>CM065297.1:2875942-3475942 GCA_032871835.1 Dipteronia dyeriana
ATCAACCGTTAAAGGCCTTCAGGACGACCTTCGCAGAACTTTCATGATCCTAAAGGAAAACCAGATGAGATTGAACCCCTCCAAATGCACCTTTGGGGTGACAGTGGGGAAGTTTCTAAGCTTGATGGTTCATGAGAGAGGCATAGAGGCTAACCGAGAAAAGATCAAGGCTATCCTAGACCTAAAGTCCCCCACATCACTTAAACAGGTTCAAGTCTTGACCGGGCAGGTAGCAGCGCTCAACAAGTTCATTTCTCAGTCTACTAATAAATGTCTCCCATTCTTCAAAGCCATCAAGCAGGGACGGAACATGAAATGGGACCAGAAGAGTGAGCAAGCTTTTAAGCTTTGAAGAAATATCTGTCAAGCCCTCAGTTACTAGTCAAGCCAAGTCCTGGAGAAGAGCTGTAAATCTACTTGGTCGTTTCAGAGACTGCAGTAAGTGGGGCCTTCGTCAAGGAATATGGAGATAGGGTCCAGCGGCCTATCTACTACGTAAGTCATGCTCTAACCAAACCAGAAAAGAATTATACCCTTCTAGAGAAGCTCGCTTATGCCTTGGTGACCTCGATAAGGAAGCTTTGTCCCTACTTTCAAACTCACTCAATAGTAGTAGTGACATACCAACCCCTCTGTCAATTCTTACAAAGGTCGGATGTGTCCGAAAGATTGGTTTTATGGGAATTGGAGCTTACTTAGTTTGATTTAAGGTATAAACCCAGAACCGCAATTAAAGCTCAAGCTTTGGAAAACTTTATGGTAGAGCTCTCAGTTCATCTGGGTCGAGCAACCTCCGCAGCGATAGATATAGCTCCTAAGAAGACTCTAGAGTTTGACAGTTGGTCGAAAGGTTGTAGATCATGGATCCTCTACATGGACGGGGCATCCAGGCAAGCCGGAGGAGGAGCGGGCATAGTTCTAGTAGACCCAGAGGGGATTGAATGCTGCCACTATTTCAGATTCGAGTTTAAGGCCATCAACAATGAGGTAGAGTATGAAGCTCTCCTAGTTGGGATGACGGCAGCCACCGAGCCCGATGTTGATTACTTGCAGGTAAAGAGTGACTCATTACTAATAGTCAATCAGGTTTTGGGGGATTATCAAGCAAAAAGGGATAATATGATTGCATATTTGAAGCTAGTTCAGCTACTTAAAAATAAGTTTAAGGGATTTAAGATCGATCAGGTCCCCCGACAACAGAACCGTCGAGCTGACGTTCTTGCTAAGATAGTTGCCAATGGTGGCTAGGCCTTGCCACAGAGAGTTCCTTTCCAAGTGATCTCTAAACCAAGCATAGTAGCGGGCAAGGAGATTTATATCTTGGATCAACAACGATGTTGGATGGACCCAATAGTAGTTTATCTTCAAGAAAGAAGGCTTCCCGAGGAAGCCGACCAAGCCAGAAGAATCAAGAGGCTCTCTGTCCGATACTGCCTCTACAGGAAGGGCAGGTCCTTTCCCCTTCTTTGTTGCTTGCATCCTGATGATGCCAAATAGGCGTTAAGAGAGGTTCACTCTAGAGAATGTGGAAACAACGTTGGTGAGGAAGCACTAGCATATCAGGTACTCCGCATTGGGTATTACTAGCCAACTATCCATCAAGATGTTAAGAGCTTTGTGCAATCCTGTGAACCATGCCAGAAGACATCTAACTTGAGTCGTCTCCCATCGGAGCGACAGTCATCTCTCAGCTTACCTTACCCCTTTACTATGTAGGGAGTCAACCTGATCGGACCACTACCTACTGCTCCTGGACAAGCCAAGCATGCTATTGTAGTGATCGACTATTTCACGAGATGGGTCAAAGCAGAACCACTATCCTAGATATCGGAAGAGAATACGATACTGTTTATAAAAAAAATGTAGTTTACAGGTTCGAGACCTCTCAATCATTGTATCCTACCTCAACAAGCAGTTTGATAGCGATCGATTCAAGGACTTTTGCCAAGGCTTGGGATCCGACCATAGATTTGCTTCAGTAGCCAACCCTCAGACTAACGGGTTAGTGGAATCCACCAATAAGACTATCAAGAAGTTGTTAAAAAAGAAGTTACAGCAGAGAAAGGGCAGATGAACTTGCCTAGCTTCACTCATGATGGTTCTGATGCCCGATGATCCTTCATCGATTTTACGGGGTAGCTCTAGGGCTTGCCCTAGGTCCTATGAATAGCAATTTTTGGCTTAAATTCGAGCTAAGAGAGTGGAAAATTTATCTTTAACCCCTAGCCAAATTTTACTATTAACAGAAGTTCTCTCTGACTTGAACACCGGAGGTAGAGTTGGGGTTGGAGTCAAATTCCTTATGTAATTGGGAAATTTTCCGTTACGAAATAATTGTTGAGAATAGCTTGGATTGGTGTGCTCTTTGAAGAAAACTGGTTGTGTTACGGCCCTCTCCATGGTTCGAGGTAACATTCCCGAGGATTTCATCGATGTCATCGTCATCCTGACCCTTATTTAAATTCAAGTTTACTGTCGTTTCCTCATAAATTCTTTCGATTTCGAATTTTCAGATTTCCTCTCTCTTGCTACCTTCTATCGATTTTCCTTTTTCTTCAACCCCTATAACCTATCCTACCATGTCGAAGATTAGTCATGACTCCATTGACTCCCTTGTTGAAGGCACATAGGTCTTAAGTCTTGCCCACAAAAAATGGGCTCGAAGAGACCTAGGCGGGGACGACTCTCCTCCGTCCCTACAACGTCGTCGATAGAACAGGAATGTAGCCATCAAGACTGAATGTTCTAACCAACTGAACAACCCCCTGAACTTGGTTGATAAGGACTCCGACAAAGAGAATAGGATCGATATCGCTGGAAAGGACCAAGTCATGGTCGTCGATCCTTCCCTGGAGAGGCGTCCTCCATATGACTTTCGAGTCATTCCAGATTCTACTGTTGACCCAAAGTTGATTAGCCGCTTGAGGTCCAGATACGGCATTCCTGACAGCGTCTCCCTAACATTCCCTCACAGAAATTACGACATCTTTAACCCACCCAAAGGCGTGTTCCCCATCCATGTTGCTGTCTTCGAGAGCAGGGTAAGCCGTCATTTTCATCCTACCCTTCGACGGGCTCTCAACACCCTTCAGCTGGCTCCCCTCCAGTTAACACTTGGCTTCTGGAGACACCTGATTGGTTTCCTCGTGTTATGGAGGGAGCAGGGCGAGCTAAGCAAGATAACTAAAGAGCCTGAGGCAGAGGAGCTTGCTTTCCTTTTTCAAATTAGGAGCCTGGCCGGGTCCCTGAGATCAGTTTTACGCCAAGACCAAGAACAAGTTTAATTTCATCATCCCAGGAGCTGCAAGGAATGACCTGACCTGGAAAGAAGAATGGATATTGGCTGGCAATGAATGGGGGAGCTCGATCTTTATAGGTGGGCTTGAGTTCGCGGTTCCAACCACCTTTGTAAGTTCCTTAGTGTTTGATTGGCTTATTTCGTTGACAACCATATTTTGGGATCAATATGTAAGGGTAGTTTAGGCCATCATTGCTCAAGTCCTCTTTTAAGCTTCAAAGGTAAAATCACTTGCTTAACCTTCATTGAAAAGATTTAGTGCACACACTCACTCTCATGCATGTTTTGATCACTTTGAATTTGTGCTTAATTGTCTTGTTGTGTGCCTAATTTTGTTCTCTTTTGCTTGTTTAAATTGATTACATACTGTGATTAAAATGTCATGTCATGTTAGGCATTAGGATGCATTCCCTTCATCTCTTTTCTCTTGCATAATTTGTGTGTGTGTGTGTGTGTAAAGATGGTTAGCAGTGCGCCACTCGAGTAGCGCCAATACCAGCGTAGCATTCCAGTGGTTAATCGTTGGTGGTGCACTAGTCGTCATGCGTACCTCACCAGCCTAACTTGTCCAGTGGTTTGTCGCTAGTCGTGCGCTACTCGACCAGCGCACAATGCGTCTTTTGGACAGTTTTTATCAAAACGACGTAGTTTCACTTTAGGCTTCATATAAATGTACCATCTTCTTCCCAACTCGGGTTTTAGAGCTTCCTAACCTATTTTTTAGAGAGAGATAAGGTTTTTTAGTGAGAGAAGCTCCAAGAAGCCATTTTTACTCAACCAGCCTTTAAATCCAAATCATTAAGCATCTTTCAAGCATAAGTTTCTTGTTTGTTCATAACTAGGTATTCTCTACATGCTCTAAACTTTATGGTTTCATTACTAAGACATGTATACCTAGGGTTTTAGTCTCTATTGCATATTAATTGCTTGCTTGTATGTTTAATTGCTTTTATGACATGCTTGTGTATTGATTGTTGGTTGAGATGCATTAATTTGTGATAGCTAGAATTTAGGACGGTTTTACCCTTATAGCTAATTCTTCTTGCCTTTGCATTTAGAACATTGATATCTAGGATTTGCTTTAATTGTCATTATTAATCCTAGATAAGCATGAATGTCTTGACCTAGCATTTTTGCATATTCACTTAGGTTGTCATTATCTCTTTATTGTTGATTTAGCTTGTGGCTAAGTGGTTAGTGCACAAGGTTTGTGATCCAAAATCACTATTAAGGCCCGTTGGGTAGAGTGAAAGGGTTAGTAACTGGAGGGTTACACGGGAGGTCAACCTAGGTTGTAAACTTTTACTCAATAGTGGATTTTGAGGATCAAGGGTGACGCTCTAAACAGTCCACGGTTTCCACGTATACATTGCGTGTTTTTTATTGTTCTATGTTTGTTATCTTTTAATTGAACACTTAGTAGAATGGGGTTAAATTGATAATATTGACTAATTCGTAAAATTGGTAATTTGTCGAATTAAAACCTATTCACCCCCCTTATAGGTTATAAACACACAATGTCTAGGGAATTTCAATTGGTATCAGAGCCGGTGCCCAGATATACTTAGGTGATCCGTGCTCTGTGTGTGTCTTGCTTGGTGTAGTTTGATTGTTTTCTTTTACATTGCATTTGCATAACATTCATCATCCTCAAACACTATGAGTGGAAACGGTAATAGTCATGAGGGAGCCTCAAGCAATAGACCCCATTTACTCAATAGCGTGAATTACGCTTCTTGGAATGGCAAGTTGGAAGCCTATCTTTGCCAAATAGATGACCGTGCTTGGATGGCTATTGAAGAATGGTATACTCCTCCAACAATGACCACTGACGATGGTGTAGAAGCTCTTAAGCCCAAGTCTAGTTAGAGTACTCAAGAGTTTGAAGCATCCAAGTGGAACAACAAGGCTATGCATGCCATCCTTTGCACCATGGATGATAATTAATACAAGTTGGTCCAAAACATTAGGATTGCAATGGAGGCTTGAGACATTCTTCAAACAGCACATGAGGGAATCAAGGTAGTCAGGGACATAAAGCTTCAAGTCCTCCAAATGCAATTTGAGATGATTAGGATGGAAGAGCATGAATGCTTCAATGACTTCCAAGTGAAGTTGATGGATATTGTCAACCAAAGCCATCAACTTGGTGACCACTATTCAGATAGGAGAGTCAAGCAAAAAATTATGAGGTCACTTCCGTCAAGGTTCAAATCAAAGGTGACGGCATTTGAAGAGAATAGTGAGAACAAGAATATAAAGCCAAGTGAAGTCATTGGAAGACTTCTAGCTTATGAGTCAAGCTGGAACACCTCACCCACACCTCCAAAGAAGAAAAAGAGCATTGCCTTGAAGACCACTAAGGTTGAAGAAGAAGAAGAGGACTCAGATGAAGAAATGGCCCTCATGGTTAAAAGATTCAAGAAATTTATGAAGTTTGAGAGGAAAGGATTTGGGTCCAAGGGAAAGGAAGTGAAAAAGAAAATTCTTTTAAGAAGATGGAAAAGTCTTAAGCAAGTGACTCTAAGAAGGGCATTCAATGCTATGAATGCAGTGGTTTTGGTCACATTGCTCCAGATTGTGCAAATTTGAAGAAGAAGAAGAAGGGGAAGGCAATGGCGACTACTTGGAGCGATAGTGAAGACTTAGAAGAGGAAGCAAAATCTTCGGATGATAAAGATAGAGTTGCAAACTTCATTGCCTTCACAACATCTCATAATGATAAGGAAGAAATAAGTGACTCTAGTGATGGGAGTACCTCTTCTAACTCTAGATTTGAGATTGAAGAGGAAATGGACTATGTAGACTTTATGAAGTTTTTCGAAAAGTCTAGATTGAAAAAGAAGAAGGAGATTCAAGAGTTGAAAAAGAAGAACCTAGAGTTGACTTTCAAGATTACTCACTTGAGTGAGAAAGTAAAGAGTGGAAAAGAGTTAGAAGAGAGTTTGAAGTTGGAGCTTGTGATCACTAATAAGAGTGAAGAGAATTTAGAGGTTGAGCTTAGGGAAGCGAAATAATTAGTTGCCAAGATGACATCCGGAACCGAGAGACTTGACAAGATGCTATCATGTGGGAAGAGTCCTAATGATAAAACAGGCTTAGAATATGTGGAAGGCAAGGATGCCACTTTCTTGAAGAAGACCATATTTGTCAATAGTCAAAAGGATAAAGAGACTCAAGGTTCACACCAACAAATGAGATCGAATGAAGTTGGAGAATCATCAAAGCAAGCTTAAATGAAGGCTCAAACAAATTCTCAAGCTAAAGCTCATCCACCAAAAACTAAAACTCATCAAACAATACCTCAACTTCCAAAGAGCTCTCGAAGTCAACAAAGGAGTTTTCACCCATAACCAAGAAGAGAAGCCAATTCGGCTCAATCATAAAGGATGTTTCAAAGAAGAGATTCTGCTCAACACCAAAGGACAACTCAAAGGAGAGAGAAGTCTTCCATGTTTGCACAAGGATATGGTATGAATTCTTACTTTACTCCCATTTGTCATTATTGTGGTGTAGAAGGTCACATAAGGCCGAATTGTTTTAAATTTATTAAGTTGTATCGTTTTGAAAGCATGATTGAGAAGAATATGCTTAGATGAGCCAAAATGCATGCTCCTAGGAATTTTAGAGAAAATGAACCCATGACTCCTAGAAATAGTAATATTTCATCTAGGTGGACTAGAAAGGATGAATTTCATTGTCATGTGGCTCAAGTAGCCTTGAAAGCCAAATCCATCAATACTTGGTACCCTGATAGTGGATGTTCTAGGCACATGACTGGAAACAAGAGTTTCTTTGAAACTCATGTGATGGAGGATGGTGGATTTGCCACCTTTGGTGATGGTTCACGTAAGAAGGTTCTAGGAAAAGGAAACATTTCCATTCCCGGTTTGCCCTCCGTGCTTAATGATCTTTATATAGATGGCTTGCAAGCCAATCTCATTAGCATATCACATTTAAGTGATGAAGGGCTTTCGGTTTTGTTTAGGAAAGTTGATTGCTCTATTCTAAGAGATGATGGACAAGTTCTATTGAAAAGCAAGAGATCAAGTGACAACTGTTATTGTCTTGATTCTAATGACATCTCTTGTAATTTGTCTAGTTGTGATCAAGATGAATTGTGGCATCAAAGATTAGGTCATATGAATTTCAAAGACTTGAAAGTTCTTGAGAGGTTGAATGTTGTGAGAGGTATTCCTAAGTTTGGAAATAGTATTGAAGGAGTTTGTGGACCTTGCCAACAAGGAAAGCAAACTAAGAGTGTGCATAAAAAGGGTAAGTATCTTGCCACCAAGGTGCCACTAGAGCTTCTTCATATGGACCTTATAGGTCCCATGCAAACCGAGAGTCTCGGTGGAAAGAGGTACATCTTTGTGTGTGTTGATGATTTTTCTAGATTTACATGGACCTACTTTCTTAGTGAAAAATCTGAAACGTTTGAAATTTTTAAAATGCTATGCACTAAAATTCAAAATGAGAAGGATTCTCACATAAAATGCATTAAGTGAATTAGGAGTGATCATGGGAGAGAATTTGAAAATGCTAGCTTTGAAAACTTTTGTGATAATCTTGGCATCTCTCATGAGTTATCAGCTCCTCAAACTCCTCAACAAAATGGGGTAGTAGAGAGGAAGAATAGAGTCCTCCAATAAATGGCCCCTGTGATGTTGCATAGCAACAATGTGCCTAGGAATCTTTGGGCTAAAGCTGTCAATATGGCTTGTTATATAAGCAATAGGGTTTTTCTTAGGCCTGGAACTAGGCAAACCACCTATGAATCGTGGAAGGGTAGAAATCCAAATGTTAGCTACTTCCACTCATTTGGAAGCAAGTGCTACATTCTAAATGACCGTGATCAACTTGGCAAGTTTGATGCTAAGAGTGATGAGGGGATTTTCATTGGCTATGCCCTAAATAGTAAGGCCTTTAGAGTTTTTAATTTGAAGACACGAAGTGTAATGGAATCATCTAATGTGGTCATAGATGATTGTAGGCTTAAGGTTAGTAACCATGATAAGGAGATTAGTATGGTTGATGATTCTACCTTGGTGAATATTGATGAGATTTCTAGTGATGAAAAATCAAATCTTGAAAAAGAGGTCACTCAATCTCTTGATAGAGATCCTACTTTGGACTCTAAAGAACCCGCTCCTTAGGTTAGACATCTCCACAACAAGAGTGACATTCTTGGAAATGTGAATGAGGGTGTGAGGACTAAACATCAATTAGCAAATCAAATTAGTTATACTTGTTACACCTCTAAAATCGAACCCCAAAAAATTGATGAAGCTTTAAGTGATGAGTTTTGGGTTCTTGCTATGCAAGAAGAGCTAAACCAATTTCAAAGAAATGAGGTTTGGACTCTAGTTCCTAGGTCTAAGAACACTAATGTGATAGGCACCAAGTGGGTCTATAGGAACAAATCAGATGAGGATGGCAACATTGTACGGAACAAAGCTAGACTTGTAGCACAAGGATACTCTCAAATTGAGAGTATCAACTTTGATGAGACTTTTGCTCTCGTTGCCCGATTAGAGTACATTATGCTTCTCTTATCCACATCGTGTGTTCACAAATTTAAATTGTATCAAATGGATGTTAGGAGTGTCTTCCTCAATGGCTTCTTACAAGAGAAAGTGTTTGTTGAGCAACCCAAGGGGTTTGTGGATCCACACAACCCCAATCATGTTTATCGCCTCAACAAGGCGCTATATGGGTTGAAACAAACACCAAGGGCTTGGTATGAGTGCCTCACTCTTTATCTTGTTGATAATGGCTATTATAGAGGTAGTGTTGACAAGACTTTGTTCATCAAGTACACTAAAGATGAGCTATTAATAGCTCAAATTTATGTTGATGACATCGTTTTTGGTTCCACCAACAACTTGAAAGTTCAACAATTTATTGATGTCATGACTCATGAGTTTGAAATGAGCATGGTTGGTGAACTCAATTACTTCCTAGGCTTGCAAATCAAGCAAATGCATGATGGGATCTTCATATCCTAAGCTAAATATGCCAAGAACCAAGTGAAGAAATTTGGCCTTGAGAATGCCAAGCATTGTAACACACCTATGAGTACCACATTGAAACTTAGCAAGGATTCTAGTGGAACAAGTGTGAATCAAAGTCTATATCGTGGCATGATAGGGAGCTTGCTATACTTGACTGCTAGTAGGCCCACTATAACTTTTAGTGTTGGTGTGTGTGCTAGGTATCAAGCCAATCCCAGGGAATCCCATCTATCCTCTGTGAAGAGAATCATTCGTTATGTGAATGGGACATCCAACTATGGGATATGGTACTCGTTTGACGCTAATGCTAGTTTAGTTGGCTTTAGTGATGCAGATTGGGCAGGTAATTGTGATGATAGGAATAGTACATCGGGCGGTTGCTTCTTCCTAGGGAACAATCTTGTGTCATGGTTTTGCAAGAAGCAAAATTCCATATCATTACCCACAACCGAGGCCGAGTATATAGCCGTTGGGAGTGCTTACACACAACTCCTTTGGATGATGCAAATGCTTGTGGATTATGGCTTTGAGCAAGGTACTCTAACCCTTTATTGTGAAAACATGAGTGCCATTGATATTTTAAAAAATTCTGTCCAACATTCTAGAACTAAGCATATTGACATTAGACATCATTTCATTAGAGAGCTAGTTGAGAGCAAATGCATTGCACTTGAACATGTGGGCACAAATGATCAACTAGCGGATTTGTTTACAAAACCATTAGATTCAACTAATTTTAAATCTTTTAGTAGGTCTATTGGGATTTATCATATGCATTGATGAGTTTTGATATGGGGAACTCAAGCAAAGAGAGCGAATTTGCCTTTTAATAAGCAAATAATTGTTCAATTTTATGCTCTTTAATTAATTGCTTGAGTATCTTGGATGGATATATTATTACATGTATTTTTATTCAATAAGTGTGTTTTTACCTTATTTGAAATGCATGTCTCATTTGTGTTCAATCATGTATTTTTGGACTAGGAAATTTGATTGGGAAGTACATTTGATTGACCCAAAGTTTATCTCCATGTTTATGAAAACTTGATCTTGACATGCTTAAAGTGTTATGCATGATGAATTTTTTGAATGCTTACAAAATGATTGCAAATATGTGTGCAAGTGACTTTTGAGACTTTATTCAATAAGGATATTGTATCCATTTCAAGGATTTCACATTCCTATAGTCTCTCTCTCTCTTTACTTATTGAACAAGGCTACTATCATACGGGCATCTTGCCCGAAAAAATCTAAAAGGGTGCAATAGTCACTCACGTCTTGTTTGCTCTTATTTTATTTTATTTTTGTTAAACTATATCTTGTTTTCCATTGACAATTTGGTGCAAATTGGTTTGACTTCTCTTGGAACCTCATGTGTTATTTTCCTTTGCCAAATACCATGCTTTTGGAAGTTGATGTTGCATGTATTTCATTCAAGACAATCTTTCGCACATATTCCAATCAATAAAACTTCCATGAATTTCTCTCTCTCTTAATTATCCTGTATAAAGTTTTTGTATATGATTATACATTTACGTTGCAAATATCTCTCTTTGCTAAAGCGTCCCGGTTGGGGAATACTCATTTGCCTATCTTGTGACAAAAAGGGGGAGTAATATTGGATTTAGGGGGAGTGATTATTGGATTTAGGGGGAGTTGATATTGGCATGATTTAAGGGAAGATTGACCTATTGAGAGGGAGTTGACCTATTTAGGGGGAGTTTTTTCTATGTGCATTGTTGATTGCATGTTACTTGATTCTAATTCATGCAAATTGCGATTGTGTTTATTTATCTTGATCCCTCTCATACACTTGTCTTGGAAAGTGTAGTTCTTTGTTTTATAGGGATAATCATTCTACAAGAGATGAAAGATTTGAAGATTTAGCTTTAGGTATCTCTTGTAATATAAAATGTTTTTGTTGACCTCTTGTTATTTCTTTTTGTTGTGAGGATTCTTTGTGAGTGAGTGGTTTTGTCACGAAATAGCCAAAGGGGGAGATTGTAAGTTCCTAAGTGTATGATTGGCTTATTTCGTTGACAACCACATTTTGGGATCAATATGTAAGGGTAGTTTAGATCATCATTGGTCAAGTCCTCTTTCAAGCTTCAAAGGTAAAATCACTTGATTAACCTTCATTGAAGAGATTTAGTGCACACACTCACTCTCATACATGTTTTGATCACTTTGCATTTGTGCTTAATTGTCTTGTTGTGTGCCTAATTTTGTTCTCTTTTGCTTGTTTAAATTGATTACATCTTGTGATTAAAATGTCATGTCATGTCATGTCATGTCATGTTAGGCATTATGATACATTCCCTTCATCTCTTTTCTCTTGCATAATTTATGTATGTGTGTTAAGATGGTAAGCAGTGCGCCACTCGAGTAGCGCCAACACCAGCGCAGCATTCCAGTGGTTCATCATTGGTGGTGCACTAGTCGTCATGTGCACCTCACCAGCGTAACTTGTCCAGTGGTTTGTCGCTGGTCGTGCGCTACTCGACCAGCGCACAATGCGTCTTTTGGACAGTTTTTGTCAAAACGACGTAGTTTCACTTTAGGCTTCATATAAATGTACCATTTTCTTCCCAACTCGGGTTTTAGAGCTTCCTAACCTATTTTTTAGAGAGAGATAAGGTTTTTTAGTGAGAGAAGCTCCAAGAAGCCATTTTTACTCAACCAACCTTTAAATCCAAATCATCAAGGATCTTTCAAGCATAAGTTTCTGGTTTGTTCAAAACTAGGTATTCTCTACATGCTCTAAACTTTATGGTTTCATTACTAAGACATGTATACCTAGGGTTTTGGGACATTGGAGTTTAAGTAAAAGAGCTTTCCATTCTTGAGCCCCTTAAGGGGTTATAGCCCAAGTGAGGTATCAGTGAGAGCTATCTAGCTCTCTCCTAGTCTAGAGATCGAGATGGCTATCGTGCTCTTAAGCTCAAGTCCATCTTAGAGGTTGTAGCCCGACCAAGACATTAAAAGGGCTATCTAGCTATATCTTGGTCTCGAGATCTGGATGGCAACTACGCTCTTACACTCAGACCCTTCTTGGCGGGGGGTAGTGCCCGGCCAAGGCATCATAGGTAGGGAGGAGGCTTCCCCGGCTAATCGTTGATCTTGGGAAGATAATGTCGAATTTCCCATGTAGACCCAAATCTTTGTAGAACATAGTTAAAGATGGAGAAAAAACAGGCTTTATTGGTGAAAAGAAAGGAGTACATTATTGTTGGAGATTAAAAACTAGGTAGAGGTAGCCTGCTCATGAGTCCCATGTTCAGGGGTAGAATTTTCTTAAGTGATCTGCATTCCAAGTATGATCGATGAGTCGGCCATTCATGTCTTCAAGCTTGTACTCCCCATCGCGGATCACCACCTTTACCAGGTATGTCTCTTCCCAATTAGGCCCTAGGACCCCGTCTGACCTCTTCCTGAGAACTAGGTCCCCTTCCTTAAAGTTTCGAGCTCAAACCCTCCGGTTAAAGTATCTATCAATCATGCTCTGGTAAACGGCTACCTTCTCAGCTGCTCGGTCTTCTTTTTCTTCCAAGAAATCTAAGTTAGCTCGGAGCTTGCCTTCATTACTCCCCGGTTCAAAATGTTGGACTCTAAAGGAAACAGTTTGTGCTCAATGGGAAGCACCGCTTCAACCCCGAAGGCTATAGAGTAGGGTGTTTCCCCGGTAACCGTTAACCTCGTAATGCGGTAAGCCCACAGGATCTCGGGAAGCTCCTCAACCCAACTCATTCAACAGCTTCTTAATAGTCTTATTGATGGATTCCACCAGCCCGTTAGTCTGGGGGTGGGCTACTGAATCGAACCTAATTTCGATTCCCAAGCCCTCATAAAAGTCTTTGAATCGGCCATTATCAAACTGCTTGCCGAGGTCAGCTAAAATGGCAAGAGGGGTTCTGAACCTACAAACTACATTATTTTTGATGAATATTGTTTTATTTTCTTCTGATATCTGGGAGAGTGGTCCAGCTTCAACTCATCTTATGAAATAGTCGATGGCCACGATAGCATACTTGGCTTGACCATGAGCATTTGAAAGCGGTCCGATCAAGTCGACTCCCCACAAAGCAAAGGGGTATGGTGAGCTAAGGGATGACAATCGCTCTTGCGGTAGGTGACTTAATTTTGTGGTCCTCTGGCAAGCTTCGCACGATCGTACCAAGATCTTTCCATCTTGATGGATGGTTGGCCAGTAATTCCCCATGCGGAGTATCTGATATGCCAGAGCCTCCCTACCAATGTGTTCCCGCATTCCCCGGAGTGAACCTCTCTCAATGCCCATTTGGCATCTTCAGAATGTAAACATCAAAGCAAAAGAATAGATATGCCCCTCATGTACAAGTACCCATCCACCAAGCAATATCGAACCGAAAGTCTCTTGATCCTTCTAGCTTTGTCAGGCTCCTTAGGGAGCCTTCCTTCTTGGAGATAATCCACTATTAAGTCCAACCAACATGGTCGCCGATCCAGTGTATAAGTCTCGTTACCTGCTGTTGTGCTTGGTAGGGGGATCACTTAGAGAGAGACTCCATATGGTAAGGTCTGGCCGCCATTCGTAGCTATCTTGGCTAAGATGTCTGCTCGATGATTCTGTTGTCGAGGTATCTGCTCAATCCTAAAACCTTTGAATTTGCTCCTGTTAACGGGAAAGTTGCTCAGATGAGAAATTCCTGCTAACACCTTCGAGACCACTACCACGGAGGTGGTGGCCGGGGTTGGTACCTTTGATACCTAATCTGCTTAGATGGGAATAAAGATTTGTATAATAATGAAAAACAGGAGCTTTTATTATCGATTACATTGATATACAGAATTATCTCTAATACATTATCTGGGACGTAGGAAGGTGGTTGCTTTGTACTTGTCGAATAGTGGAAACAACGGCGACCGTGTTCTGATTACAGAATTTATGCCCTCCTCTCCTCTTTCTCGTATCGTCTATATCTAGTCGTTTTTTCTCCCTTCCCCTTTCTTACCATGCTTGGCCTTATTTATATTTGGTCAAAGTAGGTTTTAACTTCACAAATATTCTGCCACTATCCTATGAATCCGTTCCCTCTTTATCGGGCGGGATTCACTATTTAAATTTGAATTGTTACTAGATTCGATAATATCATCGACGGTGATAAGTTTGTTTCCTTTTTGGAATCAAACTATTGACTTACTCGTACGAGGGATTAATATTGTTTGTTACGTAGATTTGATCCTGTGTGTGCTCACGACACTTTCTTCATGGAGGTTGTTGAATTAACTAGTCGTTGTCTTATAGAGTGAGGTAGATCCATGCTTTGGCTCTATTCAGAGAAGCTTTGGATAGACTAGTGGGCACTTACTAGAGGTAGTGTAGGGTAGACGAGATTCTTCTTACATGTCCAATGGGAACGGCGGGATTTTGGAGAGGTTGGTGGACTTCTCATTCTAGCCATGAATTATGTTTGACCTCTATAAGCCTTAACCCGGAGAGGGCTTGCTTTACTGGTTGGGCTTCTTTTTAATGTTTCTTGAGTTTGGTGACCCCCTCTGGCCTTCACGGGGTGGTTGAGGAGCCTGACTCCAGGAAGCAAGGTTCCTAGGTAGGTGACCTCAGGAAGCCCGGACTCTAGTGTTCGCTTTGGGGCTCGACCTGGTTGTGCCTAGCTTTTTCCCTGATGGTTTTGAAGCCTGGCGCCCCCGATATGCTTCTATGGGGTAGTTTTATGGCACATCCGAGGTTTTATAAAAGTAGACTTTGGTCTTCGATTTGGGCTGGGAGAGTGGAAAATTTCTCTTTGTCCCCTGACCAAATTTTACTATTAACAGAAGTCCCCTCTGACTTGAACATCGGAGGTAGAGTTGGGGCTGGAGTCAGATTCCTTATTTAATTGGGAAACTTTTCCGTTATGAGATAATTACTGAGAATCTTGAACGAAATCTTCTCATTAATTGCCCAAGTGATGTGTCGAACATGAATTGGTGTTTTCTTTGAGGAAAGCAGGTTGCATTACGGCTCTCTCCATGGCTAGATGTGATCTTTCTGAGGATATCGCCGATGTCATTACACCCCTAACCTCTATTTAAATTCATACTCATTGCCCGTTTCTTCACACTTTCTCTCAATCTTGAACTTGCAGATTTCTTCTCTTTTACTTGTCTTCTCCGACCACCTCTTTATCTTTCGTCTACCTTCAAGCTCTTTTCATCCAACAATGTCGAACTCCTCTGATAGAATTGAAGCCTTGGTCAAGGGCATTAGAGGCTCTAACCTGGTTCCTCATAAACGAGTGCGAGAAATTTTGAGCAACGAGGACTCCTCCCCAGTCCGCCAGCGCCGCCACTCTGGTAGGAACATTTCAATCGGTTTCGACATCTCGAATCTACCCGACAACCCTTTAAACTTAGTTGATGAGGATGCCGATGCTGAAGAGAGGGTCGACGCAACTGGAGAGGTTCAAGTTAAGGTGGCAGGGCTTCCTTCAGAATCTAGGGTTATTTCCGATTCTATCGTTAACCCACAATCGATTAACCACATTCGGGATAAATACAGCATTCCTAAGGGTGTTACCCACACAGCTCCCCATAGGAACTATGATGGTCATAATCCTCCCGTGGGTGTGCTTCCCATTCATTTAGCGGCCTTTGAGAAAGGGGTCAAGCTCCCCCTTCATCCCACTATTTGGCGGGCCCTTAACGCCCTTCAACTAGCTCCCCTTCAACTGACGCCCGGCTTTTGGAAGCATACGATTGGCTTCCTAGTGCTGTGGAGGGGACAGTGTGAGCTGGGCAATATCACTCGGGAACAAGGGCTAGAAGAGTTGGCCTACCTTTTCAAGATCGGGAGCTTGTCCGGAGGTCCCCGGAGACAGTTCTACGTGAAGGCTAAAAATAAACTCAACTTTATCATCCCCGGCACTTCGAGAAAAGACCCTGATTGGAAGGAAAAGTGGATACTAGCGGGGGGGACTGGGGGAGCTCCATATTCATCGGCAGGCATCCCACTACTTTCAGTGACAAACCCTCATGGGATCGAGACTCCCTGCCCGCTGAGTCTGAGGATGTGCTGTAGACTATCCTTGTAAGAAATTATCTGAACTTGAAGTTTCCAACTGTTGACCCCTTCGACCCTCGCAGGGTGAACAAGTATCTGCGGATTTTCGATGCTTCCCCTCATGAGTAATTTTAAGCTATCATGCTTTGTTTTCATTAACTGATTTACCTCTGAAATCCTCCATTTTTTTAACAATTTTTATGGTTGCTCCAGCTTCTCGTGAAGCCCAGAAAGCTTGAACCCCTCCCCCTCCTTCTAGGTCATCCCCGAGAGCCTTCTTGCCTACCTCAAAAAATGGGGGGCAATCATTATGGCCGCTGTTTCGCATGTTCTTGCTTCATCGCCTTCCCAGATAAGATCTAAGATGGTTGTTCTAGCATCTCAGGCAACAAAGGCTCTAAATCGATGAGGGCCCGCTTCCCAAGCCACTGATACATCCACCTCTGCCCCCTCACCTATGGTTCCCGCTTCAGCTGTTGCTTCCCTAGTTACATTACCCTCTCCTTTCACTGATCCAACTGCGTCCCGGGTAGTTCAAGCTCTAGGGGATCCCGAAGCTGGTACTCCTAAGATTCCCCCTTCTCGCCCCCACCATCAGTCAGGCTCGGTTGGCCATGATGAATTTTTGAAGCAGTTCGTTATTTCATGCCCAGATGGCTGGCTCTCTAGGATGGCTTCCATGCCCGTGGATTTTCTAGTTACCGAGGGGTCAGCCCTTCTGGCCGAGGTAGTCATTGCCTTTATTTCCTGTGATTATGAGATTTGATTGCTTTCTAACCTTCGTTTCATGCTTTGCAGGCATTCAAGTTCAATGTAGCCATGGGCCACCAAGTATCATTTCTTCGAAATCAGACAGCTAGGGCTGAAACTGAGGCTGAACGGGTCATGGGATTGCTGGCGCAGGCTCAATCCCCAGTCCAGGCGATGAATTCCAGCCAGAGGGAAACTGAAACAGAACTGGCTGAGCTTTGGTGCAACCACGAAAGGCTGAAGTGATCTTCTGACCAAGAAACTCTTCGATCTAAGTGACGAACCAGCCAGATGGATGACTAAAAGAAAGAAACGAAGGCGTTAGATGCTAAGAATCATGGTCTTCAAGCCCAAGTTACCAAGCTTCAGGCTGAGGTGGACTCTTACTTTAGCGAGGGATATTTCTAGGATATTTCTACGCCTCCTACCAAGTCGCTGAGGCCCTCCCCTCCCCTTTTGATCTGTCGATTATTGCTAATTGGGATAGGAAGGAGATAATGGCCAAGGTCACAGAGATGTCTCGCCCCTTAGGTGATGACCTAGATTCCTCTAATGTGGTTGAAGCAGGGAAGCATCTAGCCAGGTCAGACCTCCCTCCTCCTCCCTCCTCCTCCCTTCTCCTCCTCCTCCTCCTCTTCTTCCATATTTTCCTCCTCCTCCTATTCTCCCAACATTAGGTCCCGGAGAAACCTCGTTGGGGGTTCTACCCATGGAGCCTGAAGGAGATCATACAGAAGCCCGAGGTCCACCTAGAGTGCCTTCAAGAGAGGAGCCAACAGGAGGGGAAATTATGCCAGAGTCAATGGCCAGCCTTCTTGATATAGCCATACCTCCTGAGGTCATAGTAGTGGTCAATGAGGTCGTGGAGAAAGAGCCTGCGGAGCATGAGGCAATCGAGGGGCATCCATAGGAAGAGGTGGCAGAGGAGGCTGTCCGGGATGAGCGACCACCTGAAATAGGAGCAGTAGGCGAGGTCTATCTAGAAGAAGGGGAAGCTGGAGAAGACCGAGAGTATACAGAAACTTGACTATACCTTCATGTAGCTTTTTCAGAATGCCCAAAAAAGGGGTGGGCACCCCATCTTTACTCATGCTTGATCATTATCATTTTTCTTGCTTGTAGCCCGGAACCAGGGGCTAGGCTCCCTGTTCGATTGCTGTAGCCTTACCGGGGAATAGGCTCCCCAATTCATCAATGAAATTTAGCTTTTAGACTTGGTTCAAATTCTGATTTGCATATAGGTTCAGCCCCTGTAGCACCCTCATATAGCTCGGGAAAAGTAACAAGATAAGAAAACTGCTTAATCGTGAACGTAGATAGCTAGCTTGGGCGTTTGACTCTCAATAGAAACTTACAGCTCGGTGACTTTGGTTGACAGTCCCCTTGTCTGATCGTAGATCTTGAGCTTCTTTAGGGGGTTATAGCCCGAATGAGATATCTAGGAGAACTATCTAGCCCTCTCCTAGGCTTGGGGGGTGGGGGGGGGGGCTACTGCGCTCTTAAACTTGAGTCCGTCTTACCATCTGGGGTGTGATAACCCGACCAAGGCATCATGAGAGCTATCTAGCTATTTCCTGGTCTTCGAGATCTGGATGTCAATTATGCTCTTACGCTCAGACCCTTCTTGGGGGTGGTAGCCCGACCAAGGTATCAGGAGGGTTATCTATCTATTTCCTGGTCTTGAGATCTGGATGGCAATTATGCTCTTACACTCAGACCCTTCTTCGGGGGTGGTAGCCCAACCAAGGCATCAGGAGGGCTATCTAGCTATTTCATGGTCTCGAGATTTGAATAGCAACTATGCTCTTACACTCAAACCCTTCTTGGGGGTGCTAGGCCGACCAAGGCATCAGGAGGGCTATCTATTTATTCCCTGGTCTCGAGATCTGAATGGCAACTATGCTCTTACACTTAGGCCCTTCTTGGGGGTGGTAGCCCAACCAAGGCATCAAGAGGGATATCTAGCTATTTTTTGGTCTTAAGATCTGGATGGCAACTATGCTCTTACACTCAGACCCTTCTTAGGGATGGTAGCCCGACCAAGGCAACAAGAGGGCTATCTAGCTATTTCCTGGTCTTGAAATCTGGATGGAAATTATTCTCTTACACACAGACCCTTCTTGGGGGTGGTAGCCCGACCAAGGCATCAGGAAGGCTATCTAGCGATTTCATGGTCTCGAGATCTGAATGGCAACTATGCTTTTACACTCAGACCCTTCTTGGGGGTGGTATCCCGACCAAGGCATCAAGAGGGCTATCTAGCTATTTTCTGGTCTCGAGATCTTGATGGCAACTATACTTTTACACTCAGAGCTGTCTTGGAGGGGGGTAGTACCCGGTCAAGGCGTCATGAGTGGCGAGGGGGCTTCCCCGGCTAACCCCTGGTCTTGGAATGATAATGTCGAATTTTCCACATAGACCCAAATCATTGTGGAACATAGTTGAAGATGGAGAAAACAAGAAAATAGGCGTTATTGATAAAAGGAATGGAGTACATTGTTGCCGAAGATTAAAAACTATATGGAGGCAGCCTGCTCATGAGTCCCCTGTTCAAGGGTAGAATTTCCTTAAGTTATCTGCATTCCAAGTATGATCGATGAGTCTGCCATTCATGTCCTCGAACTTGTATGCCCCATTATGGATCACCACTTTTACTAGGTATGGCCCTTCCCAGTTTGGCCCCAGGACCCCGTCTGACTTCTTCCTGGTATTCAACGTTACTTTTCTGAGAACTAGGTCCCCTTCCTTAAAGTTTCGGGCTTTTACTCTACAGTTAAAGTACCTGGCAATTCTTCTCTGGTAAACCGCTACTTTCTTAGCTGCTCGATCCTGCTTTTCTTCTAAGAGATCCAAGCTAGCTCGGAGCTTATCCTTGTAGCTTTCTGGTTCAAAATGTTGGACCCTAAAGAACGTCAGTTTGTGCTCGATGGGAAGAACTGCTTCAACCCCGAAGGCCAGAGAATAAGGTGTTTCCCTGGTGGTTGTTCTTCTCGTGGTGGGTAAGCCCAGAAGACCTCGGGATGCTCCTTTGCCCATCTGCATTTCTTCTAATGTAGCTTATTCTTTAACAGTCTCTTAATGGTTTTATTCATGGATTCCACCAAACCATTGGTCTGGGGGTGGGCTACTGAAGCAAATCTAAGGTCGACTCCCAAGTGTTAGGTTTTAGTTTGTGTTGGCATGAATTCCATATCAAAATGATGTTTACTTGTAATGACTTAGTTGTTTAGGTTCATGATGATTCAAGCTTCAAGGAAGAAGAAACAACAAGTCAAAGCAAGTTCTAAGTCTTCAAAGAGAAAGGATGCAATTTGGTTCTACAAAGGTATACTAAGACCTTATCTTTCTCTTACAAGGCTAAGGCACACACACACATATCATACATTTGTGTCCCTGTATCATTATGCACCTGTATAGGCACACACATACAATTCATTCATATGTGTCCCTGCATCATTGTGCACCATGTATAACACATTCACACACTTGGAGATGAATGCTCATGCATTGGTTTGGAAATAACATGTTTTGGAATATGCATGATTGGAAAGTATATCTATGTAGTTTGCATTCTAGTGTGAATTGTGTTTGTGTGTGTATATGTTTGTATAACATGGATATTGAACTTGGATTTAGTCTTAAATCATTCTTGATTGAGTTCCGGTCTTTTCGGTTATTCATACTATTGATTTCTAGTTCAAAGTCAAAAGATACTACACTTTCAACTCATGTTTTATACATTGTCTTCGTCTTCATATATCGAGTCGAATTATTATATTCTGGGTTGAGTATCTTATATTTCCATGTCCGTATAAGAGTTATGGTTCGTAATCCATAAACGGATTCGAATTCCGAGTTCGAAGGCCGGAGAACGGTCAAAGAAAGCGAAGGGATCGCGAGAGGAAAAGATTGCATCCAAGCAATCTTTCCCGAGATGGTGCGTGGCCATCTTGGGACAGAATGCTTGCTGCCCCGAGATGCCCACGTGCCATCTTGGGCAGCATGCATTCTTGGGCTCTTAAGGGTGTTTTGTTCTGTTCATAATTCATTCTTATCCCTCTCCTTTATAATCTCTTTCCCTCTCACATTTCATTCTAAGAAGAAATTCAAATCAAGTGTGCAGAATTTTCTCTCTAAATTTTCTCAACTTCCAAACGCCATAACTTCTTCATTTGAACTTCGACTTAAGTGATTCGAAGTTGAGACTGTTCATCTATTCATCCTCCATCTTTTCTCTGAAGGTTTGTGTTAATTTTACTGCTGTTTTTGGTGTCTGATCATACAAAAACGAGACTGCACCTAGATCAACTAAGGTATTGGTTTTCTCTCTAAGTTTTCTTTTAAAACTTGGTCAATTGCCTTGGGTTTTCTTATTCTACATATATTTGTATATTTTGAGTGTTTTGATTTGTGTTTTAAACACTTTCAAAGCTAGGTTGAATTTAAATTGAAATCATTCATGCTGAGTTAGATTTTGATTTTGCCTATGTTATCACATGTTTGGGATTGTATTGTGCTAGCTTTGATTCTAGGACTATTTTGTGATCTTTGATTGATTGATTTTGTGAAAAATAGTTCATCACATGCATTAGGCTCTCTTGGCCGAAATTCTCACATAATACATGTGCTTATGTTCTTTTGAGCTATTCATGTGATTTGTTGAATCTATGATTAGGAATATGCTCTAGAACTTATGCTTAGATCTATTTGACATTGTCATATGATTTTAGCATGCTTTAGGTTTTTGTGATTTAAACTTGATCTTGTGATTTGTTGATCATATCTTGTGATTCAAGTTTAGATATATGCATGAATCTAGTTTGTGATTAATTTTGATCATATCTTACATAATCTAGATTGACTACTAATGCATGATGAACTAGACTATATGTGATTTGTGCATTCATGCTCATGTCTAGTATTTTCCATAGGATGTTTTGATCATAGCATTCTATGTTGTGTGCTTCTTTGCATTTTGCATTCATGATCACCTAGATGCCTTGTGAGAAGGAAATCTTGACAATAGGTGTGAGACCTATGGTGTTGAGCAAGAAGTCCGGGCAAGAGGTGTGAAGCCTCGGATTGTCGAGTAAGGAAGTCTTGGCTAGAGGTGTGAAGCCTTGGATAGTCGAGCAGAAAGTCTTGCCTAGAGTTGG
The DNA here is from genome assembly GCA_032871835.1 of Dipteronia dyeriana. Classification (NCBI taxonomy): domain Eukaryota; kingdom Viridiplantae; phylum Streptophyta; class Magnoliopsida; order Sapindales; family Sapindaceae; genus Dipteronia; species Dipteronia dyeriana. The sequence continues at coordinate 2,898,200 of CM065297.1, forward strand.
GAGAACTCGGATAGGTGAGCAAGGAAGTCTTGACTAGAGTCGGGAAGACTCAGATAGTTGAGCAAGAAGTCTTTCCTTGGGTTGTGAAGATCCGGATAAGGTAAGCAAGGAAGTCTTGACAAGAGGTGTGAAGCCTCGGATTGTTAAGCATAGGGTGACAACTTCTAGAGTAGGATAGGAGGGTAGTTTCTACGTGAAGAGGTCACTTGAGAGATTGTACTTGTCTTATCTACTAGTGGATTTTGTTTGCCGGTGGCAGCTAGCCCGTGGATGTTTCCTCTTCGGAGGTTTACCACGTTATATCTTGTGTCAACTTTTCTCTATCCCTATCTCTCTAATATTTGTATTGTGGATAGAACTCTTGATGTATGTTGACTTCCTCTTTATAATATAGATTGTGTATGTGTTACAATTACTTGTTTGTATCACACTTTACTTGTGTTTATATATTGATTAATTGTCTTTAATTAATATATATATTGTGATACAAGCAATCTAGAGGGACAAACTTTTGTTTGTTTCTAAAGGAGTCGAAAAAGGTGCCTAACCTATTCAACCCCCCCCCCCCCTCTAGGTTAGCCTTGAGCATTTAACCGTGATTGTATTTTCACCATGCCCTCGCAGAAATCCTTGAACCAGGCGTTGTCGAACTGCTTGCCGAGGTCAGCTACAATGACTAGAAGGGTCCCGAATCTATAAACCACATTGTTCTTAATGAATCTTGTTATGTTTTCTTTCGATATCTGGGATAGTGGTCCGTCTTCAACCCATTTTTTGAAATATTCAATTGACACGATAGCATGCTTGGCTTGACCATGAGAAGTAGAAAGAGGTCCGATCAAGTCGACCCCCCACATAGCAAAGTGGTATGGTGAGCTAAGGGATGACAACCGCTCTAGCGGGAGGTGACTCAAGTTTGCTATTTTCTGGCATGCTTCGCAAGATGGAACTAAGTTCTTTGCGTCTTGATGGATGGTTGGCCAATAGTAACCCATACAGAGCACTTGGTATGCTAAAGCCTCCCCTCTAGTGTGCTTTCCACATTCCCCAGAATGGACCTCACTTAATGCCCATTTGGCGTCTTCTGGGTGTAAACATCGAAGCAGAGGGAGGGACTTGCCCCTCCTATACAAGTAACCATCTACCAAGCACTACCGGACTGAGAACCTCTTGATTTTCCTAGCTTGGCCAAGCTCTCCGGGAAGTCTCCCTTCTTGAAGATGATCCACTATTGGGTCCATCCAGCATGGCTGCCGATCCAGGGTATAAGTCATCTTTCCTACCACTATACTGGGTAAGGGAATCACTTGAAAAGGGACCCTTTGAGGTAAGGTCTGGCCACCATTTACAGCTATCTTGGTTAAGACGTCACCCCACCGATTCTGTTGTCGAGGTACCTGCTCGATCTTAAATGCTTTAAACTTGATCTTAAGATGTTGGACTAGCTTCAGGTAGGTGATCATGTAATCTCTTTTTACCTAATAATCCCCTGAAACTTGGTTGACTATGAGCAACGAGTCACTCCTGACCTGCAGGTAATCGACCCCGAGCTCTACGGACGCCCTTATCCCGGTTAAGAGGGCTTCATACTCTACCTCATTGTTAGTGACTTTGAATTCAAATCTGAAACAGTGGCAGCACTCAGCCCTTTCTGGGTCGATTAAAACTATGCTCGCTCATCCTCCAGCTTGCCCGGAGGCTTCATCTGTGTAAAGGATCCATGATTTGCAACCTTCCGACCAGTTGCCAGATTCTAGAGTCTTCTCAGGGGCTGTGTTAGTCGCTGCGGAGGTCGCTTGACCCGGGGCATTAAATCTCTGCTACAAAGTCCGCCAAAGCCTGGGCTTTAATTGTGGTCATGGGCTTATACTTTTAATCAAACTGGGTGAGTTCCAGGGCCCTCAAGACCAATCTTCCAAATACGTCAAGCCTCTGTAAAAACTGGTGGAGAGGTTGGTCCTTCACTACCTCCACTGAGTGAGCCTGAAAGTAGGAGCAGAGCTTCCTTGTTGAGGTCACCAAGGCATAAGCGAGCTTCTCCAAAAGGGTATAGTTCTTCTCGGTCTTGGTTAGAGCAAGGCTCACGTAGTAGACAGGCCGCTGGACCCTATCCCTACATTCCTTGACCAAGGTCCCACTTACGACGGTTTCTGAAGCAACCAAGTAGATTTGAAGCTCTTCTCCAAGGCTTGGCTTAACCAATAGTAGAGGGTTTGACAGGTACTTTTTCAAGGCTTGAAAAGCTTGTTCACTCTCCTGGTCCCATTTCATATTTCTTCCCTGCTTAATGGCTTTGAAGAACGGGAGACACTTATCGGTGGATCGAGAAATGAACCTATTGAGTGCTACTACCCCTTCGGTCAAGATTTGAACCTGTTTTAGCGACGTGGGGGACTCTAGATCCAGAATTGAATTAATATTTTCCGGGTTAGCCTCTATGCCTCTCTCGTGGACCATGAAACCCAGAAACTTTCCTGCGGTCACCCCAAAGGCGTACTTGAAAGGGTTTAATCTCATCTGGTTCTCCCTTAAGATCATGAAGGTTCTACTAAGGTCGTCCAGATGGCCTTTCGAGGTTGATGACTTGGTGATCATGTCATCGATATACACTTCCATTGACCTTCCAATTTCGGGTTTGAACAGCCGGTTGACTGACCGTTGATACGTAGCTCCTGTATTTTTAAGCCCGAAAGGCATTACCTTGTAGCAATATAGACCCCGTCCGGTAATGAAACTGGTCTTTTCCTGGTCGGCGGGGTGCATCATAATTTTATTGTACCTTAAAAATGCATCCATAAAGCTCAAGAGCTTGTTCCAGAGGTGGAATCGACTAGCTGATCAATTTTTGGTAGAGGAAAACTGTCTTTCGGGCATGCACGATTGAGATCGGTATAATCGACGCACATGCGCCACTTTCCATTGGTCTTTGTGGCCATAACCATATTGGTGATCCATTCAGGGTAGCGTTCTTCTCTGACGAAGCCCGCTTGGGTCAATTTATCTACTTCCTCTTGAACGGCAACATTTCTTTTAGTGTTAAAGCGATGCCTTCTTTGTTTGATATGCTTGAAGGTCAGATCCACTACCAATCGGTGAGCAGCCAAAGTCATCGGGATCCCAGGTATCTTATTGTGACTCCAAGTGAAGATGTCATTGAACTCTTTAAGGAGCCTGGCTAAACCCTCATTAACTCCCGGCTCAAGGGTGGCTATAACTTTAACGACCTTCGAGGGATCGCCCATTCGAATGGGAATCTCTTCTAGCTTATCCACTGGATGGCCGCTGGCCCATTCCCTTCTCTGCTCCTTCTTGTCTGACATCATGGGGTTATCCGCTTGGTGATCTACGGGTTTTACATCTTTTCAGGGTCAATACAGGTGTTTCCCCATCCTGGATCGTTGTTACATAGGCAAGTTGTTTTGCTAGACCTGTTGGGTTGGCAGACACTGCATAGCATCTCCTGGTTGTTTGTTGGTCACCCCGAACTTCCCCCACCTTGTCTCATACAGCGAACTTCAGGACGTTGTGGTAGATGGATAGAACCCCTTTCAAGGATGATAAAAATGACCATCCTAATATTGCAATGTAGGCCGAGGGGGTATCCACCTCCATGAAGTCTGTCATGATATTCTATTGGAGATGTGTGGCTACAATGATTACTAGCATAATTTTTGATCACACGGGTATGATTGAGTCCCCAGTGAACCCATACAGCGGGGTGGTACAACTATTGTAACACCACTATTTCAAGTTTAATTTTTCCAAGGTGTATTTAAATAGGACGTCGACATTGCTGCCTGTGTCGATGAGCACACGGTGTACGATGCAATTGGAAATCTGTCTCGTGATCACCATGGGATCATCATGAGGCTGCATCCGCTTCGATCAAAATAATATATGTGATAATTGGGAGGGGTTGGTTGGGCTCTGGTCGATCTTGAAGATACTTCGCTCTTCGTCCATACAAGGGACTTTCCTGTTGGGGTTTATGCCCTAAGCATGTAATTTCTAAATGGATTTATGAAGTAAATAAAAGGAAAGGTTCAATTCATTCTGTTATGTTATTTATTTTATAAACTTGTGTACATATTAACATCCTAGTTTGCCAGATGTAATCTCGAACTGTGTATATGAGTGTCATATACGGATGGATACAGTAAGAGACGTGCAATCTAAAGAGTCCATAGATAGCAAATAAAGCTGGGTACTTTATTTGTGGTTAATCTATAGCTGTGGTCCATTCCGTAATGTACATTGATTCTATCCTGAACCATTCATATGAGATATGGGAATGGAGGCACCTTCTATGATGTGATCATATAGGACTGGGCCATGATCTATATGAATCTCACACAAAGATCCGTTTACCGATGTGATTCATATATATCAACTAATGATGGCTATATATGGGTGATCTTAATCCTGAGTGTCTTATCGACTTCTTCAGGTTAGATCGTGGTCTTTGATATACCATGGGTGAGGTCAGATGTATTTCCTGATCAATATACTCTGTATGTTGGGATTGAGGTTTGGTTTGTGGCTAGGAAGGTTTGTACACAATAGTGGAATCCACTTATTCTTGTGAGAAGTAGATGGTAGTTCCCTTAAAAGGTTGATTCAGGACTTGGACAATATGAGCGCTCTACTAATTCCGTGAGGAAGTAGCATTTATTATCCCTTAGAGAATCAATGGTACTTAAAGGATATATGTAATTAGAGGGGTATAACGGACATTATGACCCAACTCTAATTATGAAATATTGTGGAGGATCACACCATGTGTAATAGCTATATCGATGGACACCGAGTTGTATCGATCTGTGTAAAAACGTCTGCAGTTGAGAGAGTGCAGCTTCGGGTTTTTAGTGGAATAACACCGGAGTTAATAATCAAGGAATATTAATTAAAGAGTTTAAATTAATGATTCCGATGATTATTGGAGCTCAAAATACTGTGGGTCCATTAGGTCCCCTTGCTAGCCCAATCGATTTAGGTAACAAAGGTCACGGTTAATTAATTGGATTGTCCAGTTAATTGTGTTACGAAAGTGACAAGTATTTATTCGGTAATTAATTGAATAATGAGATTATTTAATTAATAGATAATGGTGATTAAATAACTTAAATAATGAGATTATTTAATTATGTTATTAATCACTAAATTGAGGGTGTATGTTGATATTTTTTTTTGAATAAAATAAGATAATATAATAATTTTATTTTATTAAATTAAATATTTTATTTTTAAATTTAAATAGTTTGAATTTAAAAATTAAAATCAAATAAAAGATATGGGATATTTTTTTTTTAAGTTTTTGAAAAATCAAATTAAATATATGAGATATTTTTAATTTGAAAGTTTTAAGAATCAAATAAAAGATATGAGATATTTTTTTTTGGAAGTTTTTAAAATTTAAATATTATATATGTGATATATATTATTTAATAAAAAAATAGAAAAAGATGTTGCGCACAGCACAGCACACATATATATAATTTGATATATTTTGTGCAAAAGAGAAAGAGAGGGTTCACGCATTAACAAAAAAAAAAAGAGGTTGGTTTTGTTTTTTATCACAAATATCAATCAAATTTTTTTTGAAAAAAGAATGATAAAAGAGTTGTTTTTTTTTTGGTCAAATGCATTAAGTGGTGCGTGAATCAAAGGCAGTGTGTGAAAAGAATATATGCAATTGTTGTGATATATTCAAGTAAGGGGTGAGATCAATACACCAAAAAGAGAAAAAAAAATACAAGTGTTGCATAGTGAAAATAAAGAAAGAGTTTATTAATTTTCTTTAATCCTCCATTCTAAGATCCCGAGTTCGTGACGCGCCCACACGGAGTTATCAGTCTCGGGAGATAGCGAGGAAGATCAGTGGTACAGACTAGGAGCAAATCGAAAAGTGAAGGAGCCTCCAAACGTTGGTATGGTTCTATCTTTTAATCTTCTTTTTATTATTGATTACAATTTCCTGTATTTACATATATATTTTATTAGTGTAATAATTAGTATATGTATTTGTCCCGAAAATAAATACGATCATAAGTTCACTGGTCCCAGATACCGATTACGATCTGTTTTAAAAAAAAATTAACCCGTTTTCGTTGCGCGACCGGTGAACGGGGTTCCAACAATTGGTATCAGAACCAATTTTATTTTCGGAACAGGAAATTGTTTTCGATGCTCCTGTATGTATGATTGTTTATGCACGATTTAAATTGACTGTTTGATGTTTTTGTATTTATATATATATATATATATATATATATATTTTAATTTACAAAAACATGATTGATCGTTAATTATATGGTACTGTGGATTAAGGGTTTATGGGTTGTATAATTTTTTTTATTATATTTTTTTTTAACTATTATTGGATTGTAAAAAAAATGTAACCTATGTTGGAGACCTGAAAAAATCGCAAAAAAAGATTCATGAGATGAATCGAGGTGACCTGAAGAGACTGGAAGACTTGAAAATTACAAGAAGACCAAGGAATGCCTTGGGGGTATTTTTGTAATTTTAGATTCCAATTTTTTTAGGTTAAATAATCCACAGTACTCGGTCAATTCATGTATGATTTATATTATGTGATGATAAAAAGCATTGTCATGCATACATATGTCATTCAGATTAGAAGTGCCTACACAAATATATTTGATATGTCATACATGCATCATAGCCTATATTTTATGTATTTTTTTTAATGTGATTAAAATGGATAAATACATAAATTGGCTATGAAAATGAGATTAGTTTTTTAATTGTTAAAAAACTTGGTAATTCTCATTAATATTAATCTAGTTATTAAAGAGTTTAATAAGTTAGATTAATACGGTCATTTATAGTAATTAGGATTAATTTGATTAATTGCCTAATTATAAATGAACCAAAAATTGTGTTAGAGTTTTAATAGTTAAAATTTGGTAAACATTTTCATAATAATCTGAGCTTAGTAAATAGTTTACAAAGACTTAGATTATTCACTAATATATTAGATTTTTAATTGTTAAAAATCGTTAATAATTTATTAGTTAATTAGAAATTGTTTCTAATAATGAATTAGTTAATGCACTAGATAACTTGATTAAAGTTAGCCGTTTGATCCTGTAGAGTCTAGGTGCATTAACGGATAATAGAAAACCCTAGTTTTAAAATAGTGAGTGGGAGAGAGATATATGACATATATATCCCGCGGTATCCATCATTAGTTCAACACCGTGAGATCCGAGTGGGGCCTCGTGACGGCTTTGCTTTCGTCCTCCCTAAGGAGGGTTTCCACAAAGGTCAATACCAAGGTTGACTTCCTAATAGATAGGATTTCTAAGGGTATTTCAGGATTGACCAACCCTAAGGCGGCAATTCTCGAGTTAAGCTCATGAGATCTGAAATGGTGGGTTACACTCCCGAAGGTTTTGATTAAGTTTGTTAATTAAAAACCTGACTAAATAAACGATGTTTGAGTGATATGGAATAAGAGTTATTCTAGAATATCATTTGATTGAGAATGTCTTGGTCCAACATGCAAAGATTTGACCGACCCTAAGGCGGCACTTTTTGTGGTATGTTGGATTGTTGTGGTATAGTAACTATTTTTAGGGTAGTTCTAGTTCGTTAAACATGTTCATGCATCATGTTTAAATTTATACAAAAGCACCCGCACTTGTTTTAAATAAATGACTGAATGAATGTTTTATTTATTTCAGCAATGTCTTCTGCATTACTTCAAATTCTCGCAAACGACAAATTAACTGGTGATAACTACACAAAGTGGAAACTTAATAGTAATGCAATTTTGGTCACCAAAGACCTCAAGTTTGTGCTTACGGAGGAATGTCCTCCAGTGCCTACTGCTAATGCCACACGAACTGTTCATGAGGCATACCAGTGATGGGTCTCATCTGATGAGAAATCCCGAACATATCTGTTGGCATATATGACAGACGTGCTTGTCACAAAGCACGACACAATGACTTTATCATTCGAAATCATGGAGTCATTGCAAGCTATGTTCGGGCAGCCCTCCGAGCAAAAGCAACATGAAGTTGTTCGTTTCGCTATGCTCGCTCGCATGAAGGAAGGAACGTCAGTTCAGGAACATGTCCTGAGCATGATGTCCTACTTCAACACGGCAGAAATCAATGGCTGGGCCATTGACGAACCCAGTCAGGTGAGCATCATACTGATGACTCTTCCGAAGAGTTTCGATCAGTTTAAAACTACGGGATGAACAAGTTAAAGTTCATTCTTACACAGTTGCTCAATGAGCTTGCTACCTTTGAATCCTTGATTAAAGACAACAAAGGTAAGACCGGTGAGCCAAATGTTGCCGAACCATCTTCCTCTAATAATAAGAAGAGGAAATGGTCAGCTGGGAAGGCAAAAGGAAAGCCTAAACCCAAGAAAGCCCAAAGCAAAAAGAAGGGCACCTCCACTGACCAAGACAAAGGAAAATGTTTCCATTGTAACAAGGTCGGGCACTAGAAGAGAAACTGTCCTCAGTATCTGGAGGAGGTAGCCAAGAAGAAAAAGATGAAAGGTAAATATGATTTACTTGTTCTTGAATCTTGTTTAGTGGAAGATGATTCTTCACCTTGGATAGTTGATTCGGGGGCCACTAATCATGTTTGTTCTTCTTTGCGGTGGATTGATTCTTGGACATAGCTAGAAGAGGGAGCATTCTCAATGCGTGTGGAGTCGGGGGATTTCGTATCGGCCAAAGCAGTGAGAGCAATAAGATTGTAATTTTGTAATAATAATAGTGTTTTATTATTAAACAATGTTTTTTATATTTCTGGATTTACACGGAATTTGATTTCCGTTTCTATGTTGTTAGAACAAAAATATTCTGTTTCTTTTAATAATAAGTATGTTATTATAGGAAAGAATGGTCTGAATATTTGTTCAGGAATTAATGAAAACAAATTGTATGTGTGAAGACCGTTAATACATACTACACTGCTCAACACCGAAATGTTTAAGGTTGAAAAACCAAAAACTAAGCGACATAAGGTTTCTCCAGATAATGACACGTATCTCTGGCATCTAACGCTTGGTCATATCAACCTTGACCGGATAGACAGATTAGTAAAAAACGGACCTTTAAGTGAGTTAAAGGTTAGCACCTTACCTGTCTGCGAATCTTGCCTGGAAGGTAAGATGACTAAGAGACCTTTTACTGGAAAAGGGCTTAGAGCTAAAGAACCGCTAGAGCTTATACATACAGATGTCTGCGCACCGATGAATGTTAAAGCTAGGGGTGGTTATGAGTATTATGTCACCTTTATAAATGACTACTCAAGATACGGATACGTCTACCTGATGCAACGAAAGTCGAAAACATTTAAAAAGTTCAAAGAATTCCGAGCTGAAGTTGAGAATCAATTAGGTAGAACTATCAAGTCACTACGATCGGATCGTGGAGGTGAGTACCTTGACCAAGAGTTTAAAGACTTCATGGTCGAGCATGGGATAGTTTCCCAACTCACAGCTCCAGGTACACCTCAGCAAAATGGTGTAGCGGAGAGGAAAAAATAGAACCCTAATGGAAATGGTGAGATCTATGATTAGTTTCTCATCATTACCAAATTCCTTCTGGGGATATGCGTTACAAACAGCGGCATACATTTTGAATGTAGTTCCATCCAAATATGTTCTTAAGACTCCCCTAGAATTGTGGAATGGTCGTAAAGCTAGTTTACGACATTTTCGCATATGGGGGTGTCCAGCACACGTGCTGAAGAACAGAACTGGAAAGCTAGACTCCAAGTCTGTTGTCTGCCTATTTGTAGGATACTCCAAGGAGACCAGAGGTGGACACTTCTATAGTCCCGAAGATAACAAAGTATTTATATCGACAAATGCAACGTTTCTTGAGGACAATTACATTAGTGACCATAAACCTTGTTCCAAGATTGTATTAAATGAGTTGGAGCCTGGTGAGACTAGTGCTTCATCAACAAGAGTTGTTGATCCACAAACATCTGAGAGTCAGATGGTTCCTGATCAGGACACACTACCACCTAGACGTAGTGAAAGGGTTGTGAGACAACCTGAACGCTATTTAGCTATAGGGGAGGGACAAGGTGTTATCTCTGTTGATAGTATGGATGATCCATTGTTGCCTATTTTGATTTTGAAATTTGGCAAATGGACGTCAAGACTGCATTCTTGAATGGCAATCTTGATGAAAGCATCTATATGATGCAACCAGAGCTATTCGTGTCTCCAGATCAATAACAAAAGGTTTGCAAGCTGCAAAGGTTCATCTATGGACTTAAGCAAGCATCTAGATCCTGGAACATTAGGTTTGATGATGTGATCAAAACCTATGGCTTCGAGCAAAATGTCGATAAGCCTTGTGTCTACAAGCGTATCATTGATAAAAAAGCAGTTTTCTTGGTCCTATACGTAGATGATATCCTACTCATTGGGAATGATATGGGAGTGTTGTCTAATGTAAAGGACTGGCTGGCTAGCCAATTCCAAATGAAAGATTTGGGAGAGGCAAGTTATGTTCTAGGGATCCAACTTATAAGGGATCTTCAGAACAAACTTATAGCACTGTCTCAGGCATCATATATCGATAAGATTTTGTATGATTTTCAATACAAAACTCTAAGAAAGGTAATTTACCTTCCAGGCATGGTGTTCACTTGTCTAGGGAACAGTGTCCTAAGACACCTCAAGAAGTTGAGGATATGAGACGTGTTCCCTATGCATCAGCAGTAGGTAGTCTCATGTATGCTATGTTATGCACGAGACCGGACATCTGCTATGCAGTGGGAGTAGTCAGCAGATACCAGTTCAACCCAGGATTGGATCATTGGGTTGCTGTCAAGACTATTCTCAAGTATCTTCGGAGAACGAGAAATTATATGCTAGTGTATTCCGGACAGGATTTGATCCCGTTAGGATACACGGATTCTGATTTTCAGTAAGACAGGGAATCTAGAAATCACCCTAGGTGGTAGAGCCATTGTGTGGAGAAGTATCAATCAATCTTGCATTGCTGACTCCATAATGGAAGTCGAATATGTAGCTGCTAAAGAGGCTGTTTGGCTCCGTAAGTTCTTAAATGATCTAGAAGTTGTTCCAGACCTGGATAAGCTCATCACACTTTATTGTGATAACAGTGGTGTTGTGGCTAATTTCAAAGAACCAAGAAGCCACAAGAAAGGGAAGCATATAGAGAGAAAGTATCATCTTATCAGAGAGATAGTGCAGAGAGGAGATGTGATCGTCACCAAGATAGCCTCACAAGACAATCATGTTGATCCATTTACAAAGACCTTACAGGCTAAAGTGTTTTCGGGTCACCTAGATGGTCTAGGGTTACGAGACATGCCTCACATGCTTTAGTGCAAGTGGGAGATTGTTGGGGTTAATGCCCTAAGCATGTAATTTGTAAATGGATTTATGAAGTAAATAAAAGGAAAGGTTCAATTCATTCTGTTATGTTATTTACTTTAAAAACTTGTGTACATATTAACATCCTAGTTTGCCAGATGTAATCTCGAACTGTGTATATGAGTGTCATATACGGATGGATACAGTAAGAGACGTGCAATCTAAAGAGTCCATAGATAGCAAATAAAGCTAGGTACTTTATTTGTGGTTAATCTATAGCTGTGGTCCATTCCGTAATGTACAGTGATTCTATCCTGAATCATTCATATGAGATATGGGAATGGAGGCACCTTCTATGATGTGATCATATAGGACTGGGCCATGATCTATATGAATCGCACACAAAGATCCGTTTACCGATGTGATTCATATATATCAACTAATGATGGCTATATATGGGTGATCTTAATCCTGTGTGTCTTATCGACTCCTTCAGGTTAGATCGTGGTCTTTGATATACCATGGGTGAGGTCAGATGTATTTCCTGATCAATATACTCTGTATGTTGGGATTGAGGTTTGGTTTGTGGCTAGGAAGGTTTGTACACAATAGTGGAATCCACTTATTCTTGTGAGAAGTAGATGGTAGTTCCCTTAAAGGTTGATTCAGGACTTGGACAATATGAGCGCTCTACTAATTCCGTGAGGAAGTAGAATTTATTATCCCTTAGAGAATCAATGGTACTTAAAGGATATATGTAATTAGAGGGGTATAACGGACATTATGACCCAACTCTAATTATGAAATATTGTGGAGGATCACACCATGTGTAATAGCTATATCGATGGACACCGAGTTGTATCGATCTGTGTAAAAACGTCTGCAGTTGAGAGAGTGCAGCTTCGGGTTTTTAGTGGAATAACACCGGAGTTAATAATCAAGGAATATTAATTAAAGAGTTTAAATTAATGATTCCGATGATTATTGGAGCTCAAAATACTGTGGGTCCATTAGGTCCCCTTGCTAGCCCGATCGATTTAGGTAACAAGGGTAACGGTTAATTAATTGGATTGTCCAGTTAATTGTGTTACGAAAGTGACACGTATTTATTCGAAAATTAATTGAATAATGAGATTATTTAATTAATAGATAATGGTGATTAAATAACTTAAATAATGATATTATTTAATTATGTTATTAATTACTAAATTGAGGGTGTATGTTGATATTTATTTTTGAATAAAATAAGATAATATGATTATTTTATTTTATTAAATTAAATATTTTATTTTTGAATTTAAATAGTTTGAATTTAAAAATTAAAATCAAATAAAAGATATGGTATATTTTTTATTTGAAAGTTTTTAAAAAATCAAATAAAAGATATGAGATAATTTTTATTTGAAAGTTTTAAAAATCAAATAAAAGATATGTGATATTTTTTATTTGAAAGTTTTTAAAATTTAAATATTATATATGTGATATATATTATTTAATTAAAAAAAATAGAAAAAGGTGTTGCGCACAGCACAACATATATATAATTTGATATTTTTTGTGCAAAAGAGAAAGAGAGGGTTCACGCATTAACCAAAAAAAAAGAGGTTGGTTTTGTTTTTTATCACAAATATCAATCAATTTTTTTTGACAAAAGAATGACAAAAGAGTTGTTGTTTTTTTTGGTCAAACGCATTAAGTGGTGCGTGAATCAAAAGCAATGTGTGAAAAGAATATATGCAATTGTTGTGATATATTCAAGTAAGGGGTGTGTGAGATCAATACACCAAAAAGAGAAAAAAAAAATACAAGTGTTGCATAGTGAAAATAAAGAAAGAGTTTCTTGATTTTCTTTCATCCTCCATTCTAAGATCCCGAGTCTGTGATGCGCCCACACGGAGTTACCAGTCTCGAGAGATAGCGAGGAAGATCAGTGTTACAGACCATGAGCAAATCGAAAAGTGAAGGAGCCTTCAAACGTTGGTATGGTTCTATCTTTTAATCTTCTTTTTATTATTGATTACAATTTCTTGTATTTACATATATATTTTATTAGTGTAATAATTAGTATATGTATTTGTCCTGAAAATAAATACGATCATAAGTTCAATCGTCCCAGATACAGATTACGATCTGTATAAAAAAATTAAAACCCATTTCCGCTGAGCAACTGGTAAACGGGGTTCCAACATTTCCTTGCGTGGTTTTTCCTGGAATTATTGGAGGTCCTAGCCAGAGTAGGCCCTCCGCTGATGGTATGTATTATCTGGATTTTTTGCATCAGATCTGTCTGCTCCCCCTTTCTTTTCTCTACTTGCTCACGGATCTCGGCTTGCACTTCCTTTCCAGTCTGAATGTTATCCCTGACTTGCTGTAAGAATTCTACCAAACATCCTTCTCTTATCAAAGCCTCGATCTGATTTCGCAGGTTATAGCACTCTGAAGTGTTGTGTTCCACGTCTTTGTGAAAGTCACAATACTTATAACGATTCCTCTTATCGATAGGGGCTTTTATGGGTGCGGGCTTCTGTAGCAACCCTTTGTCCCGAATGGCGAGATAGATTGTTTCACGGGATACATTTAAAAGGGTGTAACGATCATATCCTCTCTCATCTTGAGTTATTAGGACCACTGTCCTGGGAGGAGGTGAAACCCGCAGAGGATTTCATTTTGCTGGATGTCTTTCTGAGCTGGGTTGAGAAATAGGGAAGCAATACATCGACCTATTGGGGGGTTTATTCTGGCTTTTCTGAGCTTGCTCGGGTTTGGGAGCTTCCTTCTTATGTCGCTTTACGACTCTCATATCGTCGTGTTACATCTTGACCTTGAGTTCTTCGTCGACTTCAATTTGCTCCATAGCCCGATCATAAGCTTCTTGGTAGGTCTCTAGAGGTCTCTTGGCAAAAGACCGAAAAAGCTTGCCTGCCCATAAATTCCTTCTTAAGTTGGCGAGGGTTTCTTTCTCGGTGAAGATCCCCATCTGGATGACTTCTTTGTGGAAACGCTCGACATAAGCCCTGAGGGATTTCCCCTCTCTCCTGGATCACTTACTATAGATGGATTGGATCCTTCAATCGGGGATTAACTCCTTGGAATTACGAGCAGAAATCAGCTAACAGCTTCGTGAAGGAATCCACGCTGACAGCGAGTAGCTTTCTAAACCAGGTCTTAGCGTAATCTGTCAGCGTAGTTGGGAACATTCGACACATAGCGGCTCTAATCGTGTTCTGGACTTCCATCTGTTGAACGAAACTCTCCAAGTGGCTCAAGGGATCCTCAGTCCTGGAGAATCTGTCAGTCGACATTTTAAATTTTGGCGGAGCTTCGTCTTCCAGATCCTTCTGGTGAAGGGAGCATTCATCTCACATAGAGGGTCCTGAAAATACAATCACGATTAAATGCTCAAGGCTAACCTAGAGGGGGGTTGAATAGGTTAGACACCTTTTTCGACTCCTTTAGAAACAAACAAAAGTTTGTCCCTCTAGATTGCTTGTATCACAATATATATATTAATTAAAGACAATTAATCAATATATAAACACAAGTAAAGTGTGATACAAACAAGTAATTGTAACACATACACAATCAATTTTATAGAAAGGAAGTCAACATACATAAAGAGTTCTATCCACAATACAAATATTTAAGAGATAGGGATAGCGAAAAGTTGACACAAGATATAACGTGGTATACCTCCGAAGAGGAAACATCCACGGGCTAGCAGACACCGGCAAACAAAATCCATTAGTAGATAAGACAAGTACAATCTCTCAAGTGACCTGTTCACCTAGAAACTACCCTCTTATCCTACTCTAGAAGTTGCCACCCTATGCTCAACAATCCGAGGCTTCACACCTCTTGTCAAGACTTCCTTGCTCACCTTATCTAGATCCTCACGACCTAAGGCAAGACTTCTTGCTCAACTAAGTCCTCACGACTCTAGTCAATACTTCTTTGCTCACCTATCCGAGTTCTCCCAACTATAGACAAGACTTCTTGCTAGACTATCCGGATCCTCACGACCCTAGCCAAGACTTTCTTGCTCGACAATCCAAGCCTTCACACCTCTTGCCAAGAATTCTTGCTCAACACCATAGGTCTCACACCTATTGTCAAGACTTCCTTCTCATAAGACATCTAGGTGATCATTAATGTAAAACGCAAACAAGCACGCAACACAGAATGCTATGATCAACACATCCTATGGAAAATACTAGACATGAGCATGAATGCACAAATCATATATAGTCTAGTTAATCATGCATGTATAATCAATCTAGATCATGTAAGATATGTTCAATAACAATCACAACCTAGATACATGCATACATCTAAACTTGAATCACAAGATATGCTCAATAAATCACAAGATCAAGTTTAAATCACATAAACCTAAAACATGCTAAAATCATATGACAAAGTCAATAAGATTTAAGCTAAAGTTCTAGAGCATATTCCTAATCATAGATTCAACAAATCACATGAATAGCTCAAAAGAACATAAGCATATGTATTATGTGAGAATTTCGGCCAAGAGAGCCTAATACATGTGAGGAACTATTTTTTCACAAAATCAATCAATCAAAGATCATAAAATAGTCCTAAAATCAAAGCTAGCACAATACAATCTCAAACATGTGATAACACAGGCAAAATCAAAACCTAACTCAACATGTATGATTTCAATTGAAATTCAATATAGCTTTGAAAGTGTTCAAAAAAAAAATCAAAACACTCACAATATACAAATATATGTAGAAGAAGAAAACCCAAGGCAATTGATCAAGTTTTAAAAGAAAACTTTGAGAGAAAATCAATACCTTAGTTGATTTAGGTGCAGTCCCGTTTTTATATGATTAGACACCAAAAACAGCAGCAAAACTAACTCAAAATTAAGAGAAAAGATGGAGGATGAATAGATTAACACTCTCAACTTTGAATCACTCAAATCAGAGTTCAAATGAAGAAGTTATGGTGTTTGGAAGGTGAGAAAAATTAGAGAGAAAATTTCTGCACACTAGTTTGAATTTCTTCTTAGAATGAAATGTGAGAGGGAAAGAGTTTATAAAGAGTGGGAAAGAAAGGAGCTAAAAGACCAAAATATCCCTTTTTGTTATTGCTTCCCCGAGATGGCGTGTGGGCATCTCGGGGCAGCAAGGTTGTGCAGCCGAGATGGCCACGAGCCATCTCGGGCTTGCACACCTCCATGGCCTTCGGCCATGGTGCAATCCCCTCTCGCGTTCTTTAACCGTTCTCAGGCCTTCGAACTCGGAATTCAAATCCGTTTGCAGATTAAGAACCATAACTCTCACACAAACATGGAGATATAAGATACTCAACCCATAAAATAATAATTTGACTTCATATACGAAGACGAAGACAATGTATGCAACATGAGTTGAAAGTGTAGTATCTTTTGACTTAGAACTTGAAATCAATAGTATGAGTAACCAAAATGACCGGAACTCAATCAAGAATGATTTAAGACTAAATCCAAGTTCAATATCCATGTTATACAAACATATACACACAAACACAATTCACACTAGAATGCAAACTACATAGAGATAGTTTCCAATCATGCATTTTCAAAACATGTTATTTTTATACCAATGCATGAGCATTCATCTTTAAGTGTGTGAATGTGTTATACATGGTGCACAACGATGCAGGGACACATATGAATGAATTGTATGTGTGTGCCTATAATGGTGCACAATAATGCAGGGACACATATGAATGAATTGTGTGTGTGTGTGCCTATAAAGGTGCACAACGATGCAGGGACACATATGAATGAAATGTGTGTGTGTGCCTAAGCCTTGTAAGAGAAAGATAAGGTCTTAGTGTACCTTTGTAGAACCATATTGCATCATTTCTCTTGAAGACTTAGAACTTGCTTTGACTTGTTGTTTCTTCTTCCTTGAAGCTTGAATCATCATGAATCTAAACAACTAAATCATTACAAGTAAACATCATTTTGATATGGAATTCATGCCAACACAAACTAAAACCTAACAATCTCCCCATTTGGCAAATTCCATGTCAAAACACCTCTACATTTACTAAAAATATAAAAATGAAGATAGGTCACAAAATCACTCTTTCACATTACAATGAGTAAGATTCCTATAACTAATCTTCACCAACTCTTGAACTTCATCTTGATCTTCTCTTGAAGCAACCTACAAATCATCTCAAAGCACAATGCATATACAAGATAAAAACAACAAATGGAAACATATAATATGGTTAAGAATTTATAATTAAGTCCACAATTACATGTATCTTCCCCTAAATACATGCCAAATACAAGAATTCTTAACCAAATCTTAAGACTAATTATTACAATCCATTGAAAGTTCAAATAACTAGCAACTCTTAACAACTCTTTCTCCTCCTTTTTGACATGAAACGACGCCAAAAGGTAAGAAACATACCATGAGACTCAAATACTAGCTACTAGATCCACCAAAGAAAGATATGAGTGTAGTTGACCTAACATAATGCTTGAGAAGTGGTCTTGAACTTAAGGCAATACACTCCTCCAACTCTTTTATTATAGCATCTTGTTTTTCAACTATAGCATTAAGTTCATCAACCTTCTTCTTCAAATGTAAAGCTCAATCTGGAAAAATGTTTATGCTAGTCTCTTGACAATCAACTTGTGAACTACTAAATAGTTCAAAAGTATCACATGTCTTACCCTTATCCTTATATGACATGTATGACACACGTTTATCACTATACTTTTCCGAGGGTTGTACCAACATATCATCTCCACTACTTTGAACACCACAAGCTAAACACAAAGAAGTTATAAACCCCGGTAATGCAAGCTTCTTATCTCCTCTAGTTGAGAAAGCCGCATTGTCTAAGTAAAACATAAGCAAATCCCCAAGGTTTATAGGTTGATTAGTCACCAAGGCATATACTATTTTGATCTTGTCTTTATTCAACTCGGTTGAATTCGAAGATCCAATAATATTTGTGCAAATAAAAAGATGCCAAAATGCACTTGCCTTAGTTAACTCATGTTGACTAATATATGCTCTACCTTTCCAATCAAAAGAAGCATTGTCACATAGAGTTCTACCCATGATATTAAGATTCTCAATGATATCAACATCTAGAAAGTTTGAATCAATATCACTATATAGCCCAAGAAACTTGTTAATGTTTACCGAATTAACTCTAAACACAACACCCCTAATCTCCATCAAAACATCCAATAAGGTGGCACTCTCTCTATATTCATGATAAAATTCTCTAACAATAGTGTCATTCACTATTCCTAGTATACTCACCCAATATTCTCAATTTCTATCCTTAATGCATTTAAGAACATAAGAATCTTTACATTTACCTAAGTCAATGTTTCTCTCTTGAAATGTCTTTTTAGTTGCAAAGATCCCTAAATCCTTTGACCTTGAAGCTTTGGATCCCTTTGAGGTAGACTTGGCTTTCACAATGAGATTCGATTGATTTCCACTTCCGGTAACCTTAGTTCTTCCCATTTGTTCTTGTGAAATAAGATGCTATATACATACAACAAAAGTGAGTGAAAGACAAAACAAGCATATTAGTCACATATATATAAACACAATGACATATGACTTAAGAATGAATCATCATGCAAGAAAAAGATAGTAAGTAATACCTTACAAGTATCATTAAGTCAAAATATGCCAACATGTAACAAAATGAAGCATGTGAACATATCATAAAAGAGAACAATGTCTAGCATACAATGCTCCCCCTTGATAAATGCTATAACTAAAATCAATGATAGCATAAAGTTCACAAAGATATTCACACAATCACACATTCAAGTAATTTGACGAAATATCAACAAAATAAGCTTCATATGCTAAGAGAGATTCTTCTATCTCCACCTTTCTTTTTATCATGCTCGGTCCATTTATACACAATCCAAATAGGTTAAATTTGTAACTCTCCCACCCAGATTCTCAAAATCCTCCCCATATTTATCGGGCGAGATCTTTTATTTAAAAGTCATTGACTTTATATTAATAACGGATTCGAGAATATCTGAGGAGATAAGTTTGTTTCCTCTTTGGATTCAACCTCTTACCCTACACGTACGCAGTGTTTCAATGTTCATTGAAGTGTAAATGTGATCTCGTGTTCCTTCATGGTGTGATGCCTCATGGAGGTTGTTGAGTATGGTGTTCGTAGAACGAGGTAGATCTAGACTCGAGTCTTAATACGAAATGACCGCGTTAACGCCCATGAGTGATTGCAGGGCTTTTGCGAGGCTTCTAGAGAGGTTGGCGGGCTTCTGGTTTAGGCTACGAGTTAATTTTAACCTCGGGAAGCCTTGATCTAGAAGAAGCTCACTTTGTTTGTGTCGGGCTTCACTTCAAATGCTTCATGAGCTTGGCAACCTTTCCTTGCTTTTACGGGATGGTTTTGGAGCCCGACCCCAATAACTGGGGTTCCAGGATAGGTGATCTCGGGAAACCTGGATAACCACGTATTGGGCTATGTCCGAATTCTAAGGGAGGCATGAGCGGTTCGATCTGATAGTGTCGGGCTTCATTCCTGATAATTCTGAAGCCCGAAGACCCTTCCTAGCTTTTGTGAGGTAGCTTTATGGCTCACCCTGGGTTCAATGAATGGTGAACTCACGCTTTGATTTGAGCTAGGATAGTGGAAAATTTCTCTTTGGTCCCCTAGCCAATTTTTGATATTAACAGCTAGAAATTCTTCCACCTGATGCTGTAACTCCTTATGCTCTTTTGAACTCATCCGATAATATGGTCTATAAGGCAAATTAGCACCTGTAACCAGGTCTATCTGGTGTTGAATGTCCCGTAACGGAGGTAGATTTTCAGGAAGTTTAATAGGAAACACATCTTTAAACTCTTATATCAGTGGTTCCACACTACTCGGAATAATACTGGCCTCTGTTCTCATTCTTCCAATCAACACATAAACCATGCCAGATTCTTTAATTTCTGCCTCAAATTTAGCCATTGTCAGTAAATTACCTTTTTCCTCAATTAGAGTGTTGCTTGTAACCTCTCTTTTAGGTAATAACACGACCTTGATTGAGTTAAACATAAACGTGCATGTATTCAAGAATCCATCGTACACCACACGCCGGTCGTATAGCCACGACCTTCTTAGTAACAGATGAAAAACCTCCATCGAAACCACATCACACCAAATCTGATCCTTTTAAGTTGCACCGATCGAAAAAGACACCAAACTTTGTTTGGCTACTGTCACATCATTCTTTTTGTCCAACCATGTCAGCTTATACGGACGAGGATGTGCAACTGTTGCCAACTATAATTTTTAGACCACTTCATCTGACACCACATTCTCACAGCTACCTGAATCAATAATGAATCGACAGACCTTCCCGTTGACCGTGCAAGTGGACTGGAATACGTTGGTACGCAACCAATTATCCTCTGTTCTGCGGGGTGTTAAAAAACTACGTCGGATCATTAGCATTGGCCCTGAATCCCCCTCTACACATTCCTCGATCACTTCTGTGTTGCCAAATACTGTCTCGGATTCGACTTCAATACTCTCATTCGAGTTGTAACCCAAACATCCCCTACGAAACATCAACAATGGACCATCATCTCCCTTCAAATGCTCCTCTTTATCATAAAATGGTCATGTCTCGAAGTCACTCTCTTATTCCCGGATGATCTCTTCAGGGTCTGTAAACAATCCCTTCCGTGACCCTTTCTTACATTCCGTGAATCTGTGCCCTGGTTCCCTACAGAAAACTATGAAAACCTGAGGTTGGTGCCGTTGTGTTGGGAGGCACGGTAGGCTTTGTGACTGTTGAAGGTGGAACAGTCGCTCGACCGCTACTGTTGCTTGTACCACCTAAACCAGAACCCCCGAAATTCACACCTCCTGCTCGTCTGCTGTTGTTGCTTGTACCTGCGCCAGACACTTTGAAATTCATACCCCCCGTATTTCTGCGTAACAGCTACTTCTATAGTGTTACTACTCGCTGATGTGCATCTGACACACTCACAACATCAAACATATTAAGGACATCTTGGAATTGAATCTGCAGGCCCCCCAATATATCGCGCCACCCACGACTCATTATCCTCTGTAATCGCATCCCGCGATACTAACTGATAGAACTCCGCTGTGTAGTCATCAATCGAACGATTTCCCTACTTCAAGTTCTACAGTAGTTGATAAAGCGTATGCATGTAGTTGTATGGTAGAAAGGTCGAACACATATGTTTCTTCATCTTTTCCCAAGATGTGATCTTTGTCTTCCCTTACAAAATATTAATCCAAATTCTTATTGTCTGAAACTGCCCAGCCACATTCGTATTCATGATGTGTTTAATGTCAAGCATTTGATTCCTTTTCTTAGTGATTCGTCTGATGATGATACTGTGGGAAATTAGAGGACAAATTTTTTTCAAGCGAGGAAGAATGATGCAGCAGCGGTTGAAGATAAGGTGTTGGATTAATTGGAGGGCTGGGATAGGAAAAAGGGCAAGAAAAAAGACTAAATCAATCCTACTAGTTAGGGCGACGGAGTCGGAACGGAGTGAAACTTTCACAAGTTGAAGCGATTCGCCGAGATCTTTCAAAATCACAACATTTGGTTGTGAGGCATGCCCTTTTTTAGGCAAATTCTGTCGTTTTGGGTCCGAACTTATCATTTTTACCGTTTTCGGAAAGTTTCGTTTTTACAATAACTTTAGTTTTCCAAGTCCAAATTGACTTCTGTCAATTCTTGCTTGCTTAAGATTCTTTTTAGAATTAGTTTTCATGTTAATCTCAATTTTGCCTTTTTTGGTAATTCTTCGTATTAGGCATCGTTTTTCTTGTTTTTTAAGGAATACGATTAGGGTTGGAATTTGTTTGCTATAAATAATCAAGTAAAAGAGGTTATGCAGTTTTTTTATTAATAAAAATTAGAATTTCTCTATTATCTCCCAAATTTCGGTATTCTTTATGAATCAACGAATTTAAAACCTAAAATTCCAGTATTTGTAAACGAATCAACGGAACTTTAGTAGGTTGTTTCAATTCGTTTTTTATAGGTTTTTCTCGACAAAGCTTCCGCTATATAACTTGTCGAGACTTGCAAGTAATTGGCACAACCAAAAAGGAGAAATAAAACACTCCCACACACTTCTAGTTTGGTGTCACAACTTCACTGGCTTATAATAATATTGTAAAAATCAAGCCATTCACTGGCTTTAACTGCAGATATTTATTGGCTTCTAATTCAATTTATTAATTATTATAGGATTCTAGCCAATGATAAAGTGATCATCTTTTCCTTGGTAGTCAAGTATTTGATCTGTTAAACATATGTAAAATATATAAGTTTTGTGTTGTATATATATATTTATTCCAAGTTTAGGCGGAGAATACTTCTAACAATTATAGGAATTGCCTTCCATATCAACTGTAACCTATTACCATTATAACTAATATTCTAGCATTTTCATTTAATTATCATTTCTCAGGTCATTTGTTTAGTGTTGAAAACAATTAGTGTTGTTGTGCAACATAAATATATACTTATATGGTTGTTGTTCATATATAATCTGTCACTTCAAGATAGATATTGTATATGGTGAGGATATTCGACTACTAGAATTATCACCTTGATTGTTTGATTGTTTGATTGTATTTAATGAAGCCAAAGAACCTAAAAGGTGTGGTCATATGGTGAGTGATGAGAAATGAGAAAATATATATGATTGCATGATGACTAGTGACCACTTGAATGGGAATGTGTGGTGCTATTATCTTCTGACATGATAATGCTTTTTATCTTCCTATATTTGTGATGATACGATGAAATGACGTTTGTACTTCAAAACTTAGAACAATATTCCAAATACATACTAACAGTTATTAATTTTAATTTTTTTTAATTTTTTTTAATTTTCTCCCTTTCTTGTTATTAGGGTTATATAAGTCTTTCTCTTGCTTCAAATTCTATATTGTTTTTTGTTCTTTACATTAATAATTATTTTAAAGAATGACCTGAATCCGAAACCTTATATCTTTGATAACATGACCGAACTCGTAACTGTATGTATTAGCACTAAAACTGATAACATGGACGAACTCGAATCTGTATGTATTAGCACACAAACATAGCAGAGAATTAAAGTTTCTTAAGAGATTCAATTTCAAAGCCTATATACATCATGTTGCCTCTACTTTTCCAGACACTAGTCACAATTAAAAGAGGTACTAAAAAAAAACCTTAACAGTATCCATCTAAAAAACACGGCTTATATATATATATAATGATATGGTACTTTAACTAATATTTTGGCTACTAGTGGAAGCTGACATCGCAGTGCGTTCCATTGTGCTTCACATGTTTTATATTTTATTTATGTTCTTTTGAATGGTTCAAAGTACAAACACATGTAATCACATCATAGTTGGGTATGAGTGTTACAAACGAAATGGGAGTCTAGTTGTTAAAATTAAAATTGGGTAGGAAGTATAATTAGTGTCTAACTACTTTTGTCGAGATTTAATTATTTCCTGAAAGTGTTATTTCGTTAGCTAGTTTAGCTGATTAAGAGAGATGATTAACATAAAAGAATATATCTAATTATAAATTTCAATATTCTAAAATAACACCTGATTATCTTATTTCGTTAGCTAGTTTACTCAATAAAGAAAATATCTAAAAAATTTCAATATTCTAAAACAACACAATAAAAGAAGATTTATATTTGTCTTTTTAGACATTTTTTTTTATTTTTAGTACTCTTGTTAAGGAGAAGAACATGGATGATAAATTTATCACGTGATATAATCATAACCCAGCGTGTTCTAGATTTTGAACTAGTCAAGATATGAAGGATGATGAATCTATGTTAAAAGTAGGAAGTGGGTCCTTGGAATTCATAAAGGCATGTGATGATCGAATAACGACCAGAACTGTTCACTAGCAGTTCCAGGAAGTTTGACAAGTCCTGACGCCTTTAAAATGTGTTTTTTTTTCACTGAAATTTTTCTAGTAAGCAATAACACTTTATAAGAACAGCTAAGACAATACATGGACATCTTCAAAGCTCACTTTTGTAACTTTATAAAAGATATATTTAATTTCTCCTTCGATTCCTGCCTCTTCTGTGCTCTCTCTCTCTCTCTCTCTCTCTCTCAAGCACAAACCATGTCAAACGATGGCTCAACCTTGAAGGTGCCTCTCATTGTTGATGAGAAGCAACAAGGGGTTGGGCTGAAGCTAGAGGATGTAGAGTCAAACTATGTTCATCCAATAAATACACACACCACCTCCTTCTTCAAGACTTGCTTCAATGGACTCAGTGCTTTGTCAGGTTTCATTAGACTTCTCCATTTCACAAATAGCCCTTCATTTATTTCACTTGTCACTGCTTCTGCTTTTGTTGTCGGATATATTAAGTACTGTATGTGTTCTTCATTTTTGTGGTTTTGCATACTAATAATTATAAATTTGTTGCAATAATTATTTGGCAACCTGCAGGAGTTGGAATATTGTCAACCCCATATGCACTATCATCAGGGGGATGGTTGAGCTTGATTCTTCTGTTCGTTATCGCCATTACAGCTTTCTACACTGGCTTGTTGATCAAAAGATGCATGGATGCGGATCCAAACATCAGAAGTTATCCGGACATAGGCGAACGAGCATTCGGGAAGAAGGGGAGAGTACTCGTATCCATTTTCATGAACTCTGAGCTCTACTTAGTCGCCACAGGTTTCCTGATTCTCGAAGGAGATAATTTGCAGAATCTGTTACCGAACGTGGAATTTACATTAGGAGGGTTGACAATTGGTGGCAAACAAGGCTTTGTTGTGATTGTTGCTCTTATAATTCTGCCTACAGTTTTGTTGGATAATCTAAGCATCCTCTCGTATATCTCTGCCAGTGGAGTTTTGGCTTCTATTATCACACTTGCATCCATTTTCTGGACCGGTGCGTTCGAAGGAGTTGGATTCCATCAAAAGGGAACCTTTATTAATTTGCAGGGACTTCCTACTGCTATAAGCTTGTATGCCTTCTGTTATTGTGCTCATCCAGTCTTCCCTACTCTCTACACTTCCATGAAAAACAAAAACCAGTTCTCTCTCGTAAGTAAACGCTAACGTGTCCATTTCATATCTTAAATACTATCGCATTATATTATCCTGTGTGTTGAATAATACTAATGGTGGACACTTTTCAAGGTTGAAGATTGAAGCAAGTTAGTGCTTGATGAATTGCTAGGGATGCTGACTTGAATACATATTGCAGGTTCTGATGGTGTGCTTTTTCTTGTGTACTTTTATCTATGCATCCATGGCGATTTTCGGGTACTTGATGTTCGGGTCTGGGGTCAAGTCACAGATAACTCTAAATCTTCCAACCAATAATCTTAGCTCAAGAATGGCAATATACACAACTCTGGTGAATCCCATTTCCAAGTATGCACTGATGGTCACACCAATTGTGAATGCCACCAGGAATTGGTTTGCAAGTCACTACAACAAAGGACCTTTTAGGCTGCTGACAAGCACTGCCTTGGTTATAAGCACTGTCATTGTAGCCCTCACTGTCCCGTTCTTCGCGTATCTCATGTCGCTGGTTGGAGCATTTTTGAGTGTCACAGCTTCAATCATATTGCCATGCTTGTGCTATCTGAAGATTTCAGGCACTTATCAGAGACTTGGATTTGAGATAGTGGTCCTTGTGGGAATTATCATTATGGGTGTTGCAGTTGTTGTAATTGGTACTTACACATCTCTTGTACAAATTATTGGGCATTTATAGATGTATAAGTTCTCTTTTGTCAATGCAATTGTAGGCCTTTTCTTCTATATAACTTTCCAGTTAGTTCTTAACTATAATCACTAAAAGATTGGCAATATACACTACTCTGGTGAATCCCTGAACAAGATTTGGAGCCTACTTGATGGACTATTATCGGTTTAAATTGATACTACATATCCTGTCTGTAAAGGTGTTAATTTATAATTTTGTTGGCTAATTTATATCTCAGTTTTAGATCATCAGGACCGCAATTCAAGAGAAACTGACAATGGAGTGGTTAAAAAGGTAAGCCATCCTGTAATCACATGGTCACATATTTGCTTATTTTTTATTTTATTTTTTTGCCCTTTTTCTTTTTTTTTTATAATATTCAAAGTTTCTTGATTTGTTTTTATTCATTCGACTCTAAACTAGACCCTACACCGGACCCTAGTTATAGGAACCTATGTGCTTTATAATGTTCCACTAAGTTAAAAAAAAAATAGGTGCATCGGATACATACAGCCACTGAGGATGAGACTTCTGATTGGTGCATCCAGCCACTGAGGATGAGACTTCTGATTGGTGCATCCAGCCACTGAAGATGAGACATGTGGTTGTCTCATGTGTACCACATAAACTTTATTGCCACATCTCATCCTCAATGGTGCACCCAGTGAACCGAAGATTTTCTCCCGTAAAACATACATGATCTAGATGATTTCAAGAAACTACAGCTGCATTTTGTAGCGGCAGTTATGTCATTTTCATTTCCTGATTACATGTGTGTGCAATGTACCTGTTAGCAGTCTCTTAAAGTGCAAACTTTACTCAGAGAAGCGTAGACGTAAATTTTCGAATCATTAAGTAAGGATCAATCCATAGTTAGGGAACGAAATGATCATCATTTCGAGAAAAAAATTTGTTAAAATGTCATTAAATTTTTCATTGCAAGACACGAGAAAAAAAAAAACAATGAAATAAGGCAAGATCAAACAATAGGAATCACAACTTGGATCAATCATTGTATGCCATAAACGGGATAAAAGATTTCTATGACAAGAAGTTCACCATCTTCATGTGCAAGTTCAATGAATCAAGCAACTCGTATGTTCCTTCAAGATCAACATGGGAATCATCCCCAGAATAAAACCTACGGATGGACCCACCTAACTCAATCGAACTCTCTCCACCGATCTTCTTTAACCCTACGTCTTTCATAACCCTTCTTACATTTGCTGCTTTGTCCCACATCCCAACTTCAGCATACATGTTTGCAATGATCACCAAATTCCCACTCCTCTTTGGCTCCAATTCAAGCAGCCTCTTTCTCACCTCATCTTGCACTTCTTTAACGTCATTGGCATCATGGATGCTGCATGCACTTAACAATGTTCTCCACACAATTGGGTCAGGCTCAATAGGCATGTTGGTTATAAAGTTATAAGCCTCTTTTAAATGGCCAGCACGAGCCAAAATATCCACCATGGCACCATAATGTACCATCATCGGTTTGATCCCATGCACACGCTCCATCTCATGAAAATATCGATACCCATCATCCACCATTCCAGCATGGCTACAAGCACAGAGAACCCCGAGAAAAGTGACATAATTAGGACGTATCAAAGAACTTTTCATCATTGTTGAAAAAAGTTTTAGTGCTTCAACGGCATATCCGTGTTGGGCAAATCCCAAAATCATTGCACTCCATGTCCACACATTTCTCTCCTTCATTGTATTAAACACTAGCCTAGCATAACCCACAGCTCCACACTTCGTGTACATGTCAACAAGGGCAGTACCCAATTGACAATTCAGGACCCTTCCTCTCTCAATTACTTGAGAATGAATCCACTTCCCCAAGCTTAAATTTCGAAGCTTTACACACGCGGAAAGCATTACCACCATCGTGGTCTCATCCGGCTCATACCCGAAATCCATCATCTTAACAAAATATCTAATTGCATCCCCCAACCAAAAATTTTCAACGCAAGCAGTTATCACCGCATTCCAAGAAACAACACTTCTCTCACCCATTTCATCGAACACTTTACGCGCGTCCAAGACTTTCTTACAAGACCCATAGAAATGGACCAAATTGTTGTTAACATACACATCGCAAGCCAAACCACACTTCACAACCTCCACATGTATCTGCTTCCCTTCTTCAAGTGCAAAACTCTCCGCGCAAGCCTTGACAAGAAACGGGAACGTGAGCTTATTGGGTCTAACTCCTCTCCTTTTCATGTCAAGAAATACCATGACAGCCTCTGTCGGCGTGTCACTTGAAGCATAGCCTCTGATGATCATGTTCCACGAAATGGGTGCCGAAACAGCAGAATTATAGAGAAGCGAACGCGCGTAACTCAAATTTTTGGAGGGAGACAGGGCGCAGAGGCGAGTGAGTTCGCTCAAAAGATGGGCGTGGTTTTGGAGACCAGAGACATGGATTTGTGCGTGGATTTGAGAGAGGTGGTTTGTGGAGGAGCAGAGTTTAAGTAGAGTGAGGCATTGGTGGCTTTTAGAAAGCAAGTTTGAGATACAGTTGGTGGGTTCTGGAGGGAAAATGTGGTGGGTTGTTGGAATTTGAAAACGAACCATGTATGCATTTGGACTTGCTTCGTGTGTGATAACATTTCTCTTTAGCAATACATTTTAAAAACACACTTATATTTATGTTCCAAAACCATTTTCTTTTTTGAAATATTATAATAATTCGAGATTTGGAAAAAGGATATACTCGAACTAATAACCTTAGGTGTGGGGTTCAAACCACCAATCAACTTCATATTGTCTTATGATTATACAACTTAGAGAAATCGTGAGGAATCTTATAGAAGTGTATTCAATTAAGATTCTTAAAAACATTTAAAGATATTTTTTTAAGTGATTGATTTTTATGGATTTCTACGAACTTTTATAAATCCATATGATTTTTTATTGATTTGTTTAGAAATCTACATCATACTTTTATAGATTTGTTTAGACATCTGTCTTAGATTTTCAAGAATTTGTTACCTCAAACTTCTATTATAGATTGATTAATTATTCATCATACCAGAATATGACCCAATCAGTCAGCCGAAGAGAAGCTCCATTTCAAAGCTCAATTTTCACTAATATCTCAACTTTCATGATAAACAAAAAAAATAATAACATATTAATACATAGAACTTCACGTATGAATAAACGTTGCACACCAATTAAAAAAACGACAATAATTTTCACTTAATTGCTAAAGTCAATCACAAATGAAAGAAAGTGACAGTTTATAACAATTTTAAAAGCAAAATTAAAATAAAAAATACTCAACATTCATAACTCATCTCCACCGATTCTCATTGCTATTCAACTAATCATATAAACAAACAATAATCAAGCAATCGAATAATCAAGCAAAACCATACATAAAATATTGAAAAAAAAAAAAAAACATAACCCTAACCCAAACCTTATCACAACTGACCACTCTTTGATCCATGATTTTTAATTTATTCTCCACAGCTCCAAATCTTACAAAATTTAAGATACTTATTCTAGACATATAGGGCATGCTACAGTAAAATTATCAATTTAATCCATGGTTATTTGTATATGAAAACATTTTTTCTTTTCTTATTTCTCGAATCTGTCTAGCATAAATTATTGACTTTTGCCCACTCCAAAAATTATAACAATTTTCACACTCATTTATAAATCATGAAATTTTGTAGAATAACAGTAGACATAACATTATATCTACGTATCACTTTTCATAATTTGCTAGATATAAGAACTCATCCAAATAAATTTACAAATTCTGACCATTTAACAGGCGTTTGTATATTTTGAAAACACATAAAAACTATAGGCCCCGTCCTGCAGCTGTTTTTCAGTCCGTTTTCGTTTTTACTTTTCAAAAACGATTTCAAAAACGTGTTCGATAACCGTTTTTTATTTTATTTTAAAAAAAAAATGAAAAACAAAACCAATGTTAAAAGTGAAAGATTTGAAAAACACAAAATATTTGTTTTTCGCTTTTCGTTTTTGTTTTTCATTTTGTTTTTCACTTTTTTTATATTAAAAAAAATCTTAAACTATTAATTATACTGTTATACGTTTAATATGATTAGGACAATACGGAACAAGATTTTTAAATTACCAAAGTGCCCCTCTTATATATATATTATTACTATATATATTATAATATTATATTTTATGTATAGAATATTATAGAATATTAATATATATATATATATATATATATATATAATTATATATTATTATATAATATTATATATATATATATAATATCAAATATTATATATTTATATAGGATATAATGTCATATTATGTATTATTATATATAAAAATATAATATAAAAAATATAATAATATTTCATATATTAAAAATATAATAATTTTTAATATATAAAATAATATATGTATTATTATAATATAAATTATAATATATGTAATAATATTTATTATATTATTACAATATGTATATATATATATATTAATAAAATATATACAATTATATTTTTATTATATAATAATATATACAAATTATAATTATTTATTTACAATTTAAAAGTTTAGTTTTGATTAATTCTTTTTTTTAATATGTTATTTTGAATTAATTTTTGATGTGTTACTTTTGTTTAATTTAAAAATTACAATACAAAAATTATATTGGTTAATTATTTAATCAATTTGTTTATAGTTGTAATAATATTAAACAAAATACTAAAATTGATATTTCATTTTTTGATAGTTTTCGGTTAACCTACCAGACGCGTTTTTTTCGTTTCATTTTCAAAATACAGCTTTCAGTATTTGCTACCAAACGCTTTTTCAGAATTCAAAAATGAAACCAAAAATACTGTTTTCATTTTCATTTTTATTTTCGAAAAACAGCAATTGAAAAACGCTTACAGAACGGGCCCGTCATGTAACTGTTTTTCAGTCCGTTTTCGTTTTTATTTTTCAAAAACGATTTCGAAAACGCGTTCGTTAACCGTTTTTCATTTTATTTTTGAAAAACAAAAAAAAATGAAAAACAAAACCAGTGTTAAAAGTAAAAGATTTAAAAAACACAAAATACTTGTTTTTTGTTTTTGTTTTTTGTTTTTTGTTTTTGTTTTTGTTTTTGTTTTTGTTTTACATTTTGTTTTTCATTTTTTTTAATATAATTTTTTTTTTAACTATTAATTGTACTATTATACGTTTGATATGGCTAGTAAAGACGGGACAAGATTTTCAAATGACCAAAATGCCACTCTTATATATATATATATATGCCAGAATAATTTATTTTCAACTAGAACTAAAAGAAATCATATAATAATAATAATAATAATAATAATAATAATAATATACATTATAATTATTTTATAATATATTTATGTATATTATAATATATATTATATATTATATATATTATAACATAAAAAGTATTATATTATAATATTTACATAATTAGTATATTAATATATTATCAAATAAAAATATAATAATATTTAATATATAAAATATTTAATATATATTTATATATATATATATATATATATTGTAATTATTTATTTATAATTTAAGAGATTAGTTTTGATTAATTCATTTTTTAATATGTTTTTTTGAATTAATTTTTTATGTGTTACTTTTGTTTAGTTTAAAAATTACAATACAAAAATTATATTGGTTAATTATATAATCAATTTGTTTATAATTGTAATAATATTAAACAAAATGCCACAATTGATATTTCAATTTTTGAGAGTTTTCGGTTAACCTACCAAATGTGTTTTTTCCGTTTTCATTTCCAAAATACAGTTTTTAGTATATGCTACCAGACGCATTTTCAGAATTCGAACCGTAAGCGTTTTTCAGTTGATGTTTTTCAAAAAAAAAAAAATGAAAATGAAAACAGTGTTTTTTGTTTCCGTTTCGAATTCTGAAAATGCGTTTGGTAGCATATACTAAAAACTGTAATTCTAAAATGAAAAACGGAAAAAACGCGTTTGGTAGGTTATCCGAAAACTATCAAAAATTGAAATATAAATTTTTACATTTTGTTTAATATTATAACAATTATAAATTGATTTATTAAGTAATTAACCAATATGATTTTTTGTTTAGAAAAAAAAGTGATTTTTTTAATAAAAAACAAAAACAAAAAACAAGTATTTTGTGTTTTTCAAATCTGTAACTTTTAATACTAGTTTTGTTTTCCTTTTCTTTTTTTTTTTTGATTTTTCAAAAATAAAATGAAAAATGGTTAACCAACGCGTTTTCGAAATCGTTTTTGAAAAATAAAAGCGAAAAACAGACTGAAAAACAGTTGTAAGACGGGACCTAATAATCACCACTATCAATTGAATATGCTATAAATTATCATTATGATCTCTATTTTCATCAAGTTAAGCGTATCAAGAATCATAACCTAGCATATTCTAGAAGTTCAACCATGAAAGAGATAAACAAAGAAAAGAAAAATATAATCAACGAACCCTAATAACAAGAAAAACTCGAAATCCTTGAGGAGAAGACTTTACCTGTTATGACCTTTGATATTTATACCTCTCACCATCAAGTCCACCAAAGACCATGACTTAAGAAAATCTTTTAAAATCTAGTCCTAATTGAATACATCTTGATTTTTGCTGATATTTTTAAAGTCTCAATTCAATACACTCGGATTTGTAATGAATATTTAAAAGTCAATAGAAATCTAAATTGAATACCACTGGATTAATATAGACTCTTTTAAAGTCTTTAAATGTACGAATTGAATACATCCAGATTTATAAAGTCTTTAAATGTCTTCGAAAATCCTAATTCAATACATCCTCTTAGTCTATCAAATTTAATAATCACTTTGTAGCACTATTTGAAGTTTTGAATGTACTATTTGATTTCATAGGTCTCGGTACACCTCTTACCCGATCATTCGGTGTCGGTATAAATTTTAATTTTGGTTTTTCTTATAATCTTTTTTATTACAGATTACAGTATATTACAATCTCTAAATTACTCTATATATACACTTTTTTTTTTAGATTAGGCTCGTATCATCTCCCTGATAGGAGTTGTCTCTATTTTCTTCATTTCAACATCAATAAATTCTGACATGGCCCTGAATTCATCTCCTAGAGTGCCTCCTTCTCTACAAGCACTTCCACTAGCTTGTCAATAGCTTCCCTGATGTTCCTTATTAGTACCAACCTGCTTGGCTATCTGGGTGATTTGTTACAAGTCCATTGCAACACTTGTAGTGATTTCTGATTCTCCAGAAATCACTTCCTCTGCAGCTCTACCTCCAAGTCCTCCAGCAACTCTAGCAACTAGTTGTTGCTTAGAGACAAGTGTAGGATCTTAACCTAGTATGAAGCATGTCAGACCGCGAGCTTGGCCTCTAGGAATCAGAGTCACTATCTATACTGGATCATGCCGGGAGTCGATGAGCTGTAAATTATCAAATACACGAAAACAAGTAAGTCACAACATAAATTATCATATCAGTACTGTCCTGTAAGACTATTTGATATACTTACGCGCCAACAGCATGGCCAATTTCATGATAAGCCGTAATAACTTTTGTCTTTCCATCAGTCCGCTATTCCGGCTACAATTTGATCAAAGGAGTCATCGATCTCTTTCGATGTGATCTTGCCTTTGACTCTCCAGCAAGCCAGGATAGCTGCTTCATTCATAAGGTTGCAAGGTCTGCACCACTAAACCCTGGAGTCCTCATGGCAATAAAACTCAGAGAAACATCTTTGTCAAGCTTTTTGCTATTTTCCACCTTTAGTATCTATTCCGCCCTACAAGGGCCATCGTCAGCGTCTGTCGTGCACTTGTGCTGCATCTCTCAAGCGATCTTCACTAAACTTTCTTTCTTTGTTTAGAGGCTTTTTGCAACCCATTTGCTGGAAAAATACAGTTTTCTTCTCGATGTTGACATTAGTTAAGGCTTAGGTGTGGTGAAATTTAACTGTTGGTGAGACACTATTATTAAGAGATCTCAGTCGTTGGCTCCTTATCTGTCCCTCTTCATGTCTAATGATCTATCATTAATTGCTCAACCATCCACTGCAAGTTGCCCTGGTTTCTCACATGACCTTGCTTTAGGGCTAACATCAGCTCTAGTTAGAGGTGTCAAAAATGTCAGATTTAATCGGCCCGTTTGGGTCCCTGGGTCCAGTCTGATCCAATCCGATCTGACCATTTACTATAGACGATTGGCAAATGGTCTGGGCTTAATAAGTGTAAGCCTGAAATAGGGTTAGGCCTTGAAAAATTATTGTGCAAGCCAAGCCCTATCCGAATCTGAAAAGGGGGTCAAAAAATTATTGACACTATTTGAGGGGTGTGTTGTGTAAATATCGCCACTTTACTAATGTATGTTTAAAAGACACCAAAAGAGTGTTTGAGATAAAAATACCCCGAAATATTTTAACAATGAGGAAGTTGTCGTTTTTAAAGTCAGAGAGAAGCAACAGTCAAACCGACGGGAAACTAATCGACGGTGAAGTGACCGGAAGAGCTGCGATTGACAAAGGTAAGATTGGTTTTTTTCCTCGTTTTTGTTGTTGTTATTGTTAACTTGCATTACATGTTAGAATTGAGTTTTGTTGATAGGAATTGTAGAAACCGGTTAAAATAGAGATGTGAGAATGGTTGTGGTTTAGGTTAGGGTTTGTAATTTGGTTGAATATCAATTGAGGAAGATGAAATCTGGGATTTCAAGACGTTTTTGAAGGGAATCGAGCTTATTTGTTTAGGCGACCTTTTTTTTCATGAAAATTAGGTTTTGGTAAATCGAGCTTTTTCGAAAAGGAATCGAGTTTTTTTTAAAAGGAATCGAGTTTTTTTTAAAAGGAATCAAGATTTTTTTAAAAAGAATCGAGCTTTTTTTGAAAAGGATCGAATCATTTTGAAAAGGATCGAGTTTTTTTGAATAGGTTTCGAGCTTTTTTGAATAGGTTCGAGCTTTTTTAGAATTAGATCGAGCGTATTTGAAAGGGATCGAGCTTTTTTGAAAGTGGATCGAGCCTTTTTGAAAAGGGATTGAGCCTTTTTTAAAAGGGATCGAGCTTTTTTGAAAGGTATCGAGCTTTTTTGAAAATGAATCGAGCTTTTTTTGAATTGGATCGAGCCATTTTGAAAAGGAATCAAACTTTTTTGAATATGTTTCGAGCTTTTTTGAATAGGTTCGAGCTGTATTTGAATTGGATCGAGCCTATTTGAAAGGGATTGAGCTTTTTTGAAAAGGGATCGAGCCTTTTTTAAAAGGGATCGAGCCTTTTTTAAAAGGGATCGAGGTTTTATGAAAGGGATCGAGGTTTTATGAAAGGGATCGAGCTTTTTTAAAATGGATCGAGCCTTTTTGAAAAGGAATCGAGCTTTTGTATAAAGCAATCGAGCTGTTTTGAAAGGAATCGAGCCTTTTTGAAAAGGAATCGAGCTTTTTTGTAAAGCAATCGAGCTGTTTTGAAAGGGATCGAGCCTTTTTGAAAAGGAATCGAGCTTTTTTGTAAATCAATCGAGCTTTTTTTAAAGGGATCGAGCTTTTTAAAAAAATTCAGTTTAATGATGTTGTATTTCTGTTACATTGCAAATGAGAATTAGGTTGAGGGATTCGCTTAAAACTCCAGAAGGATACTGGTACGAGGGTAAATTGACACGACACAACCATTTTGATGCCCTTGCCCATATAGACGAAGCGCTGAACCGTGTCCCTATAGAATTTGCAGATGAAAACAGCCGGCGGTTCATGGCGTCATGTTTCGGGAATTTCCTGACGATGCATAGGGAGATGAAGTTTTCCGGTGGTATTATCCATCGGTTGCTTTTGAGGGAGCTCCATCATAACGGCCCCACAGATAAGATGCACTTCGTGTTAGGAACCCAGTCGGTAAGGTTTTCGAAGGTGGAATTTCACCTGATCACTGGACTGCGGTTTGGAGTTGTACCAGAGACTACCATGTATGCAGCAATGGAGAATGGCATACATGAGCGGTACTTTCCTAGAGTCGAGGAGGTGTCGCTGGAACAGATTAGGGGTGTTGTTACCGGTGTAGATTTCGTAAAGGCGTACGATGCTGTCAAGCTCTGCCTCTTATATGATGAACTGGATACTGATGGGGGTGGATGAGAGATTCAAGATTCCAGTTTGGCAGTTTCGGCTGGTTGACGAGCTCTATGCGTTCGATACGTTTCCGTGGGGTGCCCACGTGTACAGGCATTCTATTCACTCATTCAAGCATGCACTTGACAGGCAAAAAGACGGGTTCGAGCGACGCCAGCAGGAAAAGGGCACTGACGTACACATGGTGGAGACTTACAACATATACGGTCTATCTTATGCCCTGTTGGTAAGAAGTTCGAACTACAAATTGTACTTTATTGTTGGTGCCCAAAATTGTATGGATACTTATCGTACTTATCTTTGATGCAGATATTTGCTTTGGAGGTGATCCCTGCTTTGACCAAAGAGGTTGGTGTCCGAAGGGTTACTGATCTGACTCCCAGTATTTTGAAGTGGGAGTTGACCAAACAACCGAGAGGGAACAAGCTAGCAAAGATTTTCAAAGCCAGGGTATGTATTTATTTTGTTAATGTTTTTATTAGTTAGAATTTGTACAATGACATTATTCTAACTAATATTTCAGATGTTTGCGATCAAGAAACTGGTGCCAACACCAGCTGAGAGACAGGCACCGTACTATGCCTGGCTAGACGAGGGGGGGAGCCTGTATATAGAAGATGACATGGATGATATGCCTCCTGAGGTCCCTAATCATACCACCTTAGGCAGGATCAATGGTACAGACAGGACCATTGACAATGAGGGATCTGAGCCCGCTGCTGGGGGTTTGAGGCCCAGTGACAGTGAGGGATATGAGACAGATCCTCAACGAGAAAGATATAGGTATAGGCGGGTTCAGTTTTCCACCCCCGGATATGGTACATCTACAGGGGATTCCCGTGGGGGCGTTGGACGTGATGGAGAGGTAAGTTGAAAACATAGTTTAGTGTTTTTTATTAACACGTGCTAATAGTTTTTTACTAACAATGTAGACATGATTTCAGGCTCCGTGGGCAGAAATGTTGAACGATGTGCATGAAGGCCTCCGGAAGAGTGACGAAGATCGACAACGTCAACACTTGGAGTTATTGGATATGATCCGGAAGAGTGATGAGGATCGTCAGCAGCAACACCGATTGTTACTAGATATGATCCGGAGGCTTCAAGGTTCGACCATATGTACATACCGGGATGGCCCCCCACCTCGAAGCACATCAATCCCCCTACCTCGAAGCACGTCGATCCCCCCACCTCCTAGCACATCGATTCAGCCACAGAGGTCCCCTCCCCCACCCAACACGTATGTGGCATCGAAGCGGTCCCCTCCCCCATCTAGCACGTCTGTGCTGTCGGAGCGGCCCCCTCCCCCACCCAGCAAGTCCATGGCGTCGGAACGGTCTCCTCTCCCACCCAGCACGTCCGTGCAGTAGGAGCGGTCCCCTCTCCCACCCAGCACGTCTGTGCCTTAGGGGCGGTCCCCTCTCCCACCCAGCACGTTCGTGGCGTCGGAACGGTCCCCTCTCCCACCCAGCACGTCCTTGCCGTCGGAGCTGTCCCCTCTCCCACCCAGCAAGTCCGTGCCTTCGGAGCTGTCCCCTCTCCCACCCAGCACGCCCGTGGAGTCTGAGCGGTCCCCTCTCCCACCCAGCAAATCTGTGGCGTCGGAGTGGTCCCATCTCCCACCTAGCACGTCCGTGCCATCGGAGAGGTCCCTTCTCCCATCCAGCACGTTTGTGCCTTTGGAGCGGACCCCTCCCACACCCAGCAAGTCCGTGCCGTCGGAGAGGTCCCCTCCCCGGGCCAATACATCGAAGCGTTTAGGTAAGCTCAGATGGCAGTTGGTGAGCCCTTACACAGATCCATGCCGTCCAAAGAGGTTGAGGACACGGCCCGAGTCCGTGGAACTCATTTTTTACCCCCACGGACTAGTGGACGCTGACCACCTTACGGCATACAAGGCCTTCAAGAGGAATATCAACGGGGAATAGTGAGTCCAATTTTTTATAATACAAATGGATGTACATTTCTTGTTTATTCAAATTTATGTATAGCTAAGGTAATTCAATCATTAAACAGACGTGATGTGGACGTGCTAGCACCAATTACCGTGGGATGGTTCGTGCGTATGCAGTCCAACTTCATGGACTTGGAGGACATGGTACGTACTTATTAAATTTCGTATTAATGTTTGTGTAAGTATTGTTGAATTGTTAACAATTACGGTGGTTTTATTGTTTGTCAGCATATGGATGCATACCTCAATATTCTTCGAAAGCGTCAGCGAGGATTCCACAATATGTACAACCAGAGGATCAACGTGTTGGATACACAATTTTATGTAAGCAAGTATAACATTTGAGAAGCAAATCGGATTTTCTAGTTATTTATTATTATTACGATATCGTTAATGCGTATACAACCACTTATGTTGTACATGTAGTGGTGTAAAAATGGGCTAGCCAGCGATAGGCCGGTCCGACCGGTCCAGGAAGTTCACGGGCCGTGCTGGGCACGGCCCTTGAAAGAAGAGGATCAGACCGGGACAGGCCGAATGCCGGCCCACGGTAGGAGGCCTGGCAGGCCGGCCCGCCTGGCAGGCAGGCACGCCTGGCACGCCAATCCGACGTGCAAGGCCTGTCGGACCGGCCTGTTGGACCTGTCCGCCGGTCCTTTCGGCTAAGCATTTTTTTTATAAAAAAAAACCGTCCAACGGCTGAAAATCAATTCCAGCCAACGACGTCATCAGTGACATCAGCCAACGGCTGAAAATCAATTCCAGCCAACGACGTCATCAGTGACATCAGCCAACAGCTGGAATTTTTTTCTAGCCGTTGGAGCTAAACAAATTTACAAAAACCGTCCCTAAAATCTTTCAAATTACATTTTGACCCACAAATCAAAATTTTCTATAAATACTTCCATCCATTTCATTTTTCATTCACTCTCTCTATCATTCTTTCAATCTCTCATTCTCTCAAATCTCAATCTCTAATATATTCTCCAATTCTCTAAACTTTTTCATTCAATTTGGTTATTACTCTCTCTACAAAACTCTCTACATTTTCCACCAACACACCAAATTTTAAAGGTACTTTGTTATTACTTTTAGTCTAACATATCTCATAGTAAATTTATATGTTTATGTTTAGATTTGAGTTACTTAATGAAAACATTTTTATTTAGTTAGTTAGTTTATCAATTTTTGGGCTTTAATGTTAATATTATTTGTTTAGTTTATTAAGATTTTTAAGTTTAGTAGTAATTTTAATATTTGTTATTAGTAAATTTAGAAAGTTAATTTGTATTTCTGAATTTAATTTTTGTAATAAGTAAATGATGAATGTTAAGTGTAGTAATTACGTTTGATATTGTTTTTTTCATAAATCAAAATTTTTTGTTAGTAGATTATATTAGTAAATTTAAGAGTAGTGGTTAAAATCATCAATTTTATGTTAGTATATTATGTTAGTAAATTTATCAATTTTATTTGTAGTAGTGAATTTAAAAATTTTTGTTAGTAGATTATGATTTTTTTGTTTATTTAATTTGTTTTTTAAGTAAATTAATTATTGTAAGTGTCGTATTATTTATAGTAATTATTGTTAGTAAATTAAGATTACTGTTAGTAACTATTGATTTTTAATTTGACTATTAACTATTATAGTGCTCATATTTTTATTCAGATAATGGATCCTAACCAACAGCCTTATTTTCTGGACGGTTTGAATATGCTCAACGATGAATTTGATATTTTAGAACCGACCAATTCTCAAGCAGGACCTTCTGGTTCCGGCGTTACACCAACATCACGTCCTAGAAAATTAACATCAGATGTGTAGCAATGTTTCAACATAGTCCAAATGACACTCCCAAACGGGACGTCTGGCCTCAGAGCTAAATGTAAGTTTTGTCATAAGGATTATGCTACAAGTACGGGAGGAACCGGACATTTGAGACGGCATATGCACAAATGTATGCCTGCACATGGACAGGTAGACACTACAACCCAGACATAACTTCAACGGCACCCAGACGGGTCTGTTACGACGTGGCAGTTCTACGTCATGCACGGTACAGAGTGCTTGGCACGATACATTGCACAAACTGATCAACCGATCAGTATTGGTGAGAGTCCATTTTATAAAGAATTAATCACATCTGCATATAACCCCTAATATGAACCTGTTTCTCGAACCACCACTAGAAATGATTTGATACGATTGTTTGTAACCCAAAGGGATGACTAGTTGCTGAAATACAGCATTTAAGTGTCTCTATTGCATTAACTTCTGATATTTGGAATGCATGTTCCAAACAGGACTATTTATGTGTCATGGGACACTATTTAGATTCTGACTGGAGGATAACAAAAAGAATTTTTGGTTTTCGTCTTATGGATTTTACACATACCGTAAAAAACATTTTTAATGTCATAATGGAAGTTTTAGAAACTTATGAAATCACGCATTGCATTCTTTCAATCACATTTGATAATGCATTTGCAAATACTAGCTCTATTCAATTGTTTGTTGCAAGAAATATCCCGCAAGATGGAGGTTATTTCTTCCATCAACGGTGTGCATGCCATATTATAAATTTAGTTGTACAGGCTGGTTTAAAGCAGGTAAGCGACTAAATAGATCACATCAGAGATGCCATTTCTTGGATTTGCAGTTTTAATCCTAGATTCAGTGAATTCAAGAGAAATTGTAAATTAAACGGTCTCAAACCCCGACGATTCCAAACTGATATGCCGGTAAGGTGGAACTCTACTTATTTAATGTTGCAAAATTGTTTGGAATATGATACAACCATTACATGTTTTTATAACATGAAATTGGTCGAAACAGGACAACTTAGTCCAAAAATACTTACCACAGACGATTGGTTTGTGGCAAAGTTTTTTTACAATGCCACTGTAACTCTTCCTAGGGTATATTACCCCACATCTTCCCAGGCAATCCATCAGATAGTGGAAATGTCTGAACTGTTAAACAGTTATAGAGAAGATGAACATCTAGGCGCTACAGTTGTTGTCATGGAGACAAAGTTGAAAAAATATTGGGCTAACATTCCTCTACTTTATGCCTTAAGTGCTATAGTAGATCTTAGGGTTAAATTATCTGGTTTAGAAGTTTTGCTTGAGTTTATTGGTATTAATTTGTCAATAGATTATTCAGAACAAATTACTGACATTCGAACCAAGTTGTTCGAGATTTTTTGTATTTATGAGATCAGGTTTGGCAACATTGACATCCCCCAATCATCACGACCGGTGAAAGAGCCGAAGCAAACAAGTTAGAGCCTTCTGAAACGCCAAAAAAAAAAAGACAAATCAGCAACTACTTCTTCAGGGCAAAGATCTAGCTCATCTTCTTATACCAAGCTTATTAGGTACCTTGAAGCACTGTTCGATGCTGTTGAAGACAAGGAAGAGATTGATTTGTTGTTATTATGGAAGACCTATACGTACAGGTATCCAGTTCTGTCACACTTAGAACGTGACGTACTGGTTATTCCAGTGTCAACGGTGTCTTCAGAACAAGCTTTCAGCACCAGTGGACGCATAATTGAACCAATAAGAAACTGTTTGTCTCCAGGGATGGTGGAGGTACTAACATGCCTTCGGGATTGGGAGCATGCTAAAAAAAGGTTGCAAAATCTAACTGTAGATAAAGAACTTATTCTAAATTTCGACAATCTATATATTGATGACCCTTCAGGTAGTGGCCAGTGCCAGAACTAGGTTATACTTTTACATATGTATTTATTATTTACTTGTAAGTTGTAAAACGGTTGCACTCTTTTTCCCTTACCAAGTTTTTATCCCACTGGGTTTCTTGGTAAGGTTTTTAATGAGGCAATCATGTAAATATGTAATACTGAATTCCATAAGTGAAAAATAAATAAATAATTAAAAATTGTTCGTTCTCTTTATTCATTTCAAATCCTAATAATTGTTCGTTCTCTTCATTCATTTTAAATTCTAAACCCTTAACCATAAACCCTAAACCCTAAACCCTAAATCCTAAATCCAAACAAACGTAATTTGGAAAAAAAATTGGACCAAAAAACTAGCCCGCCGGACCAGGCCCGTCTGGCCCTACTGGCCCGCCAGAAGGGCCCGGCTTGCCTGCGTGACGTGCCGGGCCTGCTTCTCTGAAAACAGACCCGGTCAGGCCGGCCCAAGACACCGTCGCGTGCCAGGCCCAACCAAGCCTATTTCCACAAATGGACTGGCCAAACCGTGCCTAATGGGCCGGGCCAGTCCATTTTTACACCACTATGTACATGTGGGAGAGGATGATGCCTCGCGATTCACACAGTGCTGTGACCAGGGCAAGGTGGAATGTGTTACAGTCCCGATAGTTGGAAGAGGACCTTCTGACGGTCCGTGGAGCAACCACGAATGGAAACCGCCCATGGCACGAGGTTGACCTGGTAAGTGTTACATGATGGAGATGATTAAAAAAACTATCCGTATATCCTCAGCTAACACGGCATGCAAACTATTACAGGTGCTGATTCCATGCAACGTTGGGGCCCAACATTGGCTGGTGGTGAGCGTCGGCCTTTATTGAGGGAAGATTGAGATTTATGACCCCTGGAGGCAGGAAGTCCCTTATCAGATCAGGCACCAGCAGGTCCGGCCATTACGGTGGTTTTTACCCTCCATGTTGAGTGACGCAGGGTTCCACACAACACGACAAGCTGGTCGTCGGGAGTTCCCTCGGGAAAATAAGCCCTTCTCGGTCAGCCTGGTGCATACTTCTACAGTCCTCCAATAAAAGAAATCGTAAGACATTCTATTTCATTCACGTGTTTAGATATTCTTTATGAACGATTTCTAATGGTGTTTTATGTGCTGAATTGCAGAGGTAACTGTGGTCCCCATACTTTGAGACTTTTTGAGTACATACTGGCGGGTCAAAGGCCTGTTGATTGGTCAGAGGACGACATGGGGATCATTCGGGAGAAAATGGCTGTGGAGATTTTTTCTAACTTCAGGCCCGCCAAGTGATTTTTTGTATATTCCCATTTTATATGTACACAGACATGTAATTAATTCATGAATATTAATTCGTTCATTATTCATTCATTAA
Organism: Dipteronia dyeriana; assembly: GCA_032871835.1. NCBI lineage: Eukaryota > Viridiplantae > Streptophyta > Magnoliopsida > Sapindales > Sapindaceae > Dipteronia > Dipteronia dyeriana. The sequence continues at coordinate 2,941,497 of CM065297.1, forward strand.
TATTAATTCATTCATTAATAAGTAATTATTGCAAATCCAAATTATTACAATATGATACACATCCAAAAGTTTTCAATGTGATCGAAACTTTGTCATTCATTCCCTATTAGAGTCAACGTTAGGGCACGTTTGTTTGTTGTGTCCAATTGAATGGCAGATGCTACACTTGCGGTGGTATTCATCGGGAACAGCTCTTCTTGTACCTTCATTAATCATAGGTGGATTAGGACATCTCCTGGAATTATGCCCTGGTTATCCACATCTTCTACAGGATTGTGTAGTTGTCTTCTCCGAAGACAAGACATGGCAACCCGCCCTCGAGCATCCTGCTTGTCTCTTGGAGTTTGGATTCAAAATCACCCTCTGAGCAATGTCAGATGGCACAACCCAAGTGGAAGGATGGCCCACCGACATAATGGGAACCGAGTACAAGTTAATAAGTGTCTGTCTCTTGTAGTAGTCCGCACACAAAGTTGTGAAGTCCAAGTTTCGTTCCCTGTAAAAAACATTGAAAACGATCAGCTTCACCGAGAAAATGATCAGTAGGTTTTCAAAGTTGTGAAGTCCAAGCTTCAGTAATGTACCGTGCCGCCGCAAGGGCGTAAGAACATGGAAAATGATCCATTTGAAATTTGTTGCAAGTACAAGTCTTCCGAGCTAAGTCAACAGTCCACTGTTTTCCAAACCACTTGACCGAAAAAATGTTCCAGTCGACTGGATTTACGGTCAAATAACCACACTTCTCCACACGTTTTAAGAGCACAAGATGTGCTGCATCGGTCAACTGATGACGCATGGTTTGTGCAGCTCTATAGCGATTATGAAACCACCATTGCAGCATATTCCTAATGAACTCAGCCAAAGTCAACATAGGCAGTTGGCGTGCAAATTTTAGGCATGAGTTTATGCATTCTGCAGCATTAGTCATCATCACCCTATACCTTCTTTCCGGGCAGTGTACACGGGACCACTTGTACGGACCGACATCAATTACATAATCATATGCATTCTAGTGTGAGTTTCTTAACTCTTCCATATGTTGGTTATATTCAAACTTGGTGTATGCACGGGCTACTTTGTCCATTATTGAGGCAACATCCTTCATATGAAATCGGTTTTTGATATTTTCAGTAAAGTGCCAGCAACATATGGTATGGGTGGCATAAGGGAACACTTTAGAAATCCCTACTTCAATGCTTGCATGCATACCAGAAATGAAAACTAGCTCATCAATATGACCTAGGGCACCCTTCAAGCAATCCAAAAATCATTCCCATGAAATGTTGTTTTCTGAGTCGCCGTACCCAAAAGCAATTGGATACACATGTTCGTTCCCATCTTGTGCTGTTGCAACAAACATTGTACTCCGGAATCATCCTTTCAAATGTATACCATCAACGGCAATGACTGGACGCATACACGTCCGGAATCCTCTAAGTGAGTCACCAATCGACATGAACAAGTATAGAAATTTACCATCTTCGTCGCACTGTAAGTCAATGATTGTGTCGGGATTTTATTGTTCCAAAACGTAACCAAATGATGGAAGCAGTTGGAAGGTTTCCTCATGCGTTCCATATGTCAGTGACAAAGCATAATCGAGGGCGGTGTGTGCCTTATTGTACATGATTTGGATTCCATACATTGATTTCATGTCGATGATTATGTCCTTCGGATGCATTACCCTCTTGTTGTTGAAGTCTAGGTGCAATAACTTCTCCAATTATGACTGCACTAGCTTATCGGTGCCGGCGGTGAATTTCCTCTAATGGACAAGTGTGTTCGTTGACAAAACTTTTTACTTAGAAGTATGTGCCTTCATCTCACCTCACCGCTCTTAACTTCCACATACAATTTCCCATCAAACAAACTAGATGTAATGTTGTCTTATTGGACCTTTTCACCTTCCACTCGAAGTTCTGCCGTATTGCAAAATGGCCTACTAGTCTCTTCAAATTCTTTTTCGTTGGAAAAAACTGGTCTTTATATATCATGCTTATAGGTTCATCTTCAAACAAGTTTCTGCTTCCACCAATACCAAATGAGTATGATTCTGCTCCTGGAATAACCCATGTTGTGGTATTATCAGAATCAACTGCAGTTACATTAGCCCTCCCCTCAGAGGTCCCAACTATATCTGGTGCACTGGAACTAAATCTGTGTACATGTCTTACATGTCTTTCCGTTTCGATAGGTTCTGCATCATCCTGATTGTCATCTACATTTTCTACAGAAATTAAATTGCCCTAATTATCCACCTCATTATTCACCCCAATATTCAGTGATGTATTCTCCTCATTGTTGATGTCATTGTAGATCTCATTGTATTGGTGGTTGTACTGTCTACCATTCATCTCAATATGACAACCAAATACGTCATCGAATTGAGGTCCCGGTCTATTATCATGGGCGGTTACTTCCGGTGGGACAACACATATGTTTTCCCGACCATCAATCCCACTTCTTTCTGTGAACAACAAGTTGCTTCCGTCTGACGATCGAAATTGTTGGGTGTTATCAGGATGAGGGATATCTTCACCAATGACACCTCCAGCTGGCCTCTCGATTAGACTAACACATACTTGAGGGATCACCCTATCTTCCCCTAGCATAAACTGAACATCGTCATTGTTTCTTATAAATGTACGACATGTAGTCCTAGGAACAATTGATAGAGACTGTAGCTCAGCACTGTATTTGTTCTCATCAAACTTCACAATGGTTTGCACGATCGACAACATTTCGTCGTAACTTAAATTCTTTGACACATACAAACCTTGGTTATCGGAACCTAAATACTTCTGATTTCCGTCTGGTAATTGCTCTCATCGGCCGATGTAAGATATGTCTATTCTCACCCTATCCATTGTCCTGTCAAAACCAACATCAAAAACCATTAATAAGGAAATAATATTTCATATTAAATTTATAATTATAAAGGATTAAACAAAAATCAAAAGTGTAAGATATTAAGCTTTTTTTAAAACTGATCGAGTTTTTTTTGTACATGATCGAGTCGTTTTTGTACATGATCGAGCTCTTTATAACAGGATCGAGCTTTTTTTGTTCAAGACCGAGCTCTTTTTCTACATAATCGAGCTTTTTTCACATTGCTTGAACTTTTTTCAAATATGGCTCGACCTTTTACTTTTACGGATCGAGCTTTTTTTTTTAGGAATCAAGCTTTTTTGTGAGGGATCGAGCTTTTTTTCTGATGGATCGAGCCTTTTTTCGAGGATCGAGCTTTTTTCGGCAATGATCAAGCTTTTTTTCTGATGGATCGAGCATTTTTTCGAATGATCGAGCTTTTCTTTTTACGTATCCAGTATCTATTTTTTGGATCGAGCTTTTTTTGAATTTGATCGAGACTTTTTTTCAAATTTTCAAGTTTTTTTACAAATGTTTCGACCTTTTTTTAAAACATTTCCAGCTTTATTTTTGAGTTTTTTTACAAATGTTTCGACTTTTTTTTAAAACATTTCCAGCTTTTATGTCCAAGATTATAAACTTGTTTGCACCACTACAACTCAACTCGGCCAAATATATATACAAAAAAATATGCATACATGTTCGTTCATTCTTTGTAAAAAGTTTACAACTCCAGGACATCAACATAAAAAAATTGAGACAACATGTTTATAAATGTTCATACAGTGTTATACCACACAGAAATACAATAAAAAATGGAAATGAAGATCGAAAATATTAATTTACCTTCTTATGCAATATCTGGAATGAAGCTCGTTTTCTGATGAAAAAATAGAGTAGGTGATTGATTTTCAGACAACTTTTTTGGACGACAGCCTTTAAAGAATAAAATATCGATTATTTAAGGGCAATTTCGATAGCTCACCATAATAGGTGTCTTTCAAACTTAACTTATTATAACGGTGACATCATTGCAAGTGACAAAAAAAAGGTGACATTCCTCACCATTTCCACTCTGAAAAGCCCGGGTTTATATAGTAACTTTTAATAATTAATTACAAAAAATATATCAAGTCAAACTAGTCTTTTGAAAATAATTTTAATAAAAACAATTGCTTTAAATAAAAGAAAAAATATAAAGGTGATAAAAAAAAATTAGACAAAAGATTAAAATATAAAAAAGTGAGATTTGTGAATAGTGAACACATACCCCTAAACAAATTAAGTAATGAATTGTTTTTTTTAAGTTAAAATTAAAATAATAAAATATAATGAATCATCAAAGATATGTTACAAATAGACATGACCACGGTTCGGTTCGAACCGTGGAACTGAACCGTAACCGTGGAACTGAACCGTAACCGTGGAACTGAACCGTAACCGTGTGAAATGAACCGAAACCGAAACCGAAACCGTAACCGTAACCGTAACCGTAACCGTAACCGTAACCGTAACCGTAACCGTAACCGTAACCGTAACCGTAACCGTAACGGGAACCGTGGAACCGGTTCAGGAACTGTAACCGGAACCTTGGGGTCGGCGGTTCGGTTTCGGTTCCGGTTCCGGTTCCTTCTCTTAAAAAACCGACCAGGAACCGACGTTTCGGTCCCGTTTCAGGAACCGCCGGTTCCTTGCCTTTATTTTAAAAAAAAAATTGAATTTTTTTTATATAAAAAAAAACTTAATTCTTTATTTCCTATAAATACCCCCCTAATTCATTTCTTATCATACAATTGCTCTCTCAAGTCTCAACTCTCTCAAATCTCAATTCTCCTAATTCTCTTCAATTATCTCCCAATTAGTCAATTATTTATTTGTTTATATTTAGTGTATTGCAATTATTATTTTTTAAAATCATTTTAAAATCCTTGTCAACAATTTTTGTCTTAATTTTTTTTAAGAGTTTATTTACAAATTATTTTTTTCGATGGCAAGTGGAAGTGGAAGTGGAAGTGGAAGTGGAAGTGGAGTAAGAGATATTCCACCAAGGCATTCCGTTTCCAGGACCGGTAAGGGTCGTATGTCTGAGCCGGATCCGATCCAACCGGATAATATCGGTTTTGATGACACCGCTTACCATGAGTTCCTGTAACGGGAAGCCTATCTTGAATCTCTAAACTATCCAATCAATCCAAATCCCCCTTTAATAATTTCTGAACCCAATTCTAGCCAGCCTAGCGCCCCTAGCCCTAGCCCTAGCCCTAGCCCTGGTAATATGACAAGCCAATCAGAAAATATACCCGATTTTGCTGCAGATCCAAATTTTGAAGAGGCGGCAGAGAAGGATAAGAAGCATCTCAAATCTGATCCATTCGTTCTCCACATGAATAAAGTTACGAAACCGAATGGAACATGTTGGACGGTGTGCAATTACTGCCCTAAAGAATACAAGTGGACTAAATCTGGAGGATACGGCACATATAGGAAGCATATTACGACCTGTCATCCAGCAGAACTTGCCAAGGGGAATGCACAATCTCAAATTTTCAGGTTTTCTACCCCTGACACTCAATTATTTAAATATAGTGATCAAGCTAATAGAGAAGAATTAGCTAGGATGGTAGCTGTAGAACATTTACCTTTTAGTTTTGGTGAAAAAGTTGGTTTTATTAAATATTGTCATAAAGCATTAAATCTTGCTGCATGTCGTGTCCCTAGGACCACTCTCACGCGTACAATGTATGATATTTATAAAAAGGAAAAAAATATTTAAAAAAAATATTTTGCTAACTATATAGGTCGTGTTTCTGTATGTGCTGATATATGGACTGACCATTGGCGAATGCATTCATACTTAGGTGTAACTTGTCATTATATGGACAAAGCATGGACAATACAAAAAAGAATTCTTTCATTTAGAGTTTTTGATGATGCACATACTGCTGATAATATTTATAAAAATATGAAAATTATTTTTGAAGAGTATAAAATTGAAAGCAAAATTTTTTCAATTGGTTTTGATAATGCTTCTAATAATACAGCAGTTATTCCTGCTTTAATTGAATTATGCAAGCCTTATTTTAATAGTAAATTTTTTCATCAAAGATATGTTTGCCATGTTTTAAATTTATGCGTTCAAAAAGGTTTGGAAATTCTTCAAGCTTTTATTAAACCCATTAAAGAGGCCCTCTCATATTTGTGGAAACATCCTAATGTTATTAAAGCATGGGTAAGATTTTGTAAACAGGCAGGTAGATATCCGATTAGATTTTCTCGTGATGTTCCAACACATTGGAACTCTACTTATAAATTTCTTTGTGAAAGTTATGAATATAGGGATTTATTAGTTTCTTTTATGCAATATAATGTTAGTCAAATCAATCTTTATACACACTATTGGGATGTTTGTACAAAAATTTGTAATTTGTTAAAAGTTTTTAATAGTGCTGCTAACAATTTATCAGGTATTTATTATCCTACTACTCAATTATTTATTATTGAGGGTTGTAATATTGCTGGTGCATTTACTGACTGTTCATCTGATATACAATTACAGACATGCATTGAAGCTATGAAAAAAAAATGGTTAGACTATTATAGGGAGTTTCCAACTATTTACCTACTTGCGTTGTGTTTTGACCCACGTTGTAAACTAGATGCAGTGACAGATTATTTAACTCTTTATTATAAATGTTTAGATATACAATTAGAAATTAATACTTATTGTGATGCAATTAAGATATTATTTTATCAGTTATATGATGAATATCGTATAATTTATGGTCTATCATTAAACATTAGTGTTCCACAAAATGAAAATGTCTCCCAAACTCGATCTTTTGGAGTGTTAGGGGCAGGGTCTGCACTTTTATCCCAAAAGATCAAAAGATTGCAAGGTTCTTCTTCTTCTTCTTCATCAAGTCTGATCTCGTATGATGAGATAGAAACTTATCATAGTACCAATTTTGAGTTTATAGGAGACGATGATGTGGATAAATTTGATATTCTACATTGGTGGAGAGAACATGAAAAGCATTTTCCAATTTTGTCTATAATAGCCAAACAGATTCTTACAACATCGGTTTCTACAGTGGCTGTGGAACAAGAGTTTAGCGCGGGTGGAAATATTTTATGCGCAAGACGGTCGCTTTTGAGTCCAGAATCAATTAAAGTCCAAGTGTGTGTTGATGATTGGACAAAGGCTGGATATAAACAACAAGAAATGGAGCCATAGGTTATTTATGATTTCTTCGATGATGATCACACTACCGGCACTGGAATGGATGGCAGTGATTAGTTACAGACTTACAAAATTACATATGTAAAAGAACTACGTGGCCTTTGATTCCTCTAAACCCCGAGTCCGAGAGGATACGTAGGCAACTTAATTTTGGTACAAATTAAGTGTAAGATCAATTTTTTTAATTTTTAGTTTTATACATTTATTTCAATTTATGTATTTAGTATTATTTTTTAAAATTTTAATTTCGGCTTACGGCCTTACACAATAAAATTCATTTACAATTTCATATTATTACATGTCTTATATTTTCGTATTTTTAAAAAATGATTATAAATGTATAATCAGAAGAAAAAAAAAAGAATCGAACCGGCCGAACCGATGAAACCGGACCAGAACCGGTGGAACCGGAACCGGAACCGGGGTCATGTCTAGTTACAAATGATAGAGGGTCCCGCTAACAACTATGTTGCAAATATATAGTATATTTATAATTAAATGTTTAATTAAACATCATCAATAGTTGATTTTGGCCGCAATTCAGATTTTCTAATTTTGATAGTTGTGTTTCAGGTTCGATTCTCAACATGTTAATAATTATCAGAATAAATTTCATTTTGTAAAAGGACCAAATCCGATTATAATGCAATCCGGCCGGCACCGATTAAGATTTTGGTCTTTAAGGGTTGGGCTTAACACTTGTTTTGTAATCATAAATCTGGTCTGGTGTGCACAGTAATTAGGCTTGGTCAAAGTCCAAAATCCGATGGGCTCAATAATTTTAGATCGAGCTGGTCCAGTCCGGCCACACCTCTAGCCCTTTTTGAGGCCCATTGTGAAGTGATTGAGCTTGAACTTTTCTAGAAGGTTCCTGGGTGACTTGAGGGTCTGGCCGAGGTTTTAGGCACTGGTTGATGCTGGTGAGTGAGCGCATAAGCTGGGGATTCCTAATGTGGGGACTGCATCTTAACCGTGTCGAGTCTAATTGTTAAGGCCTACTCCTTTTAGTGATCAGGTACTGGTCTGGACCGGGTCTCCCTGGTTCTCTGATGGTATAGTCTTAGGAAGGACTAGGTCTTGTCGGGGACCGGACCTTGTCGCGGCTCCTCTAAGGGCCGGATCTTGTGGCAATTTTGGTTCCTGGTAGCGGGAAAAATTCTTCCTTTAAGAGGTTATCAATTTTGATTGTTAACATAAAGATAATTTTACCATAAAAAATAGAAAACTAATTAATAATTTATGGGTGTATTTACAAAATAATTAATTTTTTCGTTTTTCATTAAAGAGTAATATTTGATATTAAAAAATATACTAATTTGGGATGTATATACAATTTTTAAGGGGTACAAATATAGACACACACAATATAAGAGCCACAATTTTAAAAAAGATGAAATTTGAAAAAAATTATATCGAATTCTATAAATTGTCTATAAGATGATAAAGTTTGGCTGTCATGCACCGGAATACCCCATTAGGCAATTTCTTCCTCCATTGCTTGGGCGTAATCATCGGCTAAATCCACCATCTCGACGTAGGTCGTCAGTCGATCTCTTCTCAAATCAAAGGGGAAATGACCGTTCTGAAGCCTGTTGGTTAAGGCTAAAATTATTGCAGCATCGTTAAAGTCATCTATCTTGGTTACCTCCTTGTTGAACCTCGACAGGTACTCTCTGATTGGTTCATTCTGGTCCACTGTAGAAACAAAATGCCAGGCCGCTTGGGTTCATAGAATCCTTCAATCTTCTCCAGCGTGGTTCTTTTCTCAACCGAGTTTTTTCCTTCGTTGTTGTTCTTCATTTTATGGGATGTACTTCTTCTTTGTGAGTTCATGGTGAGTTCTCATTGATCAATCTCTTCGTTATTACATTAGTGAATGCATGAAACCTTATCCTCATTGCCTCTCTCATCGTAAGCGTCGCTTAAAACCTCATCCTCAGATTACCACTGGAGTTCTTCCTCCCAACAAACATCCACGGATCGTAGTCCTGGCCTGCGTCAGAACCGAGATCTAGTCTTGGCTAGCTTTTCCAGTGAGATGTGCGTTGATTTCACCGACCTCAACAAGGCATACCCGATGGACAGTTTCCTCCTCCCTCGAGCGCTAATTGTTGAAGGTGATTTTTAAATTGTTAAGAAATCAACCAACCAGCAATAACACGTGGGCAGATCAACGGTTTGACTAGTCAAAAGTCGACACCCAAGACCTCTCTCCTTCACATGGATGATTTGCAGCCACCGAAGAGCCTTTGATGGCTAGCTTCTCTGGTAAGTAGGGTTGTTTATATTGATTTTTGAGATGAGAAACACAATCACACTCAAAACACATGGTTTACATGGAAAACCCTAAGACAAAAAAACCACGGTCATCAAGTCGACAAGAAAAAGAATATCACTATATAAAAGATGATTACACACTCAACATCATTTCCCTATCTAGTTCCTTTTTCTCATGCTTGTATCTTGGGATATCTCTAGATATTTATATGGGTTGATTAGGGTGTTGCCTTAATCCTTACTATTTACGAAACATATTCACAGTTAGAATCCTAAGATTCTAGTAAGCAACTCGTTTGGGACTTGATTGGTGCTCATCCTTCTATAAGCATGGAGGTATTTTTTGATTGAGAGTCTTCAATACATAGAACATATCGACATATTTCCTTGTTGGTGCATGATTATGAGATTTCGTATTTGATTGAATCTCTGCTCGAAGTGGGTGAGATTATGGCTATGTTTGGGGTTGCTTTTGCTTGAGAAATAATCACTTATTTATCAAGTTTTGAGTAAATGGGTGCTTGATAAACTATCCAAAAACAACTTATTTTATAAATTGTTCTTCCAACAAGTAGCATTTGAGAAGTTGGGTGGGGGTTGCTTTTTCAAGCTGATTTTTAGAGAAGTTGATTTTTAATCCTTAGAATGTCTATAATGCCTCAACTATTTTAATATAAAGACAATAAGATCCTCTATTTATTATTCATAATTTTTTGAAATAATAATATTTTTAAAAATTTAAAATTTAAAATTAAATTTTTTTTTTTGTTAATCGTACAGTGATACCCACCACCGACGACAGAGGCCATAGGACGGCCAGCTACCGACGACGACGTCAAATTCGTCAGAGGAAGTCGAAGTTGTTGAAGTTGACAAACATGAAAAATAGACCTTGAAGATCCCAGAACTCGTCCTCCTCCACAACCGAGTCAAAAACCGACCTGGAATCGCTTGAGTCGCGAAGAACAGGGCATATGGTCAAGCAAAACTGCAAAAGCAAAAAACCATTTTCCTTCTTCATAGTAGTATCTGATTCTCCTGGACTCGAACCAATGATTAAGTTCCTCTTTGTTAATATCCTGTGGTTTCTCCTTACGATCCGACCCGACCCGACCCGACCCGAATGCATTGGAATCCAATACCTGATTGATGAGTTAGGAGGAGTTGTCGGGTTTTCTAGATATGAAGTCGACGGCTACTATGCCGTTGAGTGGGTGAGGGGGTGAGAAGGTGGAGACGGTGGATTTGGGGCTTGAGTTGCAGATATTCCATTAATGGCTTCTTGAGTGGCTGAGTTGACTCAACAGAATTATATTGAGGAGAGCCAGTTGACTCAGTAAATTAATATTGTTATGAGCGAGTTGACTTAGTACAATATTTTAAAATTATTATTATTATCATCACCATCTTATGTTTTATATTTATAATTGTATTTTTAATTTAAAAAAAAATAAGTAGTACAAAATATTTGAATAATATATTACATTTTGATAATTATGTCCATTTTAATCCTTTTCTATAATCAATTTAAGTTTACCAAGTACTTTTTTTTATACTTTTTTCTTAAGTTGGTTATTTATAAAGTCAATTTACTCAGCACATATCCACTTATCTTATAAGTTGATTATTCTATAAATTAAGTTTAAAACGGATTATTTTATAAATAAAGCAATCCCAAACATAATCTATATTTCCTAATTTGTTGAAGAGATCTTACTTAGGCCATCTCCAATGGGTCTCCATTTCTTCAAACCACTCCAATGAATCTCTATATTGAGGAACCCAAGAAGAAAAAAAATGGAGATCCATTTTTGTTTTCTATATTTGGAGATCCAAAATCTCATTCTCCATTTCATTATTTACCTTTTCTAATCTAATCTTACCCTTATATATATCATTTAATTCCTATTATATCTTTTTTACATTTTTTAACTAAACTCAATTAATTTACTATAACTTTTTATTCATAAATCTAAATACTATAAAAATTATATCGTTAGAAATATTTTGTTGAGATCTTTCATCCAAGTATAATATTAACTATATTTGACTAATATTTAATTTTTTTATTTATTACACCTTATATTTTAATCGATGAATTAAAAGTATTTTAATTCAAAACAAATGTTTTCAAATCATTATTTTTAATTAATGTTTTGATATCATCAATAAAATTGAAATCTTCAAATTAAAATACTACAATGGAAAAAAAAAATACATTAAAAAATGTGCAGTAAAAAGTTATATATAAATTAGGTGTAAATATTATACGTAGTATAAAGTAAAAGGTTGTAGTGGTAAAAAAAAAGTGTAGTAGGAGATAGTTAAAAAAATATATATATTTTATTATTTAAATATCGTAAAATGGAGATCGATTGAAATTGTAAATTTATGGAGACCATTTTGAGTCAGTAACTTGTAGAAAAATTTAGAGAATCAGGTGGTCTTTACCGGTGGTTTTTATCGAACGTGACACCTAGAGGGGTTCAAACTCCTTGGTCAAAGAGGTTTCCTTCACCGAGTAGGTTATTGCTGGTTTGACTAGTTGACTATTCATGTGACATGGCAAATACCTTTGACTTAATGACATGGCCCGATCAAGATCTTAATATTGACTTTCTGCTGACGTGTCGCATATAAAGGAAAAACCCTATAACAACACCTACTTACATGTCCGAGATAGGTTTTCTAGCGACATATCTTCCCGGCGACTGGAGTACATAGCGAGCGGGATTTAAAAGATTCCTTCTTTGGTTTTGTCACTTCTTCATCGACGCTTTGTCAACTCACTTGCTGTGGCATGAATTGTAATTTAGTAAAACTTAAATATATAATTATTTCCAGTATGGTGTCAACTTTTACCTACCAAAAATAAAACAGAAAAAAAAGAAAGAGAAAAAAAAAAAGCAAATGAAACTGAAACTGAACTGAAACAAACACAACAACAACCGCCTCTGGCGTAGACTTGAAGCTCATCACCTGAACACCAACTCGGATACTTACACATTACCAAACAATCACAACAAATCTTCAATGTTCCACTTGCATGCTTTGTCTCTTTGTCTTCTTTCATTACTTCTTCTCCTCCTCCTCCTACGTTTGTGGAACAATTTTTTGAGGTATGTATCTAGATGAATCTGTATCATGTATATACATTTGTGAATTGTGTTTTATTTCTTATTTATAATGTATGTTTAGTTTTTGTTGCTACTTGTTAAATTTTTTAATGCTGGTTGGTTTCTCTGTTTCTTTGTGTTCTGCTATTTATTTGAACCTTCATCGTGACTTAAATATGATTTTATTTTTATTTATTTTCAGTGATGGGTTGTGGATTTTGATTTTGGAGATGGGTTTTGGATTTTGTATGAGTCTATGGTACAAAGTTGTGGATTTGTTTAACTTTACATTGGCTAGCTTGTCTTTTGAAGTGGGTTGGTTTTGTTATTTTATGAAGTGTTTGATATATTTCCGAGGTTTGGAGGTTCTTGAGAAACTCACATGATCAAGTGCCACTTTTACTTCTTTACTAATATTGGCTTCCAGAGAATTTGATTTAGAAAATCATTGATTTTTCTTAAAAGTGTCTAAAAGAAAGATGAAGAAATGGTCTGGGGGTGTTTTGATTGGATCATTGTTTATGCTGCTAATTCTGAGGTATGCTGTGATGAAGAACCCAATTGGGGAAACTCAGTTTTCGGTTCCTATCGTCTTGAATTCAACTATGCCTCTTGAATCGCTTCAAGATGCGGTTCCTCCTACAATTCAAACTCAAGAATATGCCAATGATCAAGTGATTTCTGCTCATAAATTGGTGTCTGGTCCCTTTAGAAAGAGGACCTTCACTCGTGAAGTGCAAAGTTCTTTGTTGACTTGGAGTCGTATGAAGGACCTAGTTACTTACTCTCAGGGTTTGCCTAATGCGGTAGTGGCCATTAGAGAAGCTCATGTTGCATGGAAGAACCTTACAGATGTATTTGAGAAGGTAAAAAATGGAAGTTCAATTGATCGTGAAGTGAAGGAGAAACAATGTCCAAATTTTCTTAATAGGATTAATGTCACAGGACATGGTGATAGTGGTTATAATCTAAGTATTCCGTGTGGCCTGGTTCAAGGTTCTTCGATTACTATAATTGGCATTCCAAATGGCCTTCTTGGTGAATTTCAGATTGAGCTAACTGGGGAATCTCTCCCGGAAGAACCAGATCCTCCTATAATTTTGCATTACAATGTCCGACTTCAAGGTGACAAGTTAACAGATAGCCCTGTAATTGTCCAAAACACATGGACTGCAGCTGATGATTGGGGAGAAGAGGAGCGGTGCCCCTCACCAGATCCCAGTGACAATAAGAAAGGTACTAATATTTCATGAGTTCTGTTATTAGTACTATATGTGCTGCTCTATCGGTGTATTAAGTATCGTGAGTAATGTGAGGATAGTAAGCTTATCGAGCTCGGATACTTCATTGTTTTTGAATTATCTGTGTTAAAACTAGAATATGTTGAAATCAAATGATGGATACAAATGCTAGTCTGAGATACCCAGTCACGGGTTATAGTACAGACTGGCATATTTGATTATGAATGGTCCCAAGAAGACAACTTATTTCCTTAATCTAACCCAAAAACAAACATTGCCCACCAAGCGGAACTGAAATCTTCTGCTATGGATCTTTTAAAAGCATTTTTGCACGATTTTGCTATGTTGCTTCATTTACTGTCTCCATTTTGCATGATAATTAACAGTGGCTGAGTTGAACCAGTGCAATGAAATGGTGGGTGGTGGTGATGGATTGAAGGTAATGGAAAGCGAATCTTCATACATTTCTTTAAGGTCATCAATGCCAAGGAACAGATCAGGAGTTGTTCGCTATTTTCCGTTCAAGCAAGGCTATTTGTCGGCTATGACGCTAAGGATGGGAGAGGAAGGAATTCAGATGACAGTTGATGGAAAGCAAATTACATCCTTTGCTTACCGTGAAGTAGTTTCCCTTGCTTCTTTCTTTACATGATATATGCACACGATCTGTGTTTCCCCAACTCATTTGCAAATTTGGCTGTTTGATTGCAGAACTTGGAGCCATGGCTCGTAAGTGAAGTAAAGATATCTGGAAACTTGGAACTAATTTCCATCTTGGCCAATGGATTACCGACCTCTGAGGGTTTGGACAACACGGTTGACATAGAAGCACTGAGAACAATTCCACTCCCACTGCACCACCCATTGGACCTCTTTATGGGTGTCTTTTCTACAGCAAACAATTTCAGGTCCAGGATGGCTGTTCGGAGAGCATGGATGCAGTACCCTGCAGTGAAGACCGGAGCAGTTGCAGTGCGCTTTTTCGTTGGTTTGGTGAGTACTCATTTGGTGAAAAGTGTAGTTTATATTGTTTTAACTGCCGGTGCATGCTTTTTTGCTACAAAGCAGTGAAAATTTGTACCTGTTCTGCAGCATAAAAACCATAGAGTGAACGAGGAACTATGGAGTGAGGTGCAAACATACGGTGACATTCAGTTGATGCCGTTTGTTGACTATTACAGTCTTTTGACATGGAAGACCATAGCGATATGCATTTTTGGGGTATGTTCTTACCTTAATCTGAAAAATCGAAAGTATTTATCTTCGTGGCTTATTTTCTGGTTTTGACAGACAGAAGTTGTTTCAGCCAAGTATGTCATGAAGACAGATGACGATGCATTTGTTCGTGTGGATGAATTGCTAGCTTCTCTAAATAGAACAAATGTGACCAATGGCTTGCTATATGGCCTCATCAACTATGAAGCTATACCTCATCGTAGTCCTGACAGTAAATGGTATATAAGCATGGAGGTAACTTTCTCTCTACCAACATCTATAAATTATGTCTGATTCGTTCGAATGCCTTACTCAGTTAGACTTACATTTTGAAGGAATGGCCAGAATACATATACCCTCCTTGGGCTCACGGCCCGGGTTATGTCGTGTCACATGACATAGCTAAAGCAGTCGCAAAGAGGCACAAAGGTCATTTGAAGGTAAGCATATATACAACTTTTATTTCTAAATTTTCATCCGAGTCTCTAAGGCACACACATCACACGATCACAGATATAGCACCTTCAATAATATCCGTCTTTAATGTATGTTCATGCTATAAAGTTTATTAAATGCTTTGTCTGTCTGTGCAGATGTTCAAGCTGGAGGATGTGGCAATGGGAATCTGGATAGCCGAGATGGTAAAGGATGGTGGGTTGCGTGTAAGCTACGTGAACGAACCACGTGTATACAATGAGGGGTGCATTGAAGGTTATGTTGTTGCGCACTACCAAAACCCGAGAGAGATGCTCTGCCTCTGGCAAAAGGTGAAAGACGGAAGTATCGCAAAATGTTGCGAGGATGATGAATAAGCTCATACAAATAGCTATGGCCTTAACAATGGAATCAAAAATTTGACCTTTAAGTTACAGAAGAAAGTTCTTTCAAGTAAAATGTATAGATTGGAAGGAAATACCACATACAGAAACCCACATAAACAAAGCAAAAGAGAAGGTGTAGCAGATTAAATTGACAGTATAGGTATTTTTAATTTTTAATTTTTTTATTTATTTGAGGAATTCATGTCATTTGTTTTGAAGAGAAAGAGAAAGAAGAGAAAAATATTGTTGTATAGCGTTGTTATTCATGGAGAAACAACAAATTAACATATGTAATAAAGTTTATTCTGTTATTCTTCTATTTTTCATTTTTCATCTTCGGTATACTTCTGATGAGAAACTTTTTATAAAAAATACAAGAACATGAAAAAATCAAAACTGATCATCATCAAGCTTGTTCAAACAGACAAGAAACAGATTGCAAGAAATCAGATTTTGACAGAATAATCCAACTATTCAACTAAAATCTGACACCAAAAATTGTCTATCCAAAACTTGGTTCAAGAAATAAAATAAATTACAACATGATATTAAAACATTACATAACCAACCCAGAGAATTCAAACTTTTGTTGAAAAATCAAAACTGATGATGAGCACCAAGTTGTTCAAGCAGACAAGCAGCCAATACCAGTCCTAGTGTTAGGAAACACAAGAAACAATCCACTGCAAACCACACCAACCATCAATGGAAAACTCTCCATGACCTGATCCATCTCCTTCTCGTGCCCCGGAAACAAGCAGTTAGTGACCCTGTGGTCGGCGAAAGCGATGGCTACAAACACCATAACAGACATGACAGCATGCACGAAATCATTCAACCCCACCTTGTACTTATCATCTTTGGGAACCACAACGTCAGGAATTCCAGGCTTGAACACGGACAGGCCTTTCGGGGTCACGAATCCATAGTAGACGGTGCCATCAGGGCCCCGGAAGCCATCCGTGAAGTGGAAGAAGAAGCAGGAGAGAGCGCAAATGCCTAAGAGGACAAGGATCATGAGTGTGGTTACAGGGGAGCAGTCTCCAGTCCTATAGATTGATGGAAGCACCATTTCGAACGTCAGGAGGGTTCCCGTGGGCAGAAAGTTAACCAGCATCGATGTTTTCGATATCGTCTTTTGCACCCCTTTGGCCACTGCCCGCCGTTTACGTCCTGGTTCGATGGAAGTGTCCAGTGGAGGAAGGGAGGAGGAGTAGGAGGAGGCTGCGGCCCTCGGGGTGGAGCCTTCTGGTGGGGTTGCACTGTACACTTTGATGCCGATTGATTCCTGGGTTTGCTCCATTGTTGTTGTTTATGAATGTGCAAGATTTTGATTGATTGAATGAAGTGGTTTTATTTGTGTTGGATACATATATATATATATATATATATATATATATATATATAGAAAAGACAGAGGAGTCTCTGTTGATTTGGGATTTGAAATTTGAATGTTAGAGGTAGTTATTGGCAGTTAACTTTCGATTTTTTTTTCTAAACAGTTGCTTTGTATGTAGTAAGTAGTAACAACGTTTCTTTTTGTTTGTCTGTCGGAGACGATGTAGATACGGCGGCAGTTCGATTTAAACCGGTGAATCGAAGCGGAATCGGTGTGAAAAAAATTGGAACTGAACCGGGGTTTTCGGTTCCGAACCGGAACCATTACAGTGTACGGTTCTGATTTCGATTCCTATATTGGTGGAATCGTCCAGTTCGAACCGGATTGGAATCGACGGTTCCAGTTCGGTTCGAACCTAGCGGTTCCACCATTTTTTTTAAACTAGTTTTATTTAAAAAAATTAATTTGTTAATTTTTTTTAGTTAATTTTTTTTGGTGACCCTAAACATGCATTTACAATTTTACTTTTACATATTTAATATTTTTTAGTGAATAAAAAAAAAATGGACCGTCAGAATCAAAACTGGTACTACCGGTTCCGGTTCAAGTTCCCCCGGAACCGAAATCGACGACATGTCTAAACCGACGAGACTACAATGCCGCACTACTTGTCTTCGAAATGTCAATTATTATTATTATTTTAATTTTTTAATTTTTTGGAGAATTAATGCGAATCATTTCTATCAACTCCAAGTTTTTACCATGTTTTTATTTTTTATTGCTTTAGTTCAGGCACTATATTATTAAATAAAAAATGTTTTCAATAAATAAAATAAACAAGCCTTACAAATATTTTATATTAATTTCTAAAGAGTCAGGTATATCAACTCAAGTTCGTGACTTAATTTTTGGATTGGGATATTGAAATAAAAAAAAAATTAGAAATTTGAATTGATGTCATTGTCTTGAGCTTTTTATACCTTTATAAAGAAAATAGGAATTTTATTTTCTCTCTATCTGTTAAAAAGGATGGTCAAAATTAGGACGAGGCAACAAAGCTCATAAATTTTTGAACCGAAACCGATCAAACCACACTGCTTTGTCACTTCAAGTTATCTAATTTTTTTACTTTTTTTTTTAATAAATCGTATTTTAGTCCCCGTAATTTACCTTAATTTACGTTTAGTCTATGGTTTTTTGGTATTATAAATTTTAGTCCTTCTGTGACAGAATCCGGACTTTTAACGGATTCTGTCATGTCAGACGTGTATAATGACCTTAATACCCCTGATGTGTGTTCTTTCCATTGAAAAGACCATTTTACCCTTAGCCATTCAAAATAATTAAAAAGTAATATTAAAATAAAAAATAAAAAATAATTAAACCTTGTTCATCGATCTGGAAACCAAAAAAGAAAAAACCAAATCAATTCTAAAAAAACTTACAAATCAATCCTATCAACAAATTTCATATGATAATCGTATTTCTCCTATAATAATTTTTTTTAAAAAAAAAAACTTGTTCCAGATACATATAAGATGGACCATATGTGCTTTATCTGAGATTGGAGGTTATATGGAAAGGCTTCATCTGAGATGGGATTCATCGATCTGGAAACTGATGTGTCCTTCTGAAACCGATTGTTCATCTATCTGGAAAGAAAAACACTGTCAATCACCACCAAACCCTAGCCACCCCAGTGAACACGTGTTAGATTTTGGTTTTATTAAAATTTTTATTCTAAAAATACATAATTTATAATTTTTTAAAAAAAGTTATTTTTTTTAACGAAATAACTTTAATGAAAAAAAGTTATTTTTTTAGAAAATATTCTATTTGATCTCCATCGTCCATTTTTTATTTTTGAGAAAGATGGAAGGTGGAGATCCATTTAAAAATTATTATTTTATTTTAATTTTAATTTAAAAATAATTTATATATTACTATTATACCTTTTAATTAAATAAGAATTTAGAACATCAGATGTTATTTTACCTTTTTACCCTCATTGACCTTCGTTGACCTAACGGAACCCTAACATAATTGGACGGTAAGGACTCAAATTCGTATTGTCAGAGAAATGATGGACTAAAAGTTACAATACCAAAAAACTGTGGATTAAACATAGATTAAGGTAAGCTACATGGACTAAAATACGATTTATCTTTTTTTTTAAAAAAAAAAGTGTTTGGTTTTATTATAATAAAATCGCATGGTTTAGTTTGATTTATGGTCGAAGTCTAGCAAAGTCATACTAAGCCAGAATACCTTCAAGGCACATTTTATTTTACTATATGTCACAACCAATACTCTTCTATAAAGTAGTAATATGATACAAATACTATTCGGTTATCAAACGTTATATTTTTATTTATATTGAGTTTAACATTTAATATAAATTTTAAATTGTATAATCATAAACACAAATACCAAAATAAATTTAGAATCAATGGACCGAATTAGATCGAACCAGACTGAACTGGACCAATTTAATTTGATCTGGTATGGTTCAGAAAATGGATTGGTCCAATCTAGTTCTATTTTCACATGACCAAATTTTTTGGTTTGGTCTAATTCTAATTGAAGCTAGATCAAACCAAACTATGCCGTCAAAAATATGTTAAGATGGACAGCTAATAAAGGTGCATGCATTCATATAAAAAAAATTATGTTAATGAATTTATTAATTTGTCTCCGTCAAGATAATTTTGACTTCATCCTTGATTGCAAATATCACTAATACTAGATAATTTAAAATTTTAGTCTAAATTTCAACCCAAATGATATTGTAAGTTGTTTTTCATTAATTATATCATCACATGTTGTGTGTGCTGATGACAACTCACTTGCCACATCATTTGTGTTGAAATTTAGATTAATTATTTGGGTTGTATAACATTATTAAACAAATATTAACGGTGGAATAAGGCCTTGTTTGACACTTTTATAATTTAAAACAAATATAAAATGTAATTAAACATCATAGATACTAAATTAGTACTAAATGGAGTTCTTGTCCAACATAGTAAGCCAAACAATCCCGAATTACTCCCATGAATCTGTTGATTCTTTTTTTTTTTTTCATTTTTAAGTATTACACTGTTATATAAATTGAGGATTTTTTTAGATATGAGGAGAATTCGAACCCGTAATGTTATGGTGTAGGCTGATATGTAGAAAAAGAATTGCAAAGAATTAGAAGGAGAAAAGAGATAGAAACAGGGGGAATATTTGGTATAATTATCGATACCTTTATTGAATTTGAACTTGGCCATTTATAGGCTTTAAAATTGGAAAACAAGCAACAACTAACCACTAGAATTCAGAAACAACAATACAAAAAGAAAGGAGTAAAGTGCTGAAGAATTGCACCACTCAAACATAACTATCGGCCTAATTTATTGTCACTACCTCCACGAAATAACCAGACTGGACATATGACTTGGCAAGCCGCAATGTATACTTATCACTCCTTCCCACTCAAAACATCCTTGTCTGCAAGGATAAAAATTAGGGATATTATTCATTTGGTCCATATGTTTTTTTGAATTATTTTCTTTTTACTCACTTATTCATTTTTCACTGGATTGGTCCTTATATTTATTAAAATCACTCAATTTGGTCCCTCTGACCAGAATTTTGATGGTCAACCATCACAAAAAATGTTAAATGACATATTTACCCTTAACTTTAAAATAAAAATAATAAAAATAAAACTTTTTATTTTCTAAATTTTATTTATAATTATATATTAATTTTTTTTAAATGAAAAGAAATATAAAAATTATGTTCTTATTCAAACCATGACCAACCCAAACCCAAATTTGAATCCAGCCACCACCAAATTCGAAATCAACCACCACACCAAACATATACTCAAACCCATCCACCATCTTTAATTCGAATCCAACCACCAAACTCATACTCGAAATCAACCACCATACCAAACTCAAACCTTAATTCGATATCAATCACAACCATAATCACCACCATACAACAGCTTGAAACCTAAATCGAAGCAACCCATAAATGAAACCCATAAATGAAACCCATAAATTTATCAAAACAATATCAAAAAATTTATTAGAAATGAAACCTTAAATCGAAGCATCCCAGCCATCCACCCAAACCACCTTCATCAACAGCCACCAAACCATCAAACCACCAAACCGATTTCCAGCCACCAATCTCCAGCCATCATCAACCTAGAAAGCCCAAAAAACTCTTCAAACCACCACCACCGAAACCAAGCCCTCCAACTCCCAACACCAAAACCAAACACATGAAACTCAACACAACCCCTAAATCCATCAGGCAAAACCCACCTACCAGACCGCCATCGTCACCATTCCTAAATCCAACCACCGTCGGCGGCCAAACAAAGCCCAAACCTCTTAAAATCAGATCGTTACAGTTAGAACCCAGTTCTAATTCGAACCAAATATGGGTTCCTTTTAGTTTGAACCCAGTTTTGGCTCGAACCAGTTCTTGGTTCGTTTCGCTGCGGCCGGTGGGAAATGAATTCGAGTCATGGAGGTCAGAGAGAGGCCGAGAAATGAGAGAGAGAGCTCGAGAAAGAGAGATGGATTTTGGATTTAGAGAGAGATCCAGAAAAAGAGAGAGAGAGAGAGTGAGAGAAAGAGAGATGATACCTAGAAATTTATCAAACCAGAAATGAATCGATCAATACCACCAAACCATAAATGAAACCTAGAAGAGAGGTAGGTCGATAGAGAGAGAGAGAGAGAGAGAGAGAGAGAGAGAGAGAGATGGATTTTGGATTTAAAGAGAGATTGAGAGAAAGAGAGATGATTTGATCAACATTTGGAGGATTTTGTGGATAGCTGAGTTTTGCTGAGATTAGTTTTAGGTTTTAGAGATATATATATATATATATATATATATATTTAATTTGTAATTGTTCTTTTGTTAATTTTGTTAATTAATATTTATATATTAATTTATTTTTTATTATATATATATATATATATTATTTATTATTTTATTATTATTCCACTTGGCACGACATCTAAAAATGATGAAAATAGCCCTCTGTCCGTTAAGTTTGACTAACAGTCAACTTATAGAAGGATCAAATTGAGCAGTTTTTTAAAATATAGGGACCAATCAACGAAAAATGAATAAATTAATAAAAAAATAATAATTAAAAAAAAACATAGGGACCAAATGAATAATATCCCTAAAATTTGGGTACGTCCTAGGGAAGTGCCAAAAATTTTCCCATGTCGCATCTTCCTGAGTTGTGCCAGCCCATTTCACAAGAACTTCAGATTTCAGATGATAGTTATCTTTCCTGATGACGCGATTGTCCAAGATTGTTCTGGTTAAGGAAGAATGGTCAAGTCCTCTGTAACTTGTGGAGGTTTCGAAATAACAGATGTTCCAAGCCCCAATTGTTTTTTAACACTTACATGGAACACATTGTGGATTTGGGATCCATTAGGAAAATCTAACTTGTAGGCGATGGCCTTAATGTGAGCAAGAATTTTGAATGGCCCGAAGATTCGTGGTGCTAACTTGAGAGAGCCACAACATGCCATGGATTTCTGGCGATAAGACTGAAGCTTGAGGAATACATAGCCCCCGATGTTAAAACAACCTCCCACCTGTGTTTATCTGCTTGTGTCTTCATTCTGTCACCGGGAACGATAAGATGACGACATAAATCATGCAAAATGTCTTCCCTAACACGTAAACATTCATCAACTGCTCAAACTTGAGTAGTTTCTGGTGTTGAAATATATGCCCTAAATCTTGTAATTTGTAAATGTTATAAAACATAAATAAAAGAAGTGTTTTTTCCATTCAATAAATAAGACTCATACGTTTATATCATATGTGCTAAATAAGACTCATACGTTTATATCATATGTGCTAAACATCCAAGATCGTTAGATGTAATCTCAAACTGAGTGTATGAGTGTTGTATATAGAGGTATTCGGTTTGAGACGTACAATCTAAAGAGTCTGTGGAGAGCAAATAAAGCTGGATACTTTATTTATGATTAATCTATAGTTGTGGTACATTCCATAATGTACGGTGGTTTTATCTTAGACTATTCATATGGTGATATGAGAATGAAGACACCTTATATGATGTGATCATATAGGACTGGGCCGCGATCTATATGAATCTCTCTCACCAAGATCCGTTAAATGAAGAGATTCATATATATCGACAAATGATGGTTGTATATGGGTGATCTTAATCCTAAGTGTGTTACTGACTCCTTTAGGTTAGATGTTGGTTAGTGATATACCATGGATGAGATCGGAGTAGCATTCTCTATCAATAACTCTGTATCTTGAAATCATGGTTTGACTTGTAGCTAGGAAGGTCTGCATGCAATAGAGGAATCTTCTTACTATAAGTAGAGAAGTAGTTCTCTTAAGGGTTGATTCGGGGACTTGAACGATAAGTGCGCTCTCATTCTTCCGTAAAGGAAGGAAGGATATAATTGTTCATTAGAAAATGAATGGTACTTAATGGAAAATATATAATTAGAGAGGTATAACAGACTTTATAACATAGCTCTAATTATGAACTACTTGTGAATGATCATACCATATGTAATAGTTATATCGATGAACATTTATATTTTGATTTGTGTAAAATATCTACAGTTACGAGAGTGCAATCTCGGGTTTTTAGTGGAATAACTTCGAGGTTAATAATCATGAAATGTTAATTAAAGAGTTTAAATAAATTTTCTAAGTATTATTGGAGCTCAAAACTGTGGGTCCATTAGGTCCCCTTGCTAGCCTTTACGATTATTGGTAACAAAGTTCACTGTTAATTGAATGATCCAATTAATTATGTTACAAAAGTGCTTGGATTTATTCTGAAAATTAATTAAATAGTATGATTATTTAATTAATAAATTATTAATAATTAAATAATATGATTATTTAATTGACAAACTAATCATTAAGAATTATTAATTGTTAATTGGAGGTTGCAGGTTCGAACTTTGACAAGAGCAAATGAATAAAAAAATAGAGATTATTTTTATTTCCTTTAAAGATGTCAATGTTCAAGTCTTAATGACAATATATGTTAATGTAGGATTTAGAATCCCATCTCAACTTGGTCACTGAAACCCTAGTCTCTTGATAATATATAAAGATATAATATCAGGAAACAAAAAATAACCTAACCTAATAGAAACAGAGAGAGAGAGTGCAACAAAAGGAGAAAAAAAAAACCTCTTTCTTCTTCTACTTGGTTGAACCCTAGAAAGAAGACAACGAGTTGTCTTTTCTATCTCTACAGCCTCGATCCAGTACTCCTGAAATTCGTGACGTGCTCACACACAGTTACCAGTTTGCGGGTCATAACTTAGAAGGCTTAGTGGCGACGGATCGAAAAGATCGAAAAGAAACGAAAGAGAAAATCAATATGGTATTCTTGAATCCTTATTTATATTAGTGTACATGTATAAATGTTCGAAAACAAAATTTTAAAACCTATATTTTTCTGTTGCGTCGATTTTATGAAATCACCATATGAATTTTTGATCTTCGAGACTTACATCTAGAACATAAGAGAGAAAGGTCGGCTGGTATCCCATACAATTGAACAACTTGACTTACAAAAGCCTTGGCCACTGTAAAAGTCGTATAAGAATGTTTTAGAGGGATAAAATAAGCGTATGTTGTTAAACGGTCGACTACCACCATGACAACTATGTGACCTTATGACAAAGGCAACCCGTCTATGAAATCCATTGAAACATCAGTCCAGCCTCGATCAGGAAGAAGAAAGGGTTGAAGAAGACTTGCTGGCTTTTGGTAGTCATATTTACAACGTTGATAGACATCACAACCTCGTAAATATTCCTTCACTTTTGTATGCAATCCAGGCCAAGTAAAGCTGGCTTTTAGGCGGCTAAATGTTTTATGGAAGCCAAAGTGGTCGTCTGTTGGTGATAAATGTCCTTCAGACGTTGGAAGTGAGGAATGAGTAGGAATCTGAAGATGCTTCCCTTTTTTACCCAAACTCCATCACGTTTAACACAGTGTGGTTGCTTGAATTAGATAACTGGGAGTAATAGGGATCGTTAGAAACCTCTGTTTCAACTTAACCCAGCAATCAACCATAGGCAGTGATATTGCAAAAAATTGACACTCAACCATGTGTTAGAAAGCGTCATCTCCCTGGTTCTTGTTTCCTTTCTTATACTGGATAGTGTAATCATACCCCAAAATCATCGGCAACCATTGAGCCTGTGCGGGTGTAGTGATCTTTTGCTCAATCAATTATTTCATGCTTATATGGTCTGTTTGAATAATGAAGGGATTACCCAGGAGATAAGGTCGCCATTTACATACAGCTTTAACGTTGGCCAACATTTCCTTTTCATATGTTAATAGAGCCAAAGCTGATACTTTGAAGGCCTTACTGAAGAATGCGACATGTCGATTTTGTTGTGATAATATGGCTTTGATTCCCTGATAGGATTCTTCTTTATATATTTAAATAATTAAAAGCACAAGAAATTGATAAAAAAAAGAAAAGAATAGTACAAACAAAAAATATTAGGGAGAAGAAAGAATTTAGACAGAAGAAATTATGAAACTTCTACTTATTTTAGTATAATGAATGATAATCTCTTATATAGGGAGACGACAAGCCTAATTATTTATGAAAAAATAAACTAATCAGGAAAACCTAAACCTAAAATAAAAAAGGAAAGCAATTTATAATAGGAAAACATAACTGATTAATATATAACTCCTAACATACTAATATTCCTAAGTGATATTGGTATCCTACCCCCCCAGCTGAAAATCTTGTTTTTCTTGTAACAGTACCCTATTGAACTCGCCTCGATCAGTAGGGACTACGGGTAATGATCTATATCTAGTTAATTTGACAGTTTGACCATTTCAAGAAAACTCCATTGTGAGATTCGAAAAATCCCATAAGATAGAACCTAAGGATTGCGACCATTCTGCTCCCAACACAATATCACAACCACTAACAAATAATAGGTAAAAATCCAATTGAAACTGGAAACCTTGAATGTTCACAAGAACATTATAGCATTTACCAGAACTGTTAATTACTCCTCCATCCCTAACTGTAACTTTGAATTGATCAGTAGAAGTTATTTTACAACCACATTGTTTAGCCAAAGTCGGATTAAAAAAAATATGAGTTGAACCTGAATCCACAAGGATAGTGACACCATGTTCTCGTATAGATCCCTTAAGACGCATGGTATTTTGCAAAGATAATCTCGTGAGAGCCTTTAAGGATATTTCTACTATTGGTGATGTGACCTTAACTTCATCTTCAAGGTCTGCATCATCTGTACCATCAGCTTCTAGTAGTAATAATTGAGGTTTTTTACAGTGGTGTCCAGGTTTAAATTGTTCATCGCAATTGAAGCAAAGACCCTTTGCACGTCTTTCTGATTGTTCGACGGATGTGAGGCATTTATAAGGTGGTAATCCAGGAGGAGCTGGGCCTAATAAAGATGATGATGTTGTTGCCATAGTCGCTCTAAGTGATGGTGTTGTTTGAGAAGGACAGGGTAAAGCAATAGTGGACTTGTTAAAAGTTGATCGAGACTCGCCTTTACGAGTTATAACAGTGATGAATTCCTTCTAGTTTCTTGCTTGCTCAAAAGCTTGTAAAAGACTACTGGATTTCAACAATTGGACTCTTGCTTTTATATCGTCATGCAACCTAGAGAGAAAGCAACTAATTTGGAAATATTCTAGTAAACTCTAGTTCTATTTGCTAACTTTCGAATTGTAATTGATATTCCTTAACGACTCTGTTTGTCGTAATTTGGAAAGACTTCCACCAACATCAGCTTCTTCTAATGATCCTAGCCGAGTTTGTACAACCCTTTTAAATTGTTCCCAAGTCATCTGTCCCATGGAATGCTCTAACCATTGAAACCAAGGTACAACTGACAAGTCCTAAAGAAGTGTTTCTACTCTCAAGTATAAGAGTGTCAAAGTAATAAATTAACCGGTAAGACCAGGTCGAACCACATGGAGGTTGTTCACTTGTCCTTGTAGAATTAATTATCTAAATTAATTACAAAGCTTGTTGTAAAATGTAAATCAATTAAAATTAAAACTGGGGCTAAGGGATCCACTGTTGGTAATTCGAATATGATCCAATTATTAATATTTAGTCCAGATTAATGGGATGGTATTCCACTCCACTGACCACTCTCTAATAGATGTGGGTAAAAGTACTCACTGTGCTAGACAATATCTGTCTATCTACAGTGAGTCAAAACTCCACAAAGATTAGAGGGGATAAACCACTCTCTGATAGATATGGATAAAAGTACTCACTGTGCTAGAAAATATCTGTCTATCTACAGTGAGTCAAAAACTCCACAAAGATCAGAGGGGAGAAAGCATAAAAATAATAAACTTACCAAAATTGGAACATATTTTCCATACCAACAGTATCACTTTCGGCCCCAGCTATATAAAATTAGCCAGACATAATTTAACTAGAAAACAACTATTTTATTTAAACTGAGAATTTAAGAACAAAAGAGAGAGAATTTCACAAATCTAATATCAGATTTAGATTCAGAACCTCCAAATTAGGGGGAGAGGTCCCCCATTTATACAAAATACGGATGAAAATTGACCATCGGATGAATTTAGAATAGAGCGTCCAGATTTTACCACGTCATCAGTGAACAGTGACAGTGAACAGTAACACATTAGTGAGTGAACAGTGCAAGTCAACTGTGAACAGTAAGTCAACTGTGAACAGTGAATAGTCAAAATTACGAAAATGCTCTTCATGGTCTTCTTAAGGTTTTTTGACGTTCTAAACTTGAAAATAATGTTTGTTTTGCCATCTGACTTCTCCATGATTTTGAATTGATCGAATTACCTCTGAAATACAAAGAAAAATACACTGATTACTGCACAACACATTTATTTAAGCGAACGAACGGAATTATATCTAAATTGGGGAATTAATCATATTGAAGTGTAAAATGATGATATTATCGGCTGGTAAACATACACTTTCAGTGTTAATCAACAACATCTCCTTCTAAATGTGTAGTAGATAAAGACAACAACTCTTTTTCCGTTAGATATCGACCATAAAAGGTATTGAAAAATTTTGGAGTCACAGCACCAGAGGAGACGTGAGTGATTCTTTCATTCGGGAAAAAGCTGCATTGGCTTCTAAAGTCTAGCGGAACCCCACCTTTGATAACAAATGGGTTAAGAATCACCCTGAACCCTTGAGTGAATTTCCTATAGTACCCTACAAGACCGTTGAATTTGTGAACACCTTTGGTGGAGGTCGGGACCAGCCATTCCAAGACAGCCCTAATCTTTGAAGGGTCGATGGCGACTCCATCCAATAATATCAGATGACCTAAATAGTCCACTTTTAAGACACCAAAGTGGCACTTCAACTGCTTTGTAAATAAATTTTTAGCAGATAAAATCAAAAAGAAAGTGCATAGGTGTTGGAAATGCTCAATCCAAGTTCTGATATATATTAAAATAAGGTCAAAAAACTTTAGGACAATCTTCCTGAGAAGAGACCGAAAGAGATCATTCATGAGGTCTTGGAATGTTAATGGTGCGTTGGTTAGGCCAAAAGGCATAACAACTGGCTTTCATAGGTGTGAAATGTCATTTTTTTTGCATATCATCCTCCTTCACACGTACTTGATGACAACCGGACCGTAAGTCCAATTTAGAAAAATACTAAGCTCTATTCAATTCATCCAGCAACTCATCGATTACAGGGATCAGATACTTGTCTTTGATGGTGACATTATTGAGAGCTAGATAATCTACACAGAAATGCCACGAGCCATCTACCTTTTTAACAAGCAATACGGGAGATGAAAAGAGACTATTGCCGCATCAAATCAACTCGAATTCAAGGAACTCTTTTACCATTTTCTCAATTTCAGACTTTTGGTAATGAGGGTAGCTATAGTAACAGGCCCTTGATTTGGATATAGAGGGATTTGGTGGTCTTGTATACACACCGATGGAAATTCGGTTGGTGTGGTAAAGACATGTGTAACTCAGTAATGATTTCTTTGAGGTCACTTAGATGGGCATGATGAATTGCGAGAGTGACTGAAGGAATAATTTGAAGAAATAAACCCCCACTTGCTTAGTGCAACAGTTCCTTATCATTCATAGAAGTTGTATCTGTTGAGATATGTGAAGCCAGAAACAAATGGAGAAAACAAGCTCCAGCTGGTGGCGCGGTGGCGACCGCGGCAGAGGCAATAACCCAGACCGCGGCACACACAATGGAGAAATCCAGAGGTGACATGCTGTGTGTACCGCATTGCAGGCAACATGCACACACCGCGGTCTGTGGAGCGGTATTCCACAGACGAATCAAGCGTCATGGACCGCAGTGTAAGCATGTGCCCACACAGCGATCCAGACTGAGGTAGTGACGAATTTCACGAGGAAAGGGTAAATCCTACGTGCACAAGAAATTGGAAAAGGAAATAGATTCCAATTGGGATCTTGGCTAACCCTAGTACTCCCGTATAAATACCACTATTATTTGTACTTAAAAAGAGAGGAGAGAAAGCAGAAAAATAGTGCGTAGTGTGTGAGAAACAAATTGCTAGAGAAAGAGCAATTGTAGAGAGACTGAAAGAGAGACAGAGAGATTGTAATCATCTTTGAGATATAGTGGATTGAGTGCGGTGCGCTCCGTGGACGTAGACAATTTGCTGAACCACGTAAAATCTTTGGTGTCTTTTTTCTTCTTATTGCTTTCTATTATTTTGTGTTTGTGTTTGGATTTGTGTGTTTGCAATTTCTTCTCGACAACAATTGGTATCAGAGCTCCGGGTTGGGGCAGATTATTTTCACACAAATCTTGGTTCTCTCGAGGTCATTGATTTCAACGTGGAGATGGAGTCAGAGAAGAAAACGTACAAGATTGAGAAATTTAATGGATCGAATTTCAGCTTCTAGGAGGTGTAGATGGAAGACTATATGTACCAGAAGGATCTGCATTGGCCGATAAAAGAGAGACCAAAGGATATGACCGATGGAGATTGGGAAAAGAAATGAAAATCGAAGAATATGGATGATGATGACTTTGAACTCCTGGACAGGAAAGCATTGGGAACAATTCGTCTTAGTTTGACGAAGCAGGTCACCTTCAACGTAAAAGATCAACAGACAGCTAAAGATCTACTGGATACCCTATCATACCTATACGAACAACCTTCTGCGGTAAGGAAAGTCCATATTATCAAGAAGTTATCAATTCAATGAAGTAAAGAACGGGTTGCGTTCTTTATCTATGGATTTGATAAGGAGTTTATGGTGGCGTTTCTACTCACCCAAATGCCAAAAAGTTGGAAAATGACATGCCAGTCGATTGCTAACTCTTTCGGGAAAGAAAAATTGAATCTTTAATGGGTTATAAACATGATCATGACAGAAGAGATCAGGATGCGTGAAGAGGGATTAGGGTATCTACATCTTCAACATTGAATTTGGAAGGTAGGGAAGGCAGAAGCAGAAATCGGAATACAAATCAACGGAGAAGATCAAAGTTAAGAGGAAAGTCCAAGTCCATGAATCAGGCTAACTATTCGGGAAACCAACAATGAAGCAAAAAGGATGCAGAATGCTAGAACTGTGGTAAGAAATGCCATCTCTCATATGAGTGTAGATCTGAGAAGAAAGATAAGTACAAGAGCAGTGCGAATTGTGTATCGAAGGAGTCAGATGACTGCCTTATCTGCTCATTGGAAAGCAAGACGGAGTTCTAGGTCTTGGATTCAGGAGCGTCATTCCATGCCACACCTCACAAGGAATTACTCGAGAACTATGTCTCCGAAAATTTAGGTAAAGTGTATCTTGGTGACGATCAAGCATGTGACATTACCGGAGAAGGGAGATGTGAAGATTCAATTGCAAGGGTCAGTTTGGAAGCTCGATAATGTGAGGCACATACCGGACTTGAGGAAGAATTTGATCTCCATTGAGCAACTGGCGTTAGATGGTTATGTGACGATCTTCACATTTGATAAGTGGAAGATTTTGAAAGGTGCAATGACATCACCCGAGGAAGTAAGAATGGGTCGCTTTAAACAATCACAGATGGTTATGGTTCAGTTGCTATGGCGGAAGGCAAAGACGATCCGAACTTGTGGCACCAGAGGTTTGGGCACATGAGTTCTCAAGGGTTGAAGTGTCTGCATTCGAAAGGTAAGTTGCCATATTTAAAAAGTGTTGAGGTTAATTTCTATGAGAGTTGCATTCTAGGAAAGCAAAAGCAAGTGAGCTTCAAGAGGACCGGAAGAACACTGGTAAAGGAGAAGCTGAAACTAGTGCACACCGATGTTTGGGGTCCAACTTCAGTCTCATCAACCGGAGGTAAACTGTACTTCATCACGTTCATCGATGACCATTCCAGAAAGGTATGAGTTTACTTTTTAAAATACAAGTATGAGGTATTTGATGCTTTCAAGAGATGGAAATCCAGGGTTGAGAATTAGACACTTTTGAAGATCAAAAAGTTACATTCAGACAATGGTGGAGAATATGAAGACAATGAGTTCAAGAGGTTTTGCTACCAGAATGGGATAAAGCTCAGTAGGACGGTTCTTGGAACCCCACAGCAGAATGGCATAGCAGAACGGATGAACAGGACATTGATTGAGAGAGCCAGAAGCATGAGGCTACACGCAGAGCTGCCAAAACAGTTCTGGGCAGAAGCAATCAATACAACAACATATTTGATCAACAGAGGACCATCAAAGCCCTTGGACCTTGTTATACCAGAAGAGATCTAGACTGGGAAAGAGGTAAAACTTTCTCACCTAAAAGTGTTTGGGTGTGTTTCTTATGTACATGTAGGTGATCACACACGGAGTAAGCTAGATGCCAAGTCAGTGAAGTGTACTTTGGTGGGCTACGGAGAGGATGATTTTGGTTACAAGTTGTGGGATGACCAAAACCGCAAGATGATCAGAAGTAGAGACGTTGTCTTCAACGAAATGGTCATGTACAAAAACAGGAACACACATGTGTCTGAGCCAGAAGAACCGGAGTTTTTTGGACCGAATGATATACATGATAGAGGAATCATGGAACACATTAAACAGAATGATAAAGTGTAAGATGTGCAGCCCCAGATACAAAAACAAATCCCACCTAGAGATGTTCCAATGTCACAGGTCCAGAATACATTGAGAAGATCAACTCGAACTCCTTTACCAAATAGGAAATACTTGCACTACATGCTGCTGACAGATGTGGGAGAACCTGAGTGCTATGAAAAAGCTTGTTATGGAGAAGATGCGAGCAAGTGAGAGCTTGCAATAAAGGATGAGATGGAGTCGTTGGCATCTAACCAAACTTGAGAGTTAGCCAAGTTGCCTGAAGGAAAGTAAGCCCTACAAAACAAGTGGGTGTGTCGGATCAACGAGGAACATGATGGTTCCAAGAGATATAAGGCACGACTCATAGTCAAAGGTTTCCAACAAATTGAAGGTATCGACTACTCTGAATTTTTTTCTCCTATTGTTAAACTAACTACGATACGATCCGGTTAGTGTTAAGTACTGTCGCAGCAAAAGGGTTATATTTTGAGCAGTTAGATATGAAGACTGCCTTTCTTCATGGGGAATTGGAGGAAGAGATATATATAAAGCAATCAGTTTACGGAAGATTGCAAGGAAGAGTTGGTATGCAAGTTGACAAAGAGCTTGTATAGTTTAAAACAAGCTTCTCGACAGTGGTGCAAGAAGTTTGATGGGTTTATGCAAGGGAATGGCTACTTGAGATGCAATGTTGACCACTGCTGCTACTTCAAGAAGGTTAAGTCTAGTTTTATAATATTGCTACTTTATGTTGATGACATGTTAGTAGCTGGTGTAGATTTAGAAGAGATAAATAATTTGAAGAAATAACTTTCGAGTGAATTCGAGATGAATGATTTGGGTCGAACAAAGCAAATTCTTAGAATAAGGATTAACAAAAATAAACATGAAGGTACATTGAAGCTTTCACAAGCAGAGTACGTTCGGAAAGTGTCAAAGAGATTCAGCATGGGAGATGCTAAACCATTAAGAATACTTTTGGCTAGTCACTTCAAGTTGTCTAAGGATCAGAGTTCGAAGACAGAAGAGGAGAAAGATTTCATGGCTAGAGTACCTAACGCTTCAGCCATTGGAAGTCTAATGTATGCCATGACTTGCACAAGACCAGACATTTCCCAAGCAGTGGGAGTTGTGAACCGATACATGTCCAATCCAGGCAAGCCTCACTGGGAGGTCGTGAAGTGGATCCTAAGATACCTGCGAGGTACGACGGAAAGATCTCTAACCTTTAAGAGAGATGAACTCAAGTTGGAAGGTTATGTGGATTTTGATTTTACTGGAGAGGTGGATTACAGGAGAAGTACCACTGGATATGTGTTCACAATGGAAAGTAATGCAGTTAGTTGGGTGTCCCAGGCTGTGACAGAAGCAAGCAAAGAGCTGATATGGTTACAAGGGTTATTAACCGAGTTGGGATTCGATCATGTGATGAATGTGTTGCATACTGATAGTCAAAGTGCAATACACTTGGCCAAGAATTCAGCGTTCCATTATAGGACCAAGCATATAGACCTGCGCTACCACTTCATTCGATCGTTAATTGAAGAAGGAGTGTTGAAGCCAGTAAAGATTGTAGGAACTATGAATCTGGCTGAATGTTAACCAAACCAGTCACTACTGAAAAACTGGAGTTGTGCACAACTTCAGTGGGTCTTCAAGAGTGAAGACGTGGGGAATGAGCACACCGTTATTTATCTACTAACTCATCAAGGAAGGATGGAGAATGCTTATTGAGTTTCAGTCTTCAAGTGGGAGATTGTTGGGATATGTGAAGCCAGAAACAAGCAGAGAAAATAATATCTGGTAGGTGGCACGGCGGCGACAGCGGCAGAGGCAATAACCCAGACCACGACACACAAAGTAAAAAAGTCTAGAGGTGACATGTTGTGCATACTGTGGTGCAGGCAACATGCATACACTATGGTCTGTAGAACGGTATTCCACAGACGAATCACGCATCGTGGACCGCGATGCAGGCATGTGCCCATACAGCTGTCCATACCGCGGTAGTGATGGATTTCACAAGGAAAGAGGAAATCCTGCGTGCATAAGAAATTGGAAAAGGAAATAGATTCCAATTGGGATCTTGGCTAACCCTAGTACTCCCATATAAATACCACCATTATTTGTACTCAAAAAGAGAGGTGAGAAAGCAGAAAAATAGTGTGCAGTGTGTGAGAAACAAATTGCTAGAGAGAGAGAGAGAGCAATTGTAGAGAGACTGAAAGAGAGACAGAGAGATTGTAATCAATTCTGAGATACAGTGGATTGAGTGCGGTGCGCTCCATAGACGTAGGTAATTTACTGAACCACGTAAAATCTTTGGTGTCTTTTTTCTTCTTATTGCTTTATGTTATTTTATGTTTGCAATTTCTTCTCGACAACAGTATCAGAATGATTCAAGCCTTGAAAGGTCTGAGACTCGCCACCTTGGTTGAAGGTCATTTGTAAGCTATCTGTAATCAGTTTTGATATAGCCAAATGTCTCTGGCCATTGAACCCCCAAAACAACCTGACAAACCGCCACCGACAAGACATAGAAATCGGCTTGGATAGGATATCCTTGGATCACGAGTCAATCTTTTCCCGATAAGCCACCATATTGTGAAACGTTTTGGCACGAATGACCGGCAATCAAAACTTTGGCTCCACAGATTGATCAATAAATTTATGCGTACTCTCGCCATCTATAAGGACTATAACATCCTTGTTCTTTAGCTTACCAACCACATGGATGGTTTGTGGATGGGTGGTACCTGCTGTTGCATGAAAAGAAATTTTTAGAGAATGCTCAATTGATATTACCTCATCTGTTACGTTGTCATCACTGGAGTCGTCGATCTGCACATCCTCCATCGTTAAAAGCTGAGGACTTGAACAATTGTGCCCTTGTACAAACTTCTCATCGCATACCTTTTAGTCTCTGCTTTCTCACCTCTTATCCAGTAATACGTTTGATTTGAACCTGTGAATTGCTAGGAGTTGGGGACAATTTTAGAGCTGGAAAGGGACCGAGAAGGCTGGCTACATGGTTTGGTGACGACCGTGTTGATGTTGTTATGTTTTATAGGCGAAATGTGGTGCTGGTATTTCACTACAAGGTGTTCCATTTTTCAATCAGGCGAGCTACAACAATGGTATTGGAAAGGGTCTTTGGTTTTTTGATCCAAACTTCCAAACGGATGTCATTTTCGAGCCCCACTATGAAACAGTTGATGAGAAAGTTCTCTGGCAAATCATCTACACAGTGAAAGAGTTTTTTGAAGGTCTCTTGGTAAGCTGCGACTGTTGTTAATTGTTTGAGTCGGGATAGAGCTTCCAGAGGATCTACGTAGTCTGTTGGACCGAAACGGTGGAGAATGACCTTGGTGAATTTGTCCCAAGTCTGAGGACCGTTGAACTTAACAAACCACCGATGCCATTGGAAGGTGATTCTTTCTAAATGGAATGATGCTAGTTGGACTTGCTGTTAAGGATCGATAGCCTTGAATTCAAAGTATTATATATTGTTTTATTAACAATCGGTTACTAGATTTAAATCTATCAAAAAAGTTACTATTCATATAAAATAACTAAGATGATCAGAAAATGATTTTACTGAAAAATGGATAATTGTCATTTATAGATATAGTGGTTTTCCCATCAGTGCGTACTGATATAACTTATATCAGTACGTTGCATGTGAACCACTAGATATGGAGAAGCTTTGATAAGTGCATACATTTTGAGTCAAAGTATTTAAATATAATGGTCCACATCCAATATACTGACGAATTTATATCAATTTGTACTGACTTAAAAATTTATGTATATATATATATATATATATATATATATATTGTTAACCATCGTTATAACTTAATTGTTGATTGTTGAAGGGTACGTCATGTCATTTTTTCTCTAAAGTAAGACGAAAAGATGTTGTCCTTATTTTAATTGATCATATCATTTTTTAAGGATATTATAATAAATCATATCATTTTTAAACAATAAAATAAAATAATAAAGGATGTAAGTAACATGTGAAGGTTGGGTGAGTTTCTTTTACTCTTATTTTATGTTCAGCTCCCCCTTATTGTATTATTATCAACACATTTTAATGAATGTCATTGGATTAATCCGGTGATTGTTATTAAAAGGTTTATCCTTTTCTTTTTTTCTTTTTTTTTTATTTTTGTAAAAACAAATAAAATAAAAATAAAAACAATATCAAGAATGGTAAAAAAAAGTTAGAATCCATATAGAAATATCGCTCCCTCTCTCTCTATACAAAATTGTATTCCTTTCGCTCTCCATCTCTCGTTGCTCACACGATAAAATGGAAAAAAAAAACATTGTTCATAGCTCTCAAATTGCAGCAATTAGGAAATATTTTGCATAAAAGTTAGAATCAATCCCCAAAATCGTAGGAACTGGAAAGATCAACACAGAGCTGAGTTAGCAGAATCGTCAAGTTTCTCTTCTCTATCCCTGTGTCTCTGTCATAGCTCACCGGTTTTTTGTCATCTCTAGAGGACAATTAATTTATGGTAATTATTTTTCCAGTTTGCTTATTTTTGAATTTTATGATTTAATCAATGATTTATGTTAGTAAATGACTTTCTTGTTTTTTTACTAGCTTTCTTGTTTTACGTTGATCACGATTTAACTAAATTTTTTTTGGTTGATTTAAATAATTTATTAGTAGTTATGATTTTTAAATAAGTTATTGCATTACTGTAACTTAAGTAATTAAACAAATATTTTAGTTTATGTTCTATAAACAAGTATACATTGTTCGTGGTTGTTTAAGATCTTTTGAGTGGTTTGACCTAAAAATTTGTATAATTTTTTTAGGTCATTTTGCCTATTGATCTTTGTATTAGTTTTTTCGTTAATGAATTTAGCAAGCTCCCACTCCGTGATATGGTTTTGGTTTTGCTTCTTGATCACTCCTAGCATTCATTGGTCTGACTCTTTTACCTAAACAAAAGAGGAAGAATTGAAGCAAAATCGTAGTCACAAATAGATGATCCTATCAAATGATTTACTATCTTCTTGAATTACAAATTGAATCACACATTGAATATGTATTAATCTTACAATTATCATACTTGTTAACGTAATATTATTATAGATAGATCTTATAAAAAAAAATCCATATGTAATTGATATATTTATATCTACCACTTACTCTAAACTTCAATGATATAAGACATGTATTTGATATCTAATTAAAAAAAGTGTAATACAAACTTGTCTGATATAGATGATGACAACTTGTCCTCTTTAGGTTTGTTTTTTTTATTTGTTTAATCAATATTTGTTTTATAGGCACGTTGGTGATAGCATGTGATGAAGTTATCTTTTGATGCCGTTGAGTCAAAGAATTGCTCAAACATTTGGAATATTCGGATATAATGCACACGTTGTAAATGCATTATTTCAGATCTGCAACACAATTGAAGGGATTGCTTATATATATATATTTTTTAAGCCGATGGTTAAACATGCAAGAAATCATTGTCTACTATTTTTTAAAAATCATCCATGAATAAATTTGTTTGGGCATAACATTTTTATTTGAATTTTACATTTAATGTTAAGTTTTTCTCACTTTTCGGCAATTACTTGTATTATTAAGTTACCATTCAATTCAAAAATTTGAGATTTAACGCACTTTTATGCATATATATGTGCAATTCCAGCATGCCTAACACGTACATAAAACATAGTTACAGATTTAGGTGGAAAACAAATTTAGATGACAAATGCTCAAAGGATGCGATCAAACAATATCGTGTAAAACAAATTTAAATGAAAAATACTTGAAGGATGCAATCAAAGAACAATGTTGTAAAACAAATTTAAATGAAAAATGCTTGAAATAATACACGATTAATTAAATAACTACTGCGTGATACAATTAGCTCTAACATTATATTAAACTTCATAACTATATGTCATCTTCGAGAATCTTGCACAAAACTTTTATAGCATTTTGGTGACACTATCACAGATGTCAACTCTATTTATGCATCTCTCCAACAGTATTCTAACATACACTTTCTTGCATTAAAAATCTAAAACTTCAGTATGATTTATTAAATATACTGAATAATCATACATATATGATAAATTATCGAAATGAAAAGAAGAAAATTTATTAGTTTTTTATATAAAAAATACAGAGAAAGTAGTGAAACTTTATAGAAATGTGTGAAGTTAAAACCCACCAAGAATCAATAAAAATTTTAGATCCCAAATGTATTAAATTAGTCAAGTAGATTTAATACACATTATATTCAAAAGCATTAAGAGATGATGAAACAAAACAATAAAATAGTTGGATTGGACGTAGTTTTGTTTTAATATATTCATGTTCAAGGGTTACTCCTGTTTTAGAAAAAGCAGCAATTGCAGGTTACACAAATCACAATCACACACACATAGATAAAGAACAATAAAAGAAGTAAAGAAACAACACAAAA
The DNA here is from genome assembly GCA_032871835.1 of Dipteronia dyeriana. NCBI lineage: Eukaryota > Viridiplantae > Streptophyta > Magnoliopsida > Sapindales > Sapindaceae > Dipteronia > Dipteronia dyeriana. The sequence continues at coordinate 2,980,212 of CM065297.1, forward strand.
GATTTTACATTGTTCAACAATTTGTCTACGTCCACGGAGTGCACGGGCACTCAATCAACTATCAGAGTTAGATTACAATCTCTCTGTCTAACTTTGCCTCTCTCCTTCAATCTCTTATACGATTTCTCTCACCCTCTTTTGTTGTTTTTCTACACTTTTCTACACACACAAATACAATGGGAAATAATAGTATTTGTATGGGAACACTAGGGTAAGCCAAACACCTAAATGAGTGCTTTCTTTTTTGCATAAGTTTTCCCAATTTGTACATATTTCGTTATTATCGCGGTTTGGGTCGCGGTCTGCAACCCACATTCTGTACCACAGTTATTATTTGTCTTCCATCGCTCAAAACACTGCAGTGTAGACACATGTCTATGTCACGATCTACATGTTACATCACCTTCTGAAAAACACTGCCCCTTGAGCTGTGGTATGTGTGTCATGTCTGTCCCGCAGTCTACACAGAAACAACCTTCTAGAATCCACCCATCTGTGTGTGCTGCTACTTGGGCTTCCTGTCTTCGTCGCGGTTCACTTCGCGCTAGCTGTTGAAATTCGTTCCTCATGTTGGTTTTTGGCTTCACAAAACCCAACAATCTCTTACTTAAAGACTGAAACTCGAATAAACATTGTACCTCATTTTCTCGATGACTAGTTGATAGTTATGGTGTGCTCATCTCTATGTTTTCATCCTTGAAGATCCACTGAAGTTGCTTATAGCTCTAGTTTCTCTATCGTGACTGGCTTGGTTAACATGCCAGCCAGATTCTTACTACCTGCTATCTTCACAAGCTTCAACACACAATCTTCAATCAACGTCTGAATGAAGTGGTAGCGTAGGTCTGTGTGCTTGGTCCTGGAATGGAACGTCGAATTTGTAACTAAGTGTATCGCACTCTGTTTATCACTGTTTAGCACATTCATCACCTGCTCGAATCACAATTCTGCTAACAAACTCTATAACCATATTAGTGTTGGAACCCCGTTCACCGATTACACAGCGGAACTAGGTTTTAAAATTTTTAATACAGATCATAATCTATATCTGGGACAAGTGAACTCGGGATCGTAATTATTTTTCAGAACTAATACATACAAAATGTAAACATAGGAAATTGAAATCGATATAATCAAGAAGAAAATCTTACCAACGTTTGGAGGCTACTTCACTTTTCGATATGCTCCTGTCTGAATTAGTCTTACCAACGTTTGGAAGATCCTTCACTTTACGATGTGCTCCTGTCTGAACCACTCAATATTCCTTGCTATCTCACGGGACTGGTAACTGCGTGTGGGCACGTCACGGTCTCAAGAACTCGAATGAAGGATGTAGAGAGAATTGAAGAAACTCTTTCTTCTATGTGTTTCAAAAAACATACAAAACACGAAACAAGAGATATATATATATATATATATTACTTTTTTTCACGCACCAAGTGTATTCAATATCTCCTTTTCTCAAAAAAGAAAACAAAATCACGCCTGCTGCTTTTTTCACAAATATATATATCTGACACGCCTTGCACTTCCGTTTTTATATAAATATATATATTATGTGTGTATTAAGTATTTGCATCCAATGCAAATTCTTCTTTTGACTAATGTTTCATGTGCACACACCAATTTACATCCAATGCAATCTCTTGTGTTATTAATTGATATATATATCTTTTAATTATCCTTTTCAAATATATCTAATATATTAAAAGTGATAATAAGTATTTTAAATTTAAACTTAAATTCAAATACTTAGATAAATGATTTAGTAAAAATAAAATAATCCTATTATTTTATCTTCACCTAAATCCATATATCAACTAACACCATCCAATTAATAGTTAATTAATAATTCATAATTATCAATTTAATTAAATAATCTAATTATTTAATTAATTTAACTATTAACATTCATTAATTAAATAATTTATACGTGTCACTTTTGTAACACAATTAATTGGACAATCCAATTAATTAACCGTGACACTTATTACCTAAATCGATCGGGCTAGCAAGGGAACCTTATGGACCTACAATATTTTGAGCTCCAGTAATCCTTAGAATCATTAATTAAACTCTTTAATTAATATTCCTTGATTATTAACTCATATGTTATTCTACTAAAAAACCCAAAACTGCACTCTCTCAACTGTAGACGCTTTTACACAGACCGAAACATCTCGGTATCCATCGATATAGCTATTACACATGGTGTGATCCTCCACAATAGTGCATAATTAGAGCTGGGTCATAATGTCCGTTATACCCCTCTAATTACATATATACTTTAAGTACCATTGATTCTCTAATGGACAATAAATCCTATTTCCTTACGGAATTAGGAGAGCGATCATATTGTCCAAGCCCCGAATCAACCCTTAAGGGAACTACCATCTACTTCTCACAAGAAGGAGTAGATTCCAATATTGTGTACAAACCTTCCCAGCCATAAGCCATACCGCAATCCCAACATACGAAGCATATTGATATGGAACTGCATCCGACCTCACCCATGGTATATCAAAGACCACGATCTAACCTGAAGGAGTCGATAAGACACTCAGGATTAAGATCACCCACATATAGGCATCATTTGTTGATATATATGAATCTCATCTGTAAACGGATCTTGGTGAGAGATTCATATAGATCATGACCTAGTCTTATATGATCACATCATACGAGGTGCCTCCATTCTCATATCTACATATGAATGATTCAGGATAGAATCACCGTATATTACAGAATGGACCGCACCTATAGATTAACCTTAAATAAAGTACCCAGCTTTATTTGCTATCTATGAATTCCTTAGATTGCACGTCTCTTACTGTATCCATCTGTATATGACACTCGTATACACAGTTCAAGATTACATCCGGTAATCTTGGATGTTAAATATATGCACAAGTTATAAAATAAACAACGCAACAATAATGAATTGAACTTTTTTATTTATTTATTTCATAAATCCATTTACAAATTACATCTTCAGGGCATAAACCCCAACAATCTCCCACTTGCACTAAAGCACGCGAGGCATGTCTCGTAACCCTAGACCATTTAGGTGACCCAAAAACACTTTAGCCGATAAGAACTTCATAAATGGATCAGCATGATTGTCTTGTGAGGCTTTCTTGGTGACGATCACATCTCATCTCTGCACTTTCTCTCTATATGCTTCCCTCTTTTGTGACTTCTTTGTTCTTTGGAATTTGCCACAGCACCATTGTTATCACAATAAAGTGTGATGGGCATATCTAAATCTGAAACAACTTCCAGATCACTCAAGAACTTACGGAGCCAAACAACCTTTTTAGTAGCTTCACAAGTGGCTACATATTCGGCTTCCATGGTGGAGTCAGCAATGCAAGATTGCTTGATACTTCTTCACACAATGGCTCTGCCACCCAGGGTGAATACTGATCCAGATGTGGATTTCCTAGAATCCCTGTCTAATTGAAAATCAAAATTCGTGTATCCTAACGGGATCAAATCCTGCCCGAAATACACTAGCATATAGTCTCTCATTCTCTGAAGATACTTGAGAATTGTCTTGACAGCAACCCAATGATCCAATCCTGGGTTGGACTGGTATCTGCTGACTACTCCTATTGCATAGCAGATGTCCGGTCTTGTGCATAACATAGCATACATAAGACTACCTACTATCGATGTATAGGGTACATGTCTCATTTTACACGTCTCATTTCCTCAACTTCTTGAGGCGTCTTAGGACACTGTTCCTTAAACAAGTGAACTCCATGCCTAGAAGGTAAATTACCTTTCTAAGAGTTTTGCATCAAAAATCGCACAAGAATCTTGTCGATATATGATGCCTGAGACAGTGCTATAAGTTTGTTCTTACGTTCTCTTATAAGTTGGATCCCTAGAACATAACTCGTATCTCCCAAATCTTTCTTTTGGAATTTGCTAGCCAGCCAACCCTTTACATCAAACAACACGCCCACATCATTCCCAATGATTAGGATATCATCTACGTATAGGACCAAGAAAACTACTTTCTTATCAATGATGCGCTTGTAGACACAAGGCTCATCGACGTTCTGCTCGAAGCCATAGGTTTTGATCACATCATCAAACCTGATATTCCAAGATCTAGATGCTTGCTTAAGTCCATAGATGGACCTTTGCAGCTTACAAACCTTTTGCTCTTGATCTGGAGACATGAATCCCTCTGGTTGTATCATATAGATGCTCTCGTCAAGATTTCTATTCAAGAATGCAGTATTGACATCCATTTGCCACATTTCATAATTGAAATAGGCAACAATGGATAAGAGAATTCGAATAGACTTAAACATGACTACTGGTGAGAAGGTCTCGTCTTAATCGACCCCCTCCTTCTGAGTATAACCCTTGGCCACTAGCTTTGCTTTAAAGGTCTCTACCTTTCAATCTACTCATCTCTTTCTCTTATAGATCCACTTACACCCTATGGGTTTTACCCCATCCGGTAAGTCTACAAGATCCCAGATTGAGTTAGAGTACATGGACTTCATCTCGAGATTCATGGCTTTAAGTCATTCCTCTTTATCATGATCTTCCATTGCATTCTTAAATGTCAATGGATCATCTACACTATCAGCAGAGACAACACCTTGTCCCTCACCTATACCTAAATAGCGTTCAGGTTATCTCACAATCCTCTCACTACGTCTAGGTGGTAGTGTATCCTGATCAGGAACCATCTGACTCTAAGATGTTTATGGATCAACAACTCTTGTTGATGAAGCACCAGTCTCACTAGGCTCTAACTCATTCAATACAATCTTATAACGAGGTTTATAGTCACTAATATAATTATCCTCAAGAAACGTTGCATTTGTCGATACAAATACTTTGTTATCTTCTGGACTATAGAAGTGTCCACCTCTGGTCTCTTAGAGTATCCTACAAACAGACAGACCACATACTTGGAGTCTAGCTTTCCACTTCTGTTCTTTAGTACGTGTGCTGGACACCCCCATATACGAAAATGTTACAAACTAGCTTTACGACCATTCCACAACTCTAGGGGAGTCTTAGGAACAGATTTGGATGGCACCACATTCAAAATGTATGTTGCTGTTTGTAACACATATCCTTAGAAGGAATTTGGTAATGATGAGAAACTAATCATATATCTCACCATTTCCATTAGGGTTCTATTTCTCCTCTCCGCTACACGATTTTTCTAAGGTGTACCGGAAGCTGTGAGTTGGGAAACTATCTCATGCTCGACCATGAAGTCTTCAAACTCTTGGTTAAGGTACTCACCTCCATGATTCGATCGTAGTGACTTGATGGTCCTACCTAATTGATTCTCAACTTTAGCTCGGAATTCTTTGATTCAAATGTTTCCAACTTCCGTTGCATTAGGTAAACGCATCCGTATCTTGAGTAGTCATCTATAAAGGTGACATAATACTCATAACCACCCCTAGCTTTAACATTCATTGGTCCGTAGACGTCTGTATGTATAAGCTCTAGTGGTTCTTTAGCTCTAGTGGTTCTTTAGCTCTAAGCCCATTTCCAATTAAAGGTCTCTTAGTCCTCTTACCTTCCAGACAAGATTCGCAGACAGGTAAGGTGCCAACCTTTAACTCACTTAAAGGTCTGTTTTTTACTAGTCTGTCTATCCGGTCAAGGTTGATATGACCAAGTCTTAGATGTCAGAGATACGTGTCATTATCTGGAGAAATCTTGTATCGTTTTTTTTAAACCTTAAACATTTCGGTGCTAAGCAGTGTAGTATGTATTAACGGTCTTAATACATACAAATTATTTTCATTAATTCCTGAACAAATATTTAGACCATTCTTTCCAATAATAACAGACTTATTATTAAAAAAATAGAATATTTTTGTTCTAACAACTTAGAAACGGAAATCAAATTCCGTGTATATCTAGGAATATAAAATATATTGTCCAACAATATATAATTATTACAAAAACATAATATAATTATGCCCACTACTCATGCCGACACGACATCCCCTGACCCCACATGTATTGAGAAGGCATGCTCCTCTAGCTGTGTCCAAGAATCAATCCATTGTAAAGAAGAACAAACATGGTTAGTGGCCTCTGAATCAACTATCCAGGGTGAAGAATCATCTTCCACTAAACATGACTCAAGAACAAGTAAATCATATTTACCTTTCTTGGACTTCTTCTTTCTTTTGGGCTTTCTTGAGTTTGGGTTTACCTTTCATCTTCCCAGCAGACCTCTTCCTCTTCTTATTATTGGAGGAAGATGGTTCAACAACATCTGTTTCACCTGACTTGCCCTTGTTATCCTTAGTCAAAGACTCAAAGATAGTGAGCTCAGTGAGCAACTGTGTGAGATTGAACCTTAACTTGTTCATCTCGAATTTACTCTTAAACTGATTGAAACTCTTTGAAAGAGTCGTCAGTATGATGCTCACTTGACTGGGTTCATCAATGGCCCCGTCATTAACTTCTACTGTGTTGAAGTAGGATATCATGCTCAGGACATGTTCTTGAACTGACGTACCTTTCTTCATACGAGCAAGCATAGCGGAATGGCTTCGTGTCGCTTTTTCTCGGAGGGCTATCCGAACATAGCTTGCAAAAACTCCATGATTTCGAATGCTGAAGTCATTGCTTCATGCTTTGTGACAAGCACGTCTGTCATAGAAGACAACAGATATGTTCAGGCCTTCTCATCAGATGAGACCCATCGCTCGTATGCCTCATGAACAGTTCATGTGGCATTGGCAGCAGAAACTGGAGGATATTCCTCCGTAAGCACAAACTTGAGGTCTTTGGTGACCAATATTGCATTAATGTTAAGTTTCCACTTAGTGTAGTTATCACCTGTTAACTTGTCGTTTGCGAGAATTTGAAGTAATGCAGAAGACATTGTTGCTGAAATAAATAAAACATTCATTCAGTCATTTATTTAAAACAAGTACGAGTGCTTTGGTATAAATTTAAACATGATGCAAGAACACGTTTAACGAACTAGAACTACCCTAAAACTAGTTATTGTACCACGACAATCCAACATACCACAAATAAGTGCCGCCTTAGGGTCGGTCAAGTCTTTGCATGTTGGACCGAGACATTCTCAATCAAATGATATTCTAGAATAACTCTTATTCCATATCATTCAACAATCGTTTATTCAGTCAGGTTTTTAATAAATAAACTTAATCAAAACCTTCGTGAGTGTAATCCACCATTTCAGATCTCACGAGATTAACTCGTGAATTGTCGTCTTAAGGTCGGTCAATCCTAAAATACCTTAGAAATCCTATATGTTAGGAAGTCAACCTTGGTATTGACCTTTGTGGAAACCCTCCTTAGGAAGGACGAAAGTAAATCTGTCACCAGGCCCCACTCGGATCTCACGGTGTTGAACTAATGATGGAGACCGCAGGATATATATGTCATATATCCCTCTCCCACTCATTATTTTTCAAATTAGGGTTTTTTATTAACCGTTAATGCACCTAGACTCTACAGGATTAAACGACTAACTTTAGTCAAGTTATCTAGCGCATTAACTAATTAGAAACAAATTCTAATTAACTAATAAATTATTAATGATTTTTAACAATTAAAAATCTAATATATTAGTGAATAATCTAAGCTTTTGTAAACTATTTATTAAGGTCAGATTATTATGACAGTGTTTACCAAGTTTTAACTATTAAAACCCTAACTCTTTATACGGTTTATTTATTATTAGGTTATTAATCATATTAATCCTAAAAATAAATGACCCTATTAATCTAACTTATTAAATTATTTAATAACTAGATTTATATTAATGAGAATTACCAAGTTTTCTAACCATTAAAAAAAACTAATCTCATTATTCATAGTGATTTATGTATTTACCCATTTTATTCATGTTAAAAAAAATATATAAAGTATCAGACTATGATGTATGTATGACATATCAAATATATTTGTATAGGCACATCTAATCTAAATGACATATGTATGCTTGACAATGCTTTTATCATCATATAATATAAAGCATACATGAATTGACCGAGTACTGTGGATTATTTAACCTAAAAAATTGGAATCTAAAATTACAAAAATACCCCCAAGGCATTCATTGGTCTTCTTGTGATTTCTGAGTATTTCAGTCTCTTCAGGTCACTCCGATTCATCTCATGAATCATTCTTCGTGATTTTTCCAGGTCTTCAATATAGGTTACACTTTTTTTTTACAATACAATAACAGTAAAAAAAAATATAAACAAAAAATAATAACAATATTAATAATAATAATAAAACCCATAAACCCTAAATCCACAGTATCATATAATTAACAATCAATCATATTTTTGTAAATTAAAAAAAAATATATATACATACAAAAACAACATACAGTCAATTTAAATCGTGTATACACAATCATACATACAGGAGCATCGAAAACAATTTCATGTTCCGAAAATAAAACTGGCTTTGATACCAATTGTTGGAACCCCGTTCACCGGTTACACAGCGGAACAAGGTTTTAAAATTTTTAATACATATCATAATCTGTATCTGGGACCAGTGAACTTGGGATCGTAATTATTTTTCAGAACTAATACATGCAATATGTAAACACGGGAAATTGAAAACGATATAATCAAGAAGAAAATCTTACCAACGTTTGGAGACTCCTTCACTTTTCGATATGCTCCTGTCTGAATCAGTCTTACCAACGTTTGGAAGATCCTTCACTTTACGATGTGCTCCTGTCTGAACCACTCGATCTTCCTTGCTATCTCCCGGGACTAGTAACTGCGTGTGGGCGCGTCACGGTCTCAGGAACTTGAATGGAGGATGTAGAGAGAATTGAAGAAACTCTTTCTTCTATGTGTTTCAAAAAACACACAAAGCATGAAACAAGATATATGTATATATATATATATATATATATTCCTTTTTTTTTCAGACACCAAGTGTATTCAATATCTCTTTTTCTCAAAACAGAAAACAAAATCACGCCTGCTGCTTTTTCCACAAATATATAGATATATATCACTATCTCTCCTCCTTTTGTTTTTTCACACACACACACACACACACACACACACACACACACACACACACACACACGTATATATATATATGACAGGCCTTGCACTTCCGTTTTTATATAAATATATATATTATGTGTGTATTAAGTATTTGCATCCTATGCAAATTCTTCTTTTGACTAATATTTCATGTGCACACACCGATTTACATCCAATGCAATCTCTTATGTTATTAATTGATATATATCTTTTAATTATCCTTTTCAAATATATCTAATATATTAAAAGTGATAATAAGTATTTTAAATATAAACTTAAATTCAAATACTTAGATAAATGATTTAGTAAAATAAAATAATCTTATTATTTTATATTCACTTAAATCCATATATCAACTAACACCCTCCAATTAATAGTTAATTAAAAATTCATAATTATCAATATAATTAAATAATCTAATTATTTAATTAATTTAACTATTAACATTCATTATCTAAATAATCTCATTATTCAATTAATTCCTGAATTTATATGTGTCACTTTTGTAACACAATTAATTGGACAATCCGATTAATTAACCATGACACTTGTTACCTAAATTGATCGGACTAGCAAAGGGACTTAATGGACCCACCGTATTTTGAGCTCCAATAATCCTCAGAATCATTAATTAAACTCTTTAATTAATATTCCTTGATTATTAACTCCGGTGTTATTCCACTAAAAACCCGAAGCTGCACTCTCTCAACTGTAGACGCTTTTATACAAACCTATACAATCCGGTGTCCATCGATATAGCTATTACACATGGTGTGATCCTCCACAATAGTTCATAATTAGAGTTGAGTCATAATGTCTATTGTACCCCTCTAATTACATACATCCTTTAAGTATCATTGATTCTCTAATGGACAATAAATCCTATTTCCTTACGGAATTAGGAGAGCGCTCATATTGTCCAAGCCCCGAATCAACCCTTAAGGGAACTACCATTTACTTCTCACAAGAATGAGTGGATTCCAATATTGTGTACAAACCTTCCCAGCCACAAGCCAAACCGCAATCCCAACATATGGAGCATATTGATCGGGAACTGCATCTGACCTCACCCATGGTATATCAAAGACCACGATCTAACCTGAAGGAGTCGATAAGACACTCAAGATTAAGATCACCCACATATTGCCATCATTTGTTGATATATATGAATCTCATCTGCAAACGGATCTTGGTGAGAGATTCATATAGATCATGGCCCATTCATACACGATCACATCATACAAGGTGTCTCCATTCTCATATCTATATATGAATGATTCAGGATGGAATCATCGTACATTACAGAATGGACCGCAGCTATAGATTAACCACAAATAAAGCACTCAGCTTTATTTGCTATCTATGGACTCTTTAGATTGCACGTCTCTTACTGTGTTCATCTATATACGACACTCATATACACAGTTCAAGATGACATCCGACAATCTTGGATGTTAAATATTTACACAAGTTATAAAATAAATAACACAACAAGAATGAATTGAACTTTTCCTTTAATTATTTCATATGTCCATTTATAAATTACATCTTAAGGGCATAAACCCCAACAATTAGCTCTTTGCTTGCTTCTGTAGCAGCATCAGATTTTGCTTCAACTGTAGATAATGTCACTATCTTTTACAACTAAGAAACCCAACTGATAACAGTACTCCTCATTGTGGACACATATATGGTGGTACTTCTCATATGTTCCACCTCTTCATCAAAATTGGAATTCACAGATCATTCCAGATTAAGTTCTTCTCTCTTGAAGGTTAGACGTTTCTTTGTTGTACCTTACAGGTACCTTAGGATCCACTTCACTGCCTCCTAGTGTTGCTTGTCTGGATTGGACATATATCTGCTTACAACTTCCACTGTATGGAAAATATCTGGTCTTGTGCAAATCATGGCGTACATGAGACTTCCAATGGTCGAGACATATGGAACCTTGGCCATGAAGTCCATCTCTTCATCCATCTCTGGACTCTGCTCCTTAGATAACCTGAAGTGACTAGCCAACGGTGTTCTAACTTGCTTTGCATCACCCATGTTGAATCTCTGTAACCACCTTACAAACATATTTTGCATGAGATAGTTGTAAAGTACCCATTAATCCTCATTCCAAGGATCTATTTGCAGCACCTAAAATCTTCATCTCGAACTCACTCGAGAGTTGTTTCTCCAAGTTGTTAATCTCTTCTAAATCTGCACCAGCTACAAACATGTCATCAATATAAAGCAACAAAATAATAAAGCTAGACTTACCTTTTTGAAGTAACAACAGTGGTCATCATTGCATCTGAAGTAACCATTCATTTGTATAAACCCATCAAACTTCTTATACCATTGTCAAGGAGCCTGTTTCAAACCACACAAACTCTTTATCAACCTGCAAATCATCTCTTCTCTTCCCTATTCCTCAAACCCTTCTGGTTGTTACATGTATATCTTTTCCTCTAAATCTTCATGAAGGAATGTGGTCTTCACATCCAACTACTCAAAATATAAACCTTTTTGCTGCAACAATGCTCAACACTAACTGGATCATAGTTAGTTTAACCAGAGGAGAAAAAATATCAGTTTAATCAATACCTTCCTTTTGTTGAAAGCCTTTGACTATCAATCTTGCATTGTATTGCTTGGAACCATCATGTTCCTCCGTGATTCGAAACACCCAATTATTTTGTAGGGCTTTCTTTTCTTCAGGTAACTTAGCTAGCTCCCAAGTTTGATTGGACATAAGTGATTTCATTTTGGCTTTCATTGCAAACTTCCACTTGCTAACATATTCACCTTGACGTGACTTATCTTAGCATTCATGTTATCCCGTATGTATCAATAAAAAATATTACAAGTATCTTCTATTTGATACATGTAGGAGAGTAGATCTTTACGGTGTACTATGGGCCTGTAGGAATCTTCTCAAAGCATTCCCAATTTACGGATTCAGAACTCCCTTACAAATCGGACTATGTGGTAATGGAACTTCATTATGTGGTATAGGTTTTTCAACTTGAGGTTGTACACCTTGTTCATCATCTTTCTGTCTACCACGTTCAATAATCCTACCACCTGATACTTCCTATGACACAAAGTAGTTTGGCTCTTCCTGCTCAGACATCTGTGTGTTCATGTCCATATACATGACCTTCTCGTTAAAAACAACATCTCTACTCTTAATCATCTTACGGTTTTGGTCATCCCATAGTTTATATCCAAACTCATCTTCACTGTAACCCACCAAGGTACAGTTCACTGATTTGGCATCCAATTTGATCATTGAGTGATCACCTACATGTACATAAAAAACACATCCAAACACTTTCAAGCGAGAAAGTTTTACCTCTTTCCTAATCCAGATCTCTACTGGTATAGCGAGTTCTAAAGGTTTTGATGGTCCTCTGTTGGTCAAGTATGCTGTCGTATTAATCGCTTCTGCCGAGAACTATTTCGATAACCCTGATTGTAGGTGCATGATTCTAGCTCTCTCAGTCAATGTCCTGTTCATGCATTCTGCTACGACATTCCAAGAACCATCTGTATGAGCTTTATCCCACTTTGATAGCAAAACTTCTTGAACTTATTGTCTTCATACTCTCCACCATTGTATGAACATGGCTTCTTGATCTTCACACCTGTCTCATTCTCAACAATAGCTTGTCACTTCTTGAAAGCTTCCAACATATCAAACTTGTGCTGTATGAAGTAAATTCATACCTCTTTAGAATAATCATCGATGAAACATGATAAAATATTGTTTACCTCAGGTTGATGAGACTGAAGCCGGACCCCATACATTAGTGTGCACTAGTTCCAACTTCTCATTTGCTGGCACTCTTCCAGTCTTTTTAAAGCTCACTCACTTCTATTTTCGAAGAACACAGCTCTCATAGAAATCAACCACAACGGATTTCAACTCTGCCAATTTACCTCTTGAATGCAGACACTTCAACCCTTGACTACTCAAGTGCCTAAACCTCTGGTGCAACAGATTCGGATCCTCTTTACCCTCCGTTACTGCCACTGATCCATATCTATTGGTAGTTGTGTAAAATGATCCATTCTTCATCCCTAGGACGACTGTCACGGTTTCTTTTGAGATATTCTACTTATCGCTTGTGAAAGTCGTCATATAACCATTTAATGCTAATTGCCATATGGAGATCAAATTCTTCCTCAAGTCTAGTACGTGCCTCACATTGTCAAGCTTCCAAACTGATCATTTCAGTTGAATCTTCACACTTTTTTTCCTGGTAATATCTCATGCTTTATCGTCACCAAGATACACCTTACCCAAATTTCCGAAGACATAATTCTTAAACAAATCCTTATGTGAGGTGGCATGGAATGATGTCTTTGAGACCAGTACTCAAGATTTTGTCTTGCTTTCTAATGAGCAGATAAGGCAGTCATTTGACTCCTCTGAAACGTAATTTGCTCTGCTCTCACCATTATCCTTCTTAACTGACCGACACTCATTCAAGTGATGACCCATCTTGCTATAATTCTAGCTCTCAATATCTTTCTTGCTAAGTTTCTGATTACCCCGAATTATTTCCCCGATAGCTACTAGACTTGGATTTACCTCTAGACTTTGATCTACCACGTTGATTATTATTCCAATTTATGTATCTGTCTTCTTTACCTTCCATATTCAGTGTTGAAGAAGATGCTCTTAATCCTGTTTCATGCATCCTCATTTCTTCTGTCAAGATCATATTCACAACCTGTGGAAGTTTATCTTCTCCTTTCCGAATGAGTTGGCAATCAATTGACATGTCGTCGCACAACTTTCAGGTATTTGGGTGAATAGAATGCCCGGCTAAAAATTCCTTATCAAATACCATAGATACCGAACTTAAACCATCATTGACTTCATTGAATCGATTCAGATGATCCTTGGAACTCTAATTCTCTGACATCTTTATATTTACCAGCTTCTTGATTAGATGGCTCTTCCTAGCACAAAAGGCTGTTCATATAGGTATGATAAGATCTTCATAAGATCTGTTGTTATTTCCTGATCTTTGACGTTAAAGGCAACCAATTTCTTCAAACTCTTACGAATCGATCCTAATGTTTTACAGCCAAGGAGTTCCCACTCCTCTTAATCCATATCCTTGGGCATCTGCTTTTCCAACCAATCAGCGTCGGATAAACTCTTCGGCTTATCCTTTATTTGCAAATGCAGGTTCTTCTAGTACAGATAATCCTCTATCTGCATCCTCTAGAAACTGAAATTCATACCCTCGAAATTCTCAATATTGTAAGAATCTTTTTCTGATCCCATCTTCCTTTGACGAGAGAAACAAAATTCCTGCCTTAAAGAACCCTAAATTATCCTAGCTCATGCTCTGATACCAATTGTGTTAGAAAAATCAGCAATTACAGGTTACGTAATCACAATCACACAAACATAAATAAAGAACAATAAAAGAAGAAAAGAAACAACACAAAAGATTTTACGTGGTTCAGCAATTTACCTACATCTACAGATTGCACCCGCACTTAATCCACTATCAGATTTAGAATACAATCTATCTGCCTCTCTCTTTCAAACTCTCATACAATTACTTTCTCCTTCTCTTGTTGTTTTTCTACCCTACAAACACAAATACAATGGAAAATAATAGTATTTATATGGGAACACTAGGGTAAGTCAAAAGCCTAACGGAGTGCTTTCTTTTTCACACAAGTTTTCCTAATTCGCACAGATTTTGTTATTACCGTTGTTTGGGTCGCGGCATGCAGCCCGTGTCCAGTACCGCGGTTATCCTCTATCTTCCAACGCTCAGAACACCGCGGTGTAGGCACATGTATGTGCCGTGATTTACACCTCACGTCACCTTCTGGAAAACACTGCCCTTGAGATGCGGCATGTGTGCCATGTTCGTCCCGTGGTCTACAGAGCATCAACCTTCTAGAATCAACCGTTGAGTGCGCCACTGCTTGGGCTCCCTGTCTCTGCCACGGTTCATGTCACCTGTCAGAATTCGTTCCTCATGTTGGTTTTCGGCTTCATAAAACCCAACACCTTTTTCTTTAAAAATTGATTTGCCGCCTCTCCTTCTCATGCTTGCTTAATGACCATACCAAAAAAAAAATGCATTCAATCACAGAACAATGAATGAATTGAAAAATTTGAAACAATTTACATAAAATATATATTTCGTATAAGAAACAATCCAAGTTCATAACATTTCAAACATAAACCATATATTAGTATAAAACTAGTCTACTTCGTAGATACTTTGTAGAAAAAGTGAACTCTTTTTGGTGCTTAGCTTATATAATATTAGCCTTTCTCAAGTTCATGATGATCTTCTTGACCAACTCCTGAATTATATAGTTTCCTTTATTTTCTTTTGGTTTCCGTACCATTTGTCAAGTAATTTATATTAGAAAACCTACATGGGAAGCAAAAAAAAAAGATGAGAAATATCCCATATTAAATATACAAAAAGAAAGAGAAAAGAATATATATATATATATATATATATATATATCAATGGATGCATTAAGATTGAATTAAATCTATAAAAAGTTTGAAAGTGTTTTATGTATTTTAAATGCTTAAAAAGACGAGATTACAATAAAAATTTTGTATGCAGAAAATATAGAGTCAACAGTAGTCATTACACTGGTTAGATCAAACACACATACAAAGTCAGGAATATTATATGCAGGTGCTTTTTCGTCACAAGCCCTCAAGCTCAGATAAATTGCTTCTTGGTCATAACACCAAAAAAATGCAACCCCTTAAAAAAAATCCCTAAAAACAAAAAATAAGAAAGGTAATGACAACATAAATCATAAAATTCATAAATACCTAAACGGAAAAATTTATTACCATAAATTAACTAACCTCCAGAGATGACAAAAATCTAGTGAGCTATGAAAGAGATACGAGGATGGAGAAGAGAAACATGATGATTCTACCAACTCAACTCCACATTGTTCTTTCTGGTTCTTTATTTTTTTTTCTAGTTATTTCAATTTGAGAGCTATGAACAATATTCTTTTTTTTTTCCGGTTTTACCGTGAGAGCAACGAGAGAATGAGAGAGAAAGGAGTATGATTTTTTAGAGAGAAAGAGAGAGATTCTTGTATGGATTCTAACTCTTGTTTGTTTTACCATTCCTAATATTGTTTTTATTTTTATTTCATTTGTTTTTGTAAAAAAAAGAAAAAAAAAAGAAAAAAAAGAGAGAAAAGGATAAACCATTTAATAACAATCATTGGATTAATCCAATGGCTTTCATTAAAAGGTGTTGATAGTAATACAATGATGGGGTGCTGAATATAAATTATATATATATATATATATAAAAAAGTCAGTACGCACTGATATAACTTCACCAATGCATTGGATATGGACCATTAGATTTATATAATTTAACTTAAAGCATATGCACTTGTCAAAACTTCTCCATAATCAGTGATTCATATGCAACGCACTGATAGAAAAATCACTTTATATATATATATATATATATATATATATATATATAAATTATTAACCATCGCTATAACTTAACTGTTGATTGTTGAAGGGTACGTCATGTCATTTTTCTCTAAAGCAAGACAAAAAGTTGTCCTTATTTTAATTGATCATGTTATTGTTTAAAAATAAACTTATAAATTATTAACAAATACACAATAAGAAATCATTATTATAATAAATTATCTTTTTTTAAGGATATTATAATAAATTATATCATTTTAAACAATAAAATAAAATGTTAAAGGATGTAAGTAACCGGAGAAGGTTGAGTGAGATTCTTTTACTCTTATTTCTTCATTCTAAAATTAGTTTGTTATCATTTTTTTTTCGCAATGTTCTTTTCCCTTTTGTTTTCACTTTATTTATGAATTAGCAAATTTTTTACTTTAGAGACATTTTCCATCTTTCACACCGAAAAGACAGTACCCAAAGGTTAATTGTAACGGTTGACCACTAACAATAGGAGGTTTGTACTTGTCCAAAAGTTTCATATTGGTTTTTTTTTTTTTTTGCAATTTCGCTTTTAAAAATAGATACATTAGAAAGCATAGCCATGGGTGTTTGTGTAAAAAAGGGGAGAATCAGAAGTAATTGATACCAACTTCCGCCCTTAGTTCAATACTATTAGAGTTTATATCGCAGTGTATTAGTTTTATATGTTAATAGTCAGTATAGTTAATTTGTTAACCATAGTTAGTTAGTTAGTTAGTTAGTTAGTTAGTTAGTTAGTTAGTGGTTACTAGAGTTAGTTGTGGCTGATTAGTTTGTTATATTTATAGCTTTGTTTTGTACAGAATTGGAGGTATGATTCTCGAGTAATGACAGAGTGTTTTTTCTTGTTTCTCCTCTCAACATTTATCTGCTTTTTTTGTTCAATCTGGTATCAAAGCTAAGTCGATCAGATTCAAGTTGAGCTTGCTTAATTGAGTCAATCAAGAATCTTTTTTTTTTTACTTTTGCTAAGCTTTAAAGATTTCTCTACTTTCGATTGTTATGGAATCATCTCACTCTGAAAACGAGAGCAATCATAGGGCATCAATGAGCAGATCCGCCATTGATGATTCCTCAAGTCCATATTTCTTGCATCATTCAGACAGTCCAGCTTTGGTGCTTGTCTCACAGTCTCTAACCAGAGATAACTATGCCTCCTAGAGCAGAGCAATGCTAATTGCATTGTCAGTGAAGAATAAGCTAGGGTTCATAGATGGAACCATCAACAAACCAGAAGGTATTGATCTCAATCTCCTCAATTCTTGGATTAGAAACAATATTGTCTTCATTTCTTGGATTTTGAATTCGGTGTCCAAAGAAATTTTGGCTAGTACCATTTTTGCTAAATTGGCTTATGAGATTTGGCAAGACTTGAAAGATCATTTTTCACAGAGAAACGGACCTAGAATTTTTCAATTAAAATGTGAATTGATGAACCTTGCTCAAGACCTTACAAAATTGAAGACAATTTGGGAAGAATTGAATAACTATAGACCTATATACTCGTGTGGTAAGTGTTCTTGTGGTGGAGTGAAGAATCTAAATTCTCACTATCATATAGAATATGTGATGTCATTTCTTATGGTACTAAATGATACTTGTGCACAAGTGAAGGGTCAATTATTGCTTTATGGATCCTTTGCCACCAATTAACAAAGTTTTTGCACTAATTTCCCAAGAAGAGCATCAAAGGAAAGTAAGAAATCTTGTTACCTTTGGTTCAGATTCCACTAGCAGTGTAGCCTTTGCTATTAATGTTGGAACCCCGTTCACCGGTTACGCAGCGGAACTAGGTTTTAAATTTTTTATACATATCAGAATCTGTATCTGGGACCAGTGAACTTGGGATCGTAATTATTTTCGGAACTAATGCATTTAAAATTATTACAATAATAAAATATATGTATACATAGGAAATTGTAATCAATATAATAATAATAAGAAAATCATACCAACGTTTGGAGGCTCCTTCACTTTATAATGTGATCATGTCTAAACCACTCGATCTTCCTCGCTATCTCCCGGGATTGACAACTGCGTGTGGGCGTTTCACGGTCTCAGGAACTTGAATGAAGGATGTAGAGAAATACTTGAAGAAACTCTTTCTTCTCAATTTGGTGTATTGATTTCATACACACATAAATTGCATCTCGTGTAAAATTTATATCAACTGATGTTGTTTTGTTCTTCAAATCATAATATATATCTGATATATATATATATATATCTTTAACCTCTGCTTTGTTTTTCACAAATATGTATATATAAATATATTTCTCCTACTTTGTTTTTCACCCATATATCTATATATATATATCCTTGTTTGTATCATATACAAACACTTATATATGTACAAACACCAATTTGTATCCAATGCAATCTCTTGTGTTATAATTGATATATATTTTTTAATTATCCTTTTCAGATATATCTAATATATTAAAAGTGATAATAAGTATTTTAAATTTAAACTTAAATTCAAATACTTAGATAAATGATTTAGTAAAATAAAATAATCCTATTATTTTATCTTCACCTAAATCCATATATCAACTAACACCCTCCAATTAATAGTTAATTCATAATTCATAATTCATAATTATCAATATAATTAAATAATCTAATTATTTAATTAATTTAACTATTAACATTCATTAATTAAATAATCTTATTATTCAATTAATTCTTGAATATATACATGTCACTTTTTTAACACAATTAATTGGACAATCCAATTAATTAACCGTGACCCTTGTTACCTAAATCAATCGGGCTAGCAAGGAGACCTAATGGATCCACAGTTTTTTGAGCTCCAATAATCCTCAGAATCATTGACTAAACTCTTTAATTAATATTCCTTGATTATTAACTTCGGTGTTATTCCACTAAAAACCCGAAGCTGCACTCTCTCAACTGTACACACTTTTACACAGACTGATACAACTCGGTGTCCATCGATATAGCTATTACACATTGTGTGATCCTCCACAGTAGTTCATAATTAGAGTTGGGTCATAATGTCCGTTATACCCCTCTAATTACATATATCCTTTAAGTACCGTTGATTCTATAATGAACAATAAATCCTATTTCCTTACGGAATTAGGAGAGCGCTCATATTGTCCAAGCCCCGAATCAACCCTTAAGGGAACTACCATTTACTTCTCACAAGAAGGAGTGGATTCCACTATTGTGTACAAACCTTCCCAGCCATAATCTAACCGCAATCCCAACATACGGAGTCTATTGATCAGGAAATTCATCTGACCTCACCCATAGTATATCAAAGACCACGATCTAACCTGAAGGAGTCGATAAGACACTCAGGATTAAGATCACCAATATATAGTCATCATTAGTTGATATATATATGAATCTCATCGGTAAACGGATCTTGGTGAGAAATTCATATAAATCATGGCCCAATCCTATATGATCATACAAGGTGCCTTCATTCCCATATCTCATATGAATGATTCAGGATAGAATCATCGTACATTACGGAATGGAACGCAACTATAGATTAACCACAAATAAAGTACCCAGCTTTATTTGCTATCTATGGATTCTTTAGATTGCACGTCTCTTACTGTATCCATCTGTATATGACACTCATATACACAGTTTGAGATTACATCCGACAATCTTGGATGTTAAATAAATGCACAAGTTATATAATAAACAACACAATAAGAATGAATTGAACTTTTCCTTTTATTTATTTCATAAATTCATTTACAAATTACATCTTTAGGGCATAAACCCCAACAATCTCCCACTTGCACTAAAGCATGTGAGGCATGTCTCGTAACCCTAGACCATCTAGGTGACCCGAAAACACTTTAGCCGGTAAGGTCTTCGTAAATGGATCAACATGATTGTCTAGTGAGTCTATCTTGGTGACGATCACATCTTCTCTCTGCACTATCTCTCTAATGAGATGATACTTTCTCTCTATATGCTTCCCTCTTTTATAGCTTCTTGGTTCTTTAGAATTAGCCACAGCATCATTGTTATCACAATAAAGTGTGATGGGTCTATCCAGATCTAGAACAACTTCCAGATAACTCAAGAACTTACGGAGCCAAACGGCCTCTTTAGCAGCTTCACAAGCAGCTATATATTCGGCTTCTATGGTGGAGTCAACAATGCAAGATTGCTTGATACTTCTCCCCACAATGGCTCCACCACCCAGGGTGAATACTGATCCAGACGTGGATTTCCTAGAATCCTTGTCTGACTGAAAATCAGAATTCTTGTATCCTAACGAGATCAAATCCTCCCCGAAATACACTAGCATATAGTCTCTCGTTCTCCGAAGATACTTGAGAATTGTCTTGACAGCAACCCAATGATCCAATTCTGGGTTGGATTGGTATCTGATGACTACTCCCACTGCATAGCAGATGTCGGGTCTTGTGCATAACATAGCATACATGAGACTACATACTGTCGATGCATAGGGTACACGTCTCTTATCCTCAACTTCTTGAGATGTCTTAGGACACTGTTCCTTAGACAAGTGAACTTCATACCTAGAAGGTTGAAACAAATATTACGGTGTGTATAATATTAATCTAAAGGGGGGGGTGAATAGATTTTAATAATTTTTACCCAATTTTCGTTAAAGGTCAAGATTACGAAAATGCCCTTAACTAGTTACAATAAAATCACAAGTGTAAAAATGCGGAAATAATAAAGACACTTGAGATATACGTGGAAACCCTCCAAATGGGAAAAACCACGGGCTGATGAGTGCATCACACTAGAACCTCGAATCCACTAATGATAAGAGAATTACAACCTAATCCCGGTTTAAATTCCCACCACTACCTAATCCCGGTATAAGTGAACCTAGTTCACATTGCTTGCGATTTAAGCTACCTACTCCTGGAAGCAACACAAGTCTTACTTCTCAATGAAGAGATAAAATGTCCTAAGTGAATATATGATGATATTCAATAAACAAACAAGGCTAGGAAACCCTATATGCTTATCTAGGATAATGAGATGACAATTAATGCAATCCTAGATATCAAGAGCTAAATGACATGTTCAAGAAGCTTAGCTAAACATAGATCAAACAATCCTATGAAGCTATCACAATACAACACTCAATCATGGCATCACAACAATCTCTAATTTGTATCTAGAAAATGTTCTAAGAGCATACAAATAATTAAAGAAAAGGTTTAGCAAGTAAAACACTTAACTTGTAAGAAGATAGTGAAGAACTTACCAAACAAGATGTGATGAAACAACCCTATCCATTGATGCACTCTAAATGAACTTAGATGATGCAAGATGAAATTTTGATGCACATGGGAATGCTTTGAGTGATTAAAAATGAGTTCTTGGAAGAGTTTTTCCTTTGAAATGTGTTCTAAGGAAAATATATGATGTTCTGAACTCTTATACGACCTTAAAGCACTAAGTTATACATATATAAGATCCAAACAAAGTGAGGTCATTTTGGAAAATATGTTCCAGCTTCCTCTGTGGTGCTGGTGACGTGCGCTGGTCGAGTAGTGCACCACCAGCGCACGGTCTATTTTTACAACAGGCGCTGGACGAGTGGCGCATACCAGTGGCGCAACACAAGCGCAGATCCTCTGGAATGTTTACGCTGGTGAGGTGCGCTGGACGAGTATCGCACCACCAGCGCACGCCCACTTTTTTCAACTGTGTGCGGGTACAATAGCACAGCTCAGTGGCGTATGACTAGCGGCGTTCCATTGGAATGTTGGCCTGGTGAGGTGCGCTGGTCGAGTAGCGCACCACCAGCGCACAACCTGATTTCAACACTCAAACATACAATTTCAACAAGTTCAAGAGTGATGAAACATACATCCTATTCTAATGCCAAACATGACATAAAACATTTAATTACAAGATGCAAATAAATCAATAAGAGCCATCAAAATGCACACAAGAAAACACTCAACATATAAGAATTAATGTTATGCATGAATTTGTGAGTGTGTGCAACAATCTCTTCAAAGTAAGTAAGCAAGCACAAGAATTTTACATTCGGTGCTTCTCCTCTTGAGGTCTTGAGAGCCTAAGCTACCCTTACATAAAACCCCAAAAATGTGATTTGTTCACGAAATAAACCAATCAACAAATGAGGACATTACAAAGGTAAATTACCTTTCTTGGAGTTTTACATCGAAAATTGCACAAGAATCTTATCGATATATGTGCCTGAGACAGTGCTATGAGTTTGTTCTTACGATTCCTTATAAGCTGGATCCCAAGAACATAACTTTCCTCTCCCAAATCTTTCATTTGAAATTGGCTAGCCAGCCATCCTTTTACATCAGACAATACTCCCACATCATTCCCAATGAGTAGGATATCATCTACGTATAGGACCAAAAAAACTACTTTCTTATCAATGATGCGCTTGTAGACACAAGGCTCATCGACATTCTGCTCGAAGCCATAGCTTTTGATCACATCATCAAACCTGATGTTCCAAGATCAAGATGCTTGCTTAAGCTCATAGATGGACCTTTGCAGCTTGCAAACCTTTTGCTCTTGATCTGGAGACACGAATCCCTCTGGTTGCATCATATAGATGCTCTCATCAAGATTGACATTCAAGAATGCAGTCTTGACGCCCATTTGCCAAATTTCGTAATCGAAATAGGCAGTAATAGATAAGAGAATCCTAATAGACTTAAACTTGGCTACTGACGAGAAGGTCTCTTCATAATCGAACCCCTCTTTATGGGTATAACCCTTGGCCACTAGCCTTGCCTTGAAGGTCTCTACCTTCCCATCTACTCCTCTCTTTCTCTTGTAGATCCACTTACACTCTATAGGTTTTACCCCATCCGGCAAGTCTAAAAGATCCCAGACTGAGTTAGAGTACATGGACTCCATCTCGAGATTCATGGTTTTAAGTCATTCCTCTTTATCAGGATCTTCCATTGCATTCTTAAATGTCAATGGATCATCCACACTATCAGCAGAGACAACACCTTGTCCCTCACCTATACCTAAATAGCGTTCAGGTTGTCTCACAACCATCTCACTACGTCTAGGTGGTAGTGTATCCTGATCAGGAACCATCTGACTCTCAGATGTTTAAGGATCAACAACTCTTATTGATGAAGAACTAGTCTCACCAGGCTCTAACTCATTCAATACAATCTTAGAACAAGGTTTTTGGTCACTAATGTAATTGTCCTCAAGAAACATTGTATTTATCAATACAAATACTTTGTTGTCTTCAGAACTATAGAAGTGTCCACCTCTAGTTTCCTTGGAGTATCCTACAAACAGGCAGACAACAGACTTGGAGTCTAGCTTCCCAGTTCTGTTCTTTAGCATGTGTGATGGACACCCCCATATGCGAAAATATTGTAAACTAGCTTCACGACCATTCCATAACTCTAGGGGAGTCTTATGAACAGATTTTGACGGCACTACATTCAAAATGTATACCGCTGTTTGTAACGCATATACCTAAAGGGAATTTGGTAATGAAGAGAAACTAATCATATATCTCATAATTTCCATCAGGGTTCTATTTCTCCTCTCCGCTATACTATTTTGCTGAGGTGCACCGGGAGCTGTGAGTTGGGAAACTATCCCATGCTCGACCAAGAAGTCTTCAAACTCTTGGTCAAGGTACTCACCTCCACAATCAGATCGTAGTGACTTGAAAGTCCTACCTAATTGATTCTCAAGTTTAGCTCGGAATGCTTTGAACATTTCAAATTATTTTGATTTATGTTGCATTAGGTAGACGTATCTGTATCTTGAGTAGTCATTTTAAAGGTGACTTAATACTCATAACCACCACTAGCTTTAACATTCATCAATCTGCAGACGTCTGTATGTATAAGCTCTAGCGGTTCTTTAACTCTAAGTCATTTTCCAGTATAAGGTCTCTTAGTCATCTTACCTTCCAAACAAGATTCGCAGACAGGTAAGGTGTCAACCTTTAACTCACTTAAAGGTCCATTTTTTACTAGTCTGTCTATCCGGTCAAGGTTGATATAACCAAGCCTTAGATGCCAGAGAAACGTGTCATTATCTGGAGAAATCTAATGTCGTTTAGTTTTTGGTTTTTCAACCTTAAACATTTCAGTGTTGAGCAGTGTAGTATGTATTAACGGTCTTAACACATACAAATTGTTTTCATTAATTTCTGAACAAATATTCAGACCATTCTTTCCAATAATAACATACTTATTATTAAAAGAAACATAATATTTTTGTTCTAACAACTTAGAAACGAAAATCAAATTTCGTGTAAATCCAGGAATATAAAATACATTGTCCAACAATATATAATTATTATAAAAACGTAATCTAATTACGCCTACTGCTCGTGCCGACACGACATCCCCTGACCACACACACATGGAGAAGGCTTGCTCCTCTAGCTGTGTCCAAGAATCAGTCCATTGTAAAGAAGAACAAACATGGTTAGTGGCCCCCGAATCAACTATACAGGGTGAAGAATCAACTTCCACTAAACATGACTCAAGAACAAGTAAATCATATTTACTTTTCTTGGACTTCTTCTTGATTTAGGCTTTCTTGGGTTTGGGCTTACCCTTCGCTTTCCCAATACACCTCTTTCTCTTCTTATTATTAGAGTAGGAAGATGGTTCGGCAACATTTGCCTCACTGGTCTTATCCTTGTTGTCCTTAGTCAAGGACTCAAAGGTAATGAGCTCATTAAGCAACTGTGTGAGATTGAACCTTAACTTGTTCATCTCGTAATTGCTCTTAAACTAATCGAAACTCTTCGAAAGAGTCGTCAGTATGATGCTCACTTGACTGGGTTCGTCAATGGCCCCGTCATTGACTTCTGCCATATTGAAGTAAGACATCATGCTCATGACATGTTCCCAAACTGACGTACCTTCCTTCATATGAGTGATCATAGCGGAACGAACAACTTCATGTCACTTTTGCTCGAAGAGCTGCCTGAACATAGCTTGCAATGACTTCATGATTTCGAATGCTGAAGTCATTGCTTCATGCTTTGTGACAAGCACATCTGTTATAGAAGCCAACAGATATGTACGGGTCTTCTCATCAGATGAGACCCATCGCTCATATGCCTCACGAACAGTTCGTGTGGCATTGGCAGCAAGCGCTGGAGGACATTCCTCCATAAGCATAAACTTGAGGTCTTTGGTGACCAATATTGCATTAATGTTAAGTTTCCACTTAGTGTAGTCATCACCGGTTAATTTGTCGTTTGCGAGAATTTATAGTAATGATGAAGACATTATTGCTGAAATAAATAAAACATTCATTTAGTCATTTATTTAAAATAAGTGCGAGTGTTTTGGCATAAATTTAAACATGATGCATGCACATATTTAACAAACTAGAACTACCCTAAAACTAGTTACTATACCACGACAATCCAACATACCACAAAGAAGTGCCGCCTTAGGGTCGGTCAAGTCTTTACATGTTAGACCGAGACATTCTCAATCAAATGATATTCTAGAATAACTCTTATTCCATATCATTCAACCATCGTTCATTCAGTCAGGTTTTTAATTAACAAACTTAATCAAAACCTTTGTGAGTGTAACCAACCATTTCAGATCTCATGAGCTTAACTCGAGAATTGTCGTCTTAGGGTCAGTCAATCCCGAAATACCCTCAGAAATCCTATCTTTTAGGAAGTCAACCTTGGTATTGACCTTTGTGGAAACCCTCCTTAAGGAGGATGAAAGCAAAGCCGTCACAAGGCCACACTCGGATCTCACGGTGTTGAACTAATGATGGAGACCGCGGGATATATATGTCATATATCCCTCTCCCACTCACTATTTTAAAATTAGGGTTTTCTGCTAACCGTTAATACACCTAGATTCTACAAGATTAAACGACTAACTTTAATCAAGTTATCTAGCGCAGTAACTAATTAGAACCAAATTCTAATTAACTATACTATTAATGATTTTTAACAATTAAAAATCTAATCTATTAGTGAATAATCTAAGCCTTTGTAAACTATTTACTAGGGTTAGATTATTATGTTAGTGTTTACCAAGTTTTAACTATTAAAACCCTAACACTTTATTTGGATAATTTATTATTAGGTAATTAATCATATTAATCCTAATTACAATAAATGAACTTATTAATCTAACTTATTAAACTCTTTAATAACTAGATTAATATTAATGAGAATTACCAAGTTTTCTAACCATTAAAAACTAATATCATTATTCATAGCCAATTATGTATATTACACATTTTAATCACATTAAAAAATATACATAAAATATCAGGCTATGATGCATGTATGACATATCAAATATATTTGTGTGGGCACATCTAAACTAAATGACATACGTATACATGACAATGTTTTTATCATCACATAATATAAAGTATACATGAATTGACCGAGTACTGTGGATTATTTAACTAAAAAAAATGGAATCTAAAATTACAAAAAAGTTCCCAAGGCATTCCTTGGTCTTCTTGTAATTTCCGAGTCTTTCAGTCTCTTTAGTCACTCTGATTCATCTCATGAATCCTTCTTTGCGATTTTTCCAGATCTTCAATATAGGTTACAATTATTTTTTTCTTTACAATACAATAACAGAAAAAAGAAACAAAAAAAATAATAATACAACTCATAAACCCTAAATCCACAGTACCATATAATTAACGATCAATCATGTTTTTGTAAATTAAAAAAAAATTAATATACATTCAAAAACAACATACAATCAATTTAAATCGTGCCTACACAATCATACAAACAGAAGTATCGAAAACAATTTCCTGTTCCGAAAATAAAATTGGCTCTGATACCAACTGTTGGAACCCCGTTCACCGGTTATGCAACGGAACTAGGTTTTAAAATTTTTATACATATCAGAATCTGTATCTGAGACCAGTGAACTTGGGATCGTAATTATTTTTGAAACTAATACATATAAAATTATTACAATAATAAAATATATGTATACACAGGAAATTGTAATCAATATAATAATAATAAGAAAATCATACCAACGTTTGGAGGCTCCTTCACTTTATAATGTGCTCTTGTCTGAACCACTCGATCTTCCTCGCTATCTCCCGGGATTGGTAACTGCGTGTGGGCGCGTCACGGTCTCAGGAACTTGAATGGAAGATGTAGAGAAATACTTAAAGAAACTCTTTCTTCTCAATTTATGTGTGCATGAGTGTATTGATTTCATGCACACATAAATTGCATCTCATGCAAAATTTATATCAACTGATGTGGTTTTGTTCTTCAAATCGTAATATATATATATATATATATATATATATATATATCTCACGCACTTCTATGTTGATAATAGAGCAAGCCTCCACGCAACCACTTGCATTATATATATATCTTTAACATCTGCTTTGTTTTTCACAAATATGTATATATAAATATATTTCTCCCGCTTTGTTTTTATATATATATATATATATATATATATATATATATATATATATATATATATATATATATATATATATATATCCTTGTTTGTATCCTATATAAACACTTATATATGTGCACACACCAATTTGTATCCAATGCAATCTCTTGTGTTATAATTGATATATATCTTTTAATTATCCTTTTCAAATATATCTAATATATTAAAAGTGATAATAAGTATTTTAAATTTAAACTTAAATTCAAATACTTAGATAAATGATTTAGTAAAATAAAATAATCCTATTATTTTATCTTCACCTAAATCCATATATCAACTAACACCCTCCAATTAATAGTTAATTCATAATTCATAATTCATAATTATCAATATAATTAAATAATCTAATTATTTAATTAATTTAACTATTAACATTCATTAATTAAATAATCTCATTATTCAATTAATTCTTGAATATATACATATCACTTTTTTAACACAATTAATTGGACAATCCAATTAATTAACCGTGACCCTTGTTACCTAAATCAATCGGGCTAGCAAGGAGACCTAATGGATCCACAGTTTTTTGAGCTCCAATAATTCTCAGAATCATTAACTAAACTCTTTAATTAATATTCCTTGATTATTAACTTCGGTGTTATTCCACTAAAAACCCGAAACTGCACTCTCTCAACTGTACACACTTTTACACAGACTGATACAACTCGGTGTCCATCGATATAGCTATTACACATGGTGTGATCCTCCACAGTAGTTCATAATTAGAGTTGGGTCATAATGTCCGTTATACCCCTCTAATTACATATATCCTTTAAGTACCGTTGATTCTATAATGAACAATAAATCCTATTTCCTTACGGAATTAGGAGAGCGCTCATATTGTCCAAGTCCCGAATCAACCCTTAAAGGAACTACCATTTACTTCTCACAAGAAGGAGTGGATTCCACTATTGTGTACAAACCTTTCCAGCCACAATCTAACCGCAATCCCAACATACGGAGTCTATTGATCAGGAAATGCATCTGACCTCACCCATAGTATATCAAAGACCACGATCTAACCTGAAGGAGTCGATAAGACACTCAGGATTAAGTTCACCAACATATAGCCGTCATTAGTTGATATATATGAATCTCAACGGTAAACGGATCTTGGTGAGAGATTCATATAGATCATGGCCTAGTCCTATATGATCACATCATATAAGGTGTCTCCATTCTCATATCTCATGTGAATAATTCAGGATAGAATCATCGTACGTTACTGAATGGACCGCGGCTATAGATTAACCACAAATAAAGTACACAGCTTTATTTGCTATATATGGACTCTTTAGATTGCACGTCTCTTACTGTATCCATCTGTATATGACACTCATATACACAGTTTAAGATTACATCCGACAATCTTAGATGTTAAATAAATGTACAAGTTATATAATAAACAACACAACAATAATGAATTGAACTTTTCCTTTTATTTATTTCATAAATCCATTTACAAATTACATCTTTAGGGCATAAACCTCAACAGTTAAAGCTGAGAATGGAAAGGGAACTGGTAACTTCAAAGCAAATCAAAAAGGACAGAAAAGAGATAGACCTTTTTGCACATATTGCAACTATCATGGTCATATTGTGGATAGGTGTTACAAACTACATGGGTATCCACCAGGCTATAAGCAAAAACAGAGGGATAGCAATGCAAATTCTATGGCTGTTAATCAAGTGGCAACTGAAACCAAGCATGATAACCAATCTGCAGTAGGTGGTGTTATTCAAACTCTTAATCTAGATCAGTACCAACAACTTATCTCGATGTTTTTTAGTCATTTAGCTTCCACTTCGAAAGCAAAAAATGACCAATATCAAGATGCACCATCCACCTCATATGTTGCTGCCACTTCATTTGCTATAGGTATATGTTATTCAGTTTCCCTGAGTTCTATTTTCTCTTCTAGTCATTTTTGGGTTGTGGATTCAAGAGCCACTCAACATATCTGCTCTAATGCTCATCTTTTTTAGTCGAAGAGAACTTTAGTTAATGCATATGTGACTTTACCAGATTGACGGTTACTTTGTGTGGAGATATCAATCTGAATTCTTCATTTATACTTAAGGATGTGTTGTTTGTACCTCAGTTTAATATCAATATGATTTCAGTAAGTGCACTTAATAGTGACTCAGAACTTACTGTCAGATTCCTTCCTGATTGTTTCATGGTCCAGGAAATCAATTCCAAAAAGATGATTGGCAAGGCTAAAAAGATGGAGGATCTCTATATATTGGATACCAAGGATTTGAATGATGTTAGAACAACCTTTATAAACAAAGTTTCAGCTCATGTATGGCATAATAGACTAGGACATATTTCATTCAAAAGAATTTCTAGTTTGAAAGATGCTTTGGCTTGTGATATTGGACAATTTAATAAAGAAGGACCTTGTTTCATTTGTCCTTTAGAAAAACAAAGAAAATTGTCTTTTGTTTCTCAAAATCATGTCTAAATTGCCTTTTGAGCTAGTGTATTGTGATATTTGGGGACCATATCACATTTTGTCGCATAATGGTTACAAATATTTCTTAACTTTGGTTGATGATTGCACACGGTTTACATGGGTTTATTTGCTTAAGAATAAATCAGAAGCTACTTTCTAAGTTTTTTAGCTTGGTTGAAACTTAGTTTGGTGTTAGAATCAAAGTTTTTAGGTATGATAATGCACCTGAGTTAGCCTTTACTGAATATTTCAGCAGCAGAGGGGTATTACATCAATATTCTTGTGTAGAAAGGCCTCAACAAAATTCAGTAGTAGAAAGGAAGCACCAACATTTATTGAATGTAGCTAGAGCTTTATTCTTCCAATCAAGAGTTCCAATTAAATTTTGGAATGAGTGTGTCTTGACCGCCATATTTTTGATAAATAGAACTCCATCTCCTTTGTTGGGTCATAAATCTCCAAATGAAAAGTTGTATAATGGTTTACCAGATTATTCTCATTTCAAGGTCTTTAGCTGTCTAGCATTTGCTTCTACTTTATCATCTCATAGAAACAAATTCCAACCAAGATCAAGGGTTTGTGTTTTTATAGGGTATCCTCCCGGAATGAAAGTTTATAGATTACTTGACATTGTTTCCAAGAAGATATTTGTTTCCAGACATGTGATTTTTTATGAAAATATTTTTCCCTCTCACAGTGTTGACAGCTCTACTGCCCAGATTGATCCTTTTTCAGATTTGGTACTGTCGGTGATTTTGATCCGCTTTTGTTTTCAGATGCTTCTACCAATTCTCCTATAACAACACCTATGGATTCTAGTCATGTTATGACAGTTTTTGATCAAAATTTGGTAGGTTTAGATGAGAGTCAAAATGATTCCCATGGACTGTATAGAACCGCAGTATCATTGAGGGAAGACATTCCTCTTAGAAAGTCTTCCAGAATTACCAGTCCTCCTACTTATCTTAAAGACTTTCATTGCAATCTTCTTGATCATAAGGAATTGTCATTGTGTGATACATCTTATCTGATTGTCTTCTTCACATAAGCATTTTGTACTAATGATTTCTTCTCATTATGAACCACAATACTATCATCAGGCTGTTAAGTTTCCACAATGGCAAGATGCAATGCGGGCAGTGTAGCAAGCTATGGAACAAAATCACACATGGTTAGTTGTTCTTTTACCTGAAAATAAACATTTGATTGGATGTAAGTGGATATATAAAATTAGATATAGGTCAGATGGGTCTATTGAAAGGCATAAAGCTCGGTTAGTGGCTAAAGGGTATACACAGCAAGAAGGATTAGATTTTATTGAAACATTTTCTCTTGTTGCCAAGTTAGTAACTGTTAAAGTGCTTTTAGCTCTTGTATCTAGTCAAAAATGGAGTCTAATTCAATTGAATGTGAATAATGCATTTTTAAATGAAGATTTGTTTGAAGAAGTGTATATGGATCTTCCTCTTGAGTATGGTAAACAAGGGGAAAAATGTTAAGAGGGTAGATTAGTGTGTCGGTTACATAAGTACATATATGGACTTAAACAAGACTCAAGACAGTGGAATTCTAAATTTTCTCAAGCCTTGATTCAACATGGCTTTGTTCAGTAAAATCATATTATTCATTATTTACAAAGGGCTCGAGTTCCAGTTTTATTGCTCTCTTGGTTTATGTTGATGATATAATCATCACTGGTCCTAATGAGAAACTTATTCATTCTTTTAAGAATTTTCTTCATATGCAATTCAAGTTAAAGGACTTGGGTCATCTAAAATATTTTCTTGGCTTAGAAATAGCAAGATCGGTTAAGGGGTTGGTTTTGTCTCAAAGGCATTATACATTACAACTTCTTGAGGATACATGATATTTAGCTTGCAAATGCACTTATATTCCTAAGAATTCAAAATTTCAATTGTCAGCTCAAGGAGGGGAGTTACTTTCTGATGCATCTCGGTATAGGAAACTTATTGGCAGACTTTTATACTTAACTTTGTCAATGTCTGACATTACTTTTGTTGTGCAGAAACTCAATCAGTTCTTGGCACAGCCTAGGACTACTCATTTAGAGGCAAGGCATCATTTGTTGAGGTACCTCAAGAATAGTCCTGGTCAAGGATTATTTTTCTCTTCTACATCTTTTGTACAGCTTCGGGCATTCAGTGATGTTGATTGGGTTGTTTGTCCAGATTCAAGGTCTTCCGTGACAGGTTTTTGTTTTTTTGTTAGTGATTCTTTAGTTTCTTAGAAAGCTAAGAAACAAGTCACAGTATCGCGGTCCTCTGCTGAAGCCGAGTATAGAGCATTGGCTTCTACGGCTAGCGAACTTGTATGGTTACAGCAGTTGCTAAGAGATTTGCAGATGGGAGATTCATCACCTTCTCTTCTCTGTTGTGACAATCAAGCTGTAGTACATATAGCATCTAATCCATTTTTTTATGAACGTACCAAACACATCGAAGTTAATTGCCATTTTGTTTGGGACAAGGTTGCTTCTAGGGTTATCAAATTGCTTCATATTCGTACTCAACACTAGCTTGCAGACATGTTTACCAAGGCTTTACCTGCTTCATTGTTGTTCCCTTTACTATCCAAGATGGTTGTGCAGGACATTCACAGTCCAACCAAACAATTACTTTCATAAGCAAATCACAGCACATCTTGAGAGGGAGTATTAGAGTTTATATTGTAGTGTATTAGTTTTATATATTAATAGTCAGTGTTAGCCATAGTTAGTTAGTTAGTTAGTGGTTACTAGAGTTAGTTATACTTGATTAGTTTGTTATATTTATAGTTTTCTTTGTACATAATTGGAGGTATGATTCTCGAGTAATGACAGAGTGTTTTTTCTTCTTTCTCCTCTCAACATTTCTCTGCTTCTTCTGCTCAATAAATACTTCAATTCAAATACTTTACAGTACGGTTTCGATTCTCACATACGTATTTTACAAGTATATGTTGTTAGTTTTGGAATTGATATTTGAACCACGTGCTTGATTTGGTCGGCACGTTCCGACAAACCCATGATCTGTTCAGTGTCAAATTTCAAATTAATATATATTTTGCTATCTTACTATTAACTTCAAGATTACTGGATAGTCATACAAAAGAGAATTGATTACCTTTTGTTTTAACTTTTAAATCCTTAATTTTTATACGACCTTGAATTGAAATTTAAGGGCTGAAATTGTTCCAGTAACCTTAATATTGAGAGCAACTTAGTCAAACCCTTAATATATATATTCCTGACACTAATATGGTTAGGTAAGTACGTAGTTAATGACAAATAGCCATTGACTTCTAATTAACGATTATCCGTTGTGTGATGTAAGAGCAGATTTCACCCATTTCGTGTTACTTGGCTTCCATTTCTTGTACTTCAATCTGTTCACTTGTCTTCAAATACATAAGTTGAACTTTCATTTTCAATGGTTTTTTCCTGGAAAAAGTTGAAAGCAGATTCCTCACGCAAACACACTTATTTTCAGTAGTTTTCTCTCCCCAGGCCTCTGCTAGTGTGGTTATGGATAGGATCCTAGTAAGCAGACAAGTTATTAAATGTTAAAACATGAAGAAAAAAATAAGGTTAGTCGAGTACTGCACAAAGTATATTCTAAGCAAAGTCTTGTCTATCTTGAAAAGAAAGTGAGAAACCTCTCATTAATTAATCCTTCCATGACTCACTAACAACTATATTTTATGGTAATTTACACAAAAAATTCCAAGTTGCAGGCTGTAAATATCCTGGCAGTTTCCATATATATAACAAGTCATACATCATTTGCATGACCAGTCGTTCAAGTCGTGTAACCAATTTCTTGTCAGAATTTGGATAACCATTAGTTGTCCAAGTCGTGGAGCTTCTCTATAATCAATGATCCACGTATAATGTATTGATATAAGTTATATCAGTACGTAGCGATAGGAAAACACTGATATATATAAATTTTCAAATAAGTGTATACCGATATAAATTTATCCATGTGTTGGATGTAGACCATTAGATTTATATGTGTATGCACTTGTTAAAGATTCTCCATAACCGATAGTCCACATGGAACGCACTGATGTAAGTTATAATGGTAAGCACCGAGAAAATGATTTAAGTATACTGACTTGAAAATTTATATATATATATATATATATATATTCCATTCGAATTAAACAAACTAGACTTCCTGAAATGATCAGAGGTTAATTAGGAATGGCTCTCCTGACATCGTGTTGGTTTATCATTGAATCTATCTTAATCCCAGATGGAATTCTGAAGTGGTTTTATTTGAGCTTTTATATCCATCCCATTTTTCTTGTTTTTTGCCAGCTTTTCCTTTGGCTCCAATTCCTGATCAACAAATGCATTCTAGTTGTCATTTTTTATCCTCTTAGAGTCAGTTGTATTGTGTGTCTTTTTCTTTTCAGATTTTTCAGAGATTGTGTCATCTATCTTTTCTCTTTTACCAAGTACAACAGATCAGTGACTAGTACTCCTGTTGAAGTTATAGAGAAGATCAGGATGACAAATCTCTGGTTCTTGTGCAAAGTTTTAACCAAAAGCAAATTGGTGTTTTTTATTGTGTTTCAAACATAGCACCAATACCATGTAAAATAAAAGTGTTTGAATTTCAGAAAAATGAGGTTGTAGAGGATGATGATGATTATGTTGTTCTTGATCATGAAGAAGAGAAAATGGAAGAACAGCCAAGTATTTTTGAGCACATATCTTCCATTAGCCATCCCACTGATTCATGCACAAAAGATGTTGATTTAGACAATGATAATAATGATCATTTTTCATCTGGTTGTAGCTCCAATAATTCACCAGAGAAAAATTCAGACATGAATGATGAGCATCCACCATCACTTTGTATCCCAAGCAGTTCATCAATGGTGGAAAGGGAAGAGATTCATGATATTGGAGGTGATCATCATCATCAAGAAGAATCAGATGGGTTTTACGACAAGTATGCTGAAAGAATGAGATGGTTCGATGTTCTCAATTGTGATCGAACATGTGGAATAAGTAAGTAAATTTCTCGTTTCTTTATAAAAATTCTCAAGTGCGGACTGTTTATATGAAAAGAAAAAAAAAATGGGAACTGGAAGCTCAACATTGACTTGTAATTTTTGAAAAAAATGAATTATTTTCATCACCGTTAGCTTAAATTCTTGCTAATTTCAACTGGGTTAATTAATTAATTATTATTTCAGGTACAGTTCTGAACAAGCAGATAGGTACTCCAAGTTCAGTTGAGAGCAATGAGGCTCATGTGGAATATTTATCTGTTCCGTATTGGAGCAAAGAGACTAGAAAAAGGCTGTTAAGAAGCATAGAGAGTGACTTTGAAATGGTATATGTGGGTCAATCATGCTTGTCATGGGAGGCCCTCCACTATCAGTACACAAAGGTCATGCAGTCTTTTTGCTCAGGAATTAATGGTGTGTTCTATGGTAATGTGGTTGGGGAGTTTCAGAAATTTCAAGTTCTTTTGGAGAGGTTTTTGGAGAATGAAAGGTGTGAGGGAAAGAGGATTTGGAACTATGTTAGAGGAAGGTTTGCTCTCAAAAGTCTTCTCCAAGTTCCACAGATTTCTGGTAGTTAATTTAAAATATTATTGTTCCCTTAACTCTATTTGAATCTTTTGATTTGTATAAAATTAAGTCTGTTAACTGAAAAAGTAAAAATAACATCTAGCTATGACTACTATGCAAATGAGGTTATATTTGATGTAATCACAAGCTTTAATTTCCATATAGGTAAAAGTGGTTTTGTCTATTTTATTTAACACAAACATTAATTAAATGAGCTAGGAGCTTTTTCAAAAAGAATTTTCAAAAGCACATTCCCCGTATTTCACATGTTTTGCGCCACCCATTTGGATCCCACCATGTGTGTTTTTCTTCCCAATTTGAGTACCATTGGACTTTTGATCCGTATAGATTTCAATTTTTTTTATAGATTTCAATTTTTTTAAAAAATATGTTTAATGAAAAGAATTTTCAAGTATTTTCACCGAAAGATACTTTTCCTTTTTATAATTATAAAGCATTTTCTATGAAAATACTCTCTCTCTCTCTCTCTCTCTCTCTCTCTCTCTCTCTCTCTCTCTCTCTCTCTCTCTATATATATATATATATATATCCTTATTGATGTGTCCTTATTGACTAGTTAAAAGTATTGACTGTTAGTTAATATGTAACATGTTATGTTTGGAAATCTCCTTGTTGCATTAATAAAACACACCCATAGGCCATATGTGATCTATATCTCCAAAGGACCATTGTCATAGATAGTGAATATGTATGCACTAAACTTTCCTCTTCAAGAATAAAAACCTAAAAAATACTTCCAACTAGACATATACAATTATACAAATAAAAATTCTTCCACAAAAGTCAACAGTTTAATTCATTAATAACCCATGTTTAATTTAATTTAACCAAATTCTTATTTAACTTATCCATTATGTTAATTTATTTTTAAGAGAATAAAAAATTAAAAAGGGTCCTCTATATGTTATTTCATTTATCAATTTTTTACAAGCTTAGGCTTACATGTGCTGTTTTGGTTTTTTTTTTTGAAGGGATTTTGGAGGAGGAAAGGGAAGATAAAAAAGGAGAAGCCACGAGTGTTAAACAAGTGTTGGAGGCCATTGAGAGGTGCATAGAGGCTTTTGGGGTATTTGTGAGAATAGACAACAACAAGAAGCCTTGGTGGAAACTCAAAAGCTCATTATGGGCTTATCCTCCTGTGGAAGACCCAAGAGATTTGCATCTCCTACACTATCTCACTAGAACACTCCAAAAGGTACCAGATAACTCAGTACAGTGCTCGTATAATTATGTAATATTACATAATCGAACCCGCACTTAAAAT
The DNA here is from genome assembly GCA_032871835.1 of Dipteronia dyeriana. Classification (NCBI taxonomy): domain Eukaryota; kingdom Viridiplantae; phylum Streptophyta; class Magnoliopsida; order Sapindales; family Sapindaceae; genus Dipteronia; species Dipteronia dyeriana. Next base: position 3,017,561 of record CM065297.1, read on the forward strand.
ATTTCCATTATTAGATGATCTATTGTTTTTTTAGAAATAAAAAATTGATTTTCAATTGGGGTGGCCATTTTTTTACACAACTGATGCATAGTGAATATGACACTAACAGCGATTTTAGTAGGTCATTCTGATGAATCAAAATCAATAAAATAAGGATTTATTTGTGCAGAAAGAAATGGGGTTGAAAGATTTACAAGGGAAGAAGAGGTGTTGGTTCAATAGAGTTGTGAAACCCCTGGAAGAATCACAAAAAAAAAAGATGCTGTTCACAATGATAGACGTGAAGCTGGTATCTAGGGTTCTTCAGATGTCCACAATCTCTTCTTCCCAACTCAAATGGTGCCAACAAAAGCTCGAAAACATCGACTTCCAAGATGGAAAAGTTTTCAGGATTTGTACCACTGCTCCATTAATATTTCCACCTTCTTGATAGATGATAAATCATCTATCTGCTGTAAAGAAAATTTTAATTTCAGGTTTTGTCAGGCATGGATGGTTTATGTAATATAATTTTTGTACATAAATTAGGAGTACACTACATGTTAATATTTTGAATTGGTTGATTAACATTGTTTTTTTTTTTTTATTGAAAAGAGTTAATTAACAAAGTTGGTTGGAACAAACTCGCTAGTTTAATAACTTTATTTAATAAGTTATCATAAAGTATTGAAGTTGGTCTTGTGTATGATCTGGCACCTATAATATTGAAATTTTCAATTCGAATAATGTCTATCCACTTAAACCCGAGCTAATCATAATAATTAAAAACATGCGAATACTTTTGCCTTTTTACATATCAAATGGATATTAAAGTTTATAGATAAGATACGTATGTTTCTCAACCGTAAAAGTCTCTAAATTAAGTTTGGAAAGACAAGTTTTTTCACCAATTAAAGCAAAAAGATATGAGAAAGTTTTTATATATCATAAGAAAATGCCAAAAAAATTCTTTTTTTTCAAACAGGTTTTAATTATGTAAACTGATCAAGTGGCATGCATCACTTTCTTGTTAATAAACAAAACTTGCTATAATCTCTCCTTTCGATGAAAAAAAAAAACCGTCCTGAAATCTTTAAACCATCCTGAAAGCCTCTTTTCCTTGTAAAATCATCAGAGCCACTAACTTTTCATTTTAGTCAAAAAAAAAAACAAAAAACATTAGCTTATTATGTATCAATAAATAAACTAAAGAAATTAGGTTACAATGTTCATATTTACATTCTGAAAGCTTTAAACTATACGTACATCTCTTTTTGTACATATCTTATTAATATATATATATATATTAATTTGGAAGCACATCCCATATATACCAATTGAGCATACAACTTAAGTCTAAAATATTTTTTCTATTTACGTAACGAATTATAATATTTCTTAAAATACTCTATATATTAAATATTTTATTAATATGATGAGTAAGTTATATTTATATTAATCATTTTAAGGGTAATATTGGAAATTATGTTGATTTGGAGTATACACAAATTTTAAGAGGTACAAATATCAACACTTATTAGGTAACCACGTTCCCTTCAAAGTCCTAAAGCTAGCTAACAGTCTTTCCAAAATATAAAATTTCATTTATCATTTTGATGGGTGACCATTTTTGTTGTTATTAGTCGGGTCAAATTTTAGCTGATATTAATGCAAACTTTTGAAGGCAATTTTTTAACATGAGAGGTAAACGTAAACGACATGAATACGAATTCGGAAGTTGTTGACCGAGGGTAATCTTATTTTCTCTTACCTTCGTACTCGTTATTTTACTCAAGATCACAAACCGAAGACATGGTACATCTCCTCTTCTTTTGACTTGGTCTGAAATCTCATTATACTCCTCTTATGCATGAGTATAGGCACGTGGTTGGTTGGTCAACATTCCAAAGTTCGCTTTTGGATAGACAACAGGTTGTGACCACCATTAATGGATTTGATTAAGGATCATTTGTCATTGCAACCACCTCTAGAGTGGGTTGTGGGAGATATTTATTCAAATACGGGAGGGTGGGATCTTCATGCTTCCTTTCGTTCATCTCACCCGACTCTTGTCTTTTAGATTGAGAGGGTGGTGATGAGCTCTAATCCAGACTCTTTGGTTTAGACTTATTCTTTGGATGGTGTTGTTTCTTGTAAGGTTGATTATGCTTCTCCTTATGAGAGTAAAATCTCGGTCAGTTGGGAAAACTTAAATGGGTGATGTTTGTCCTTCATTCTCGGTTTGTCCTCACTTGATGTTTGTTTCATGAGAAGATCCTTTCTGATACTGCATTACACGCTCGAGGTTATATTTGTCCTTCCCATTGTCGATTTTGTTGTGCAGCGAAGAAAGATTTACATCATCTCTTTTTGGAGTGTCCTTTTGTTTGTGGATTGTGGGATGCGGTGTCCGCTGTGTTTAGTCGTAATATACAGCTGGATGGTTCTCTTTTGGAGTTTTGGCAGTAGGCGGTGAGGGTCTCGTTTAGCACGCACTTGAAAGCTCTCTAGCTGGCTTCTGTTATAAGTCTTTTGGGTGGTGTGGTTTCTCTGAAATCAAGCCACTTTTAAGGGTTGCAAACCTGTTTTTGCATACGGTTTTTTCTTAGTTTGACATTCTGGTCATGAGGCAAATTCTATTCAGTCTGGCATAATGAAGAATTTAGTGAATGAGCGTTTTGACTCTTCAGTGACACCATGTCTCTGGTCGTCCTTTTAAGGTCTCTCGCATTTTAGAGGTTATTTAGCATCCTCCTCTACCAGGTTAGCTTAAGGTTAACATGGACAATGATACTTTCGGTAGTCATAGCCTTGATGGTTGTGCAAATGTTTTTTGTACTTGTAAGGGCTTTGTTAAGGGTTTCTTTTTCTATTCCTCTTGGTGTCTGTTTTGATTTTAAGGCTGAGTTGGCGGCTTTCATCCATACAATTGATTATGTTTGGGCCTTTGGTTGGCGTCAGTTGTGGTTGTAGAGTGATTGTGCTTATTTGGTGGTCATCCTTCGTTCTAAGTATTGTAAGGTTCGTTGGCGCTGGCGTCCGGCTTGGGATAAGTGTTTGAATTTGCTCTCTCAAATGGACTTTTTTTTTTTTTTGAAAAAGCTCTCTCAAATGGACTTTGTTGTCACTAATATTTACCAAGAAGGAAATCAAGTTGCAGATTACTTAGCGTCTACGATCTCTAGTATCGTTACTCCAGTATGGTGGTGGACTACTTCAGAATTTTGCACTTCTTTATCTCTGATGATGTTTGTAGTAGATCTTTATTTAGGTTCCATTGATATGTTCATTATCTTATTCTTTTTTCTTATATTGACTCTTTTTTTATTTAATTTAATAATATGGTGGTATTGGGTAGATGATGAGGGTGTTAAGGAGGTGCCAACTTAGTTGAGATGTTCCAGTACACCTACTAATCCCGATCGCCACTTATAGCAATTAAAAGGTTAGAAGTAATTACTAAGAACTCACCTGAGGTTTGTTATATTACACTTAAAAAATAACTTTATCAATAATTGACAATCGTCTCCCCTACTATTTAATTTTGACCAAGTTTGACTGTTAACTTTGATATTTTAAAGGGTAATATCATCTTTTTAACATTTACTCTTATTTTAATAAAATTAGAAATTAAAAAATTCCAAAAAGAAAAAAAAGGATGGATCTCAATCATCCATCACATAGATGGATTTTGGATATTCAATAAATAATAATAATATTTTTTTAAAAAACAATTGATAAGATGGTTGGTGGAGATTTATTAAGTTTAAAATATATATATATATAGAAAAATGAAAAGAAAAAAAAAAGATGGAGACACGATCACTGAGGGAGGCTTTAGCCGCCTCCGTTTGCTATGAAGGGGGGGCTCAAGCCTCCGCCAGTGGAAATTCAGAATCTCAATGAGACCATTTGGATCGGTATTTGAATCTCCATCATCCATTCGTTGAGATGGACGGTGGAGATCCACTCTAGATCTCTCACTGAGGGAGGCTTTAGCCGCCTCCGTTTGCTATGAAGGGGGGGCTCAAGCCTCCGCCAGTGGAAATTCAGAATCTCAATGAGACCATTTGGATCGGTATTTGAATCTCCATCATCCATTCGTTGAGATGGACGGTGGAGATCCACTCTAGATCTCCACATAGGATGGATAGTGGAGATAAAAAAAATAAGATTTTTTTAAATTATTGATTTTTCTTAAATTAATTTCTTTTTAATTCTTAAATTACTGTTTTTAAAAATTATAGGTGCAAAGGGTAGTATAGTCTTTTTAGCTTTCTAAAAAAGTTAACCGTTAAATATAATGGTCAGCACTTACGGTAGGGTAGGTGAGTGTCAATTATTGATAAAATTTACTTTTGAGTGTAAATTGGCAAACCTTAGATAGGTTCCTATTAATTATTTCATGGGCTCGTTTGGTGTGCAAGATGGGATATGATTATTTCCATGGCATTGGATTGGATGAGATTAGATTCGACTAAATTAGTGTTGTGATGTACGTGTTTGTTCCTGTTTGAGATATGTTTATGTAAGTGTCTCATTCTATGATTGACTTATTTCGTTGACAAAATCACAATTGGGTTCTAATATTGTAAAAGATAGATTATGATTTGAAGATCACCCATCATTAATGCTTTGGACACCAAGTGCTTCAAGGAAGATATATTACTTGACTATACCTTTATTTGAAGAGATGTAGTTGCACACACTCACTTACATGCATTATCACTTGTTATGCATTGAATTCAATTACTTACATGTCTTTGTATGATGCATCTTATGCCATTCATCACACTTCTCACACATGCACTTTAGTGTTAGTTTCAAGTGTGGTTGTGTTTTATGATTTTCTTTTTCCGTTTTGTTGAACGGAATTGACCGTGCAAGCACGATGGAGTGTTTTCCTTAGCGTGTTGTATGACCTCCTTGAAGGTCTCTTTTGCATAGGTTATACACGGGTCCCTACCCCTACAGTACCCGTGCATTGAGGATGAGTATTCTTGGTTTTGCCTTGGGCACGAGTTGTGTATAGGTACCTACCCGTGCAGTCTGTGCATCATTTTTCAAAACGACGTCACTTTGTCTAGGGCTGTTATATATAGTGCATTGAGGATGAGTATTCTCGGTTTTGCCCTGGGCAAGGGTTGTGCACAGGTAGTGGTGTAAAAATGGACTGGCCCGGCCCGGCCCATTAGGCACGGCTTGGGCAGTCCATTTGTGGAAATAGGTCTGGCTGGGCCTGGCACGCGACGGTGTCACGGGCTGGCCCGGCCCGACCTGTTTTCGGAGAAGCAAGCCAGGCATGGCACGCCGGCCTGCCTCAGGCTGGCCGTGCCTACGTGTCGTGCCAAGCCGGCCCGTCGGGCCCCTCTGGCTGGCCAGGCCTAACAGGCCTAGTCCGACGGGTTAGTTTTTTGGTCCAATTTTTTTTTTCCAAATTACGTTTTTTTGGATTTAGGGTTTATAGTTTATGGTTAAGGGTTTATAATTTAAAATGAATGAAGAGAATGAACAATTATTATGATTTGAAATGAATAAAGAGAACGAACAATTTTTTAATTATTTATTTATTTTTCACGTATGGAATTCAGTAATACATATCTACATGATTGCCTCATTAAAAACCTTACCAAGAAAAATCCAGTGGGATAAAAACTTGGTAAGGAAAAAAGAGTGCAACCGTTTTATAACTTACAAGTAAATAATAAATACATATGTAAAAGTATAACCTAGTTCTGGCCCTGACCACTACCTGAAGGGTCATCAATATATAGATTGTCGAAATTTAGATTAAGTTCTTTATCTACAGTTAGATTTTGTAACCTTTTTTTAGTATGCTCCCAATCCCGAAGGTATGTTAATACCTCCACCATCTCTGGAGACAAACAGCTTCTTCTTGGTTCAATTATACGTCCACTGGTGCTGAAAGCTTGTTCTGAAGACACCGTTGACACTGGAATAACCAGTACGTCACGTGCTAAGTGTGACAGAACTGGATACCTGTACGTATAGGTCTTCCACCATAACAACAAATCAAACTCTTCCTTGTCTTCAACAGCATCGAACTGTGCTTCAAGGTACCTAATAAGTTCGGTACAAGAAGATGGGCTAGATCTTTGCCCTGAAGAAGTACTTGCTGATTTGTCTTTTTTTATAGTTTCAGAAGGCTCCAACTTGTTTGCTTCGGCTCTATCTCCGGTCGTGTTGATTGGGGGATGTCAATGTTGCCAAACCTGGTCTCATAAATACGAAAAATCTCGAACAACTTGGTTCGAATGTCAGTAATTTGTTCTGAATAATCTATTGACAAATTAATATCAATAAACTCAAGCAAAACTTCTAAACCAGATAATTTAACCCTGGGATCTATTATAGCACTTAAGGCATAAAGTAGGAGAATGTTAGCCCAATATTTTTTCAACTTTGTCTCCATGACAACAACTGCAGCGCCTAGATGTTCATCTTCTCTATAACTATTTAATAGTTCAGACATTTCCACTATCTGATGGATTACCTGGGAAGATGTGGGGTAATATACCCCGGAAAGAGTTACAGTGGCATTGTAAAAAATCTTTAAAAATTGAAAAAAAATCTTTGCCACATACCAATCGTCTGTGGTAAGTAATTTTGGACTAAGTTGTCCTGTTTCGGTCAATTTCATGTTATAAAAACATGTAATGGTTGTATCATATTCCAAACAATTTTGCAACATTAAATAAGTAGAGCTCCACCTTACCGGCATATCAGTTTGGAATCGTCGGGGTTTGAGACCGTTTAATTTACAATGTCTCTTGAATTCACTGAATCTAGGATTAGAACTGTAAATCCAAGAAATGGCATCTCTGATGCGATCTATTTGGTCGCTTACCTGCTTTAAACCAGCCTGTACAACTAAATTTATAATATGGCATGCACACCGTTGATGGAAGAAATAACCTCCATCTTGCGGGATATTTCTTGCAACAAACAATGCAATAGAGCTAGTATTTGCAGATGCATTATCAAATGTGATTGAAAGAATGCGATGTGTGATTTCATAAGTTTCTAAAACTTCTATTATGAAATTAAAAATGTTTTCTGCGGTATGTGCAAAATCCATAGGACGAAAACCAAAAAATCTTTTTGTTATCCTCCAATCAGAATCTAAATAGTGTCCCGTGACACATAAATAGTCCTGTTTGGAACATGCATTCCAAATATCAGAAGTTAATGCAACAGAGACACTTAAATGCTGTATTTCAGCAACTAAGTCATCCCTTTGGGTTTCAAACAATCGTATCAAATCATTTCTAGTGGTGGTTCTAGAAACAGGTTCATATTGGGGGTTATATGCAGATGTGATTAATTCTGTATAAAATGGACTCTCACCAATACTGATCGGTTGATCAGTTTGTGCAATGTATCGTGCCAAGCACTCTCTAGTGTGCATGGCGTCGAACTGCCACGTCGTAACGGACCCGTCTGGGTGCAGTTGAAGTTGTGTCTGGGTTGTAGTGTCTACCTGTCCATGTGCAGGCATACATTTGTGCATATGCCGTCTCAAATATCTGGTTCCCCCCGTACTTGTAGCATAATCCTTATGACAAAACTTACATTTAGCTCTGAGGCTAGACGTCCCGTTTAGGAGTGTCATTTGGACTATGTTGAAACATTGCCACACATATGATGTTAGTTTTCTGGGACGTGATGTTGGTGTAACGCCGGAACCAGAAGGTCCCGCTTGAGTATGGGTCGGTTCTGAAATATCAAATTCATCGTTGAGCATATTCAAACCGTCCGGAAAATAAGGCTGTTGGTTAGGATCCATTATCTGAATAAAAATATGAGCACTATAGTAGTTAATAGTCAAATTAAAAATCAATATTTACTAACAGTAATCTTAATTTACTAACAATAATTACTATAACTAATACGGCACTTACAATAATTAATTTACTTAAAAAACAAATTAAATAAACAAAAAAATCATAATCTACTAACAAAAAAAAATAAATTCACTAGTTCACTATTACAAATAAAATTGATAAATTTACTAACATAATATACTAACATAAAATTGATGATTTGAACCACTACTCTTAAATTTACTAACATAATCTACAAATGAAAATTTTTAATTTATGAAAAAAACAATATCAAACGTAATTACTACACTTAATATTCATCATTTACTTATTACAAAAATTAATTTCAGTAATACAAATTAACTTTCTAAATTTATTAATAACAAATATTAAAATTACTACTAAACTTAAAAATCTTAATAAACTAAACAAATAATATTAATATTAAAGCCCAAAAATTGATAAACTAACTAACTAAATAGATAATGTTTTCATTAAGTAACTCAAATCTAAACATAAACATATAAATTTACTATGAGAATATGTTAGACCAAAAGTAATAACAAAATTGTACCTTTAAAATTTGGTGTGTTGGCGGAAAATGTAGAGAATTTTGTAGAGAGAGTAATAACCAAATTGAATGAAAAAATTTAGAGAATTGGAGAATATATTAGAGATTGTGATTTGAGAGAATGAGAGATTGAAAGAATGATAGAGAGAGTTAATGGAAAACGAAATGGATGGAAGTATTTATAGAAAAATTTGATTTGTGGGTCAAAATGTAATTTAAAAGATTTTAGGGGGGTTTTGGTGTTTTTTTTTTGCTCCACCGGTTGGAATTGATTTTCAGCCGTTGGAGAATTTTTGAAAAAATAAAAAAAAATTAGCCGAACGAACCGACGAACGGGTCCAATAGGCCGGTCTGACAGGCCTGGCACGCCGGATTGGCATGCCAGACGGGCCGGCCTACCAGGCCTCCTCCCAGCGGCCAGGCACGCGGCCTGGCCCTCTTCCTTCACGGGTTGTTCCCAGCACGGTCCGTGAACTTCCTGGACCGGCCGACCCATTTTTACACCACTATGCACAGGTACCTACCCGTGCAGTCTGTGCATCATTTTTCAAAACGACGTCACTTTGTCTAGAACTGTTATATATATATATAGTGCATTGAGGATGAGTATTCTCGGTTTTGCCCTGGGCACGGGTTGTGCACAGGTACCTACCCATGCAGTCTGTGCATTATTTTTCAAAACGACGTCACTTTGTCTAGGGTTGTTATATATATCCTCTTCGTCATCTATTCATTTTGATATATATATCCTCTTCGTCATCTATTCACTTTGAGATCTTTAAAACCCATCTTTAGAGAGAGAAATAATTTACTTTAAGAGAGAAGCTCCAAGAAATCACCTTTACACATCCAAACTCATTTTCATGAGCATCTAGCATCTTCTAGATTGTGTTCTTGTATGGGTCTTCATCAACACACATGACTTGGTAAGTAGAACACCATTTTCATTCATTTTTGTGTACTTGCTTAACATGAAATCTCATTTATGAATTGTTCACATCTAGATTAATTTTTTAATTACAAGTTGAGATTTTTGTGTTGTTTGTTGGGTTGTTGTATTGTGATAGCTATTGCATCTAGGTGTGCTTTTATTTCATAAAGCTAAGTTATATGTATGACATATAGCAACATGATATATAGGATTGTTTGAATCATTCATTCATGATTAGATAAGCATTAAATGTGTTACCTAACATTTGTGCAAGACATATCACTGGTTCCGGTTTCGGTTCAGAACTTCCTGACCGTTGAACAGGAACCGAAACCGGAACCGAACTGGAACCGGAACTAGAACCGGCCTTTACCGATTCTGGTTCCGGTTTCGGTTTTGACGGTTCGGTTTTTTTTTTTCATTTTTTCATTTTTCGTTCACTAAAAAATATTACATATGTAACAGTAAAATTGTAAATGTATATTATTGGATCACCTAAAAAAAAATAACTAAAATAAATAACAAATTTAAAATTTAAAAAAAAAATTGGTGGAACCGCCCGGTTCGAACAGAACCGAAACCGTCGGTTAAAGTCCGGTTCAAACTAGGCGGTTCCACCAAAATAGAAACCGAAACCGTACACTGTAGCGGTTCCGGTTTGGAACCGAACACCCCAGTTTTGTTCCAGGTTTTTTTATGCCAGTTCCGGTTCGGTTCAGTTCACCGATTCAAACCGAACCGCCTTCATGTCTAATTTGTGCATTTAGAATACTATCATATTCATTTTAGGTTGTATATCTCTTCTCTCAATGAGTTAAGTCTTGTATGTACTATGGGTAGTATACAAGCAAGAGCCAACAATCATTATTAAAAGCATATGGGTAGTAAAATTGGATTAGTAACCATATAGGTGAGATGTGGTCAACTTAGGTTGTAATCGTTTTGCAAATAGTGGATTTGATGGCTTCATTGGCTAGCATTAGCTAACCCCGTGGTTTTTACCTTATCGAAGGTTTTCCACGTAAATTCAAGTGTCTTTTACATTCTTCATTTTTACTTGAATTTGTTATATATTTGTTTTGGAGTGGTTATTTGAGATTAATATTGATTAATTGAAAAGTTGGTAATTAATTTGGTTAAAACTTATTCACCCCCTCTAGGTTATTTAGACACACCGTTTAAGTTTAATTTCAAATTAAAATAGTCATGTTTCTTGTTTGATATGGAATGAGATTGGATAAAAAAGAAAATAATTTTATCATATATTTAAGGGTTAATTGCACTAAAGTAGCCTGATTAAGACAAATTATCGCTAAGTTTCATAAATTCAACACAAACATACCCTCTGGTTTCCTCCATTCATCTAATGTTAATGTTAGAAGGGTAGTTTAGTCTTTTTAATTGAAAAATGAATTAAATAAAATTATTATTCTAATATTTAAAATAAAGAAATTGGACGGAAGGGATTAATCTCTTACATCAAATACATGTACAAGATCATATCTCCTTCATCCACACCATCATTCAAAAAACAGATCCACTTGGTCTTTTAAACAAGCTCATTGGAACCGGCAGCAACGACAACACTTGGTCCTCTTGCTTTGGCTCGTTTGATTCTGGTTTTGTTTTGAGTTCGCCGTTCGAGTCAAAACTCGGTTCCATAGAGAGAGAAGAAAAGAGTGATAACCCCAAAAATGGGGATGTAGTTTTTTTAAATTAAATATAAATAATAAATAATATATATTTTTTGGATGATGTGGCAGGGATAAATTTATCTTTTCATGGATTTGGTTGGTCAACCATTAACTTTAACGGCTTGACTTTAGAACTAGGTTATGTTTGTGTTGAATTTATGAAACATAATGATATTTTGCCTTAAGAGAAAAATTCAGGATACTGTAGTTAGAGATGTCTACGGTTCAGTTAAACCATTCGAAACCAAACAGAAACCGCCCATGAAAAGCCGTAACTGAAACCATCGGTTACGAAACTTGTTGAAAACCAGTTTCACATGGTTCGGTTACAGTTAACCTTCCCAAAAACCGGCGGTTTAACTATCGGTTTCAATATATTTTATAAAAAAAATCAACCAATAATATTGTGACATGTAGCACACAATTTATAAAATATTAGTAGGTAATCGTTGGATGTAGACACTTGTACCCTTGTAGTGACTGTTAGCCAATAAAAAAAAATCAACCAACCAATAAGAGACTGACACGTGGCACTTCGTTTGAAAAAAAAAATCGTAATTGAACCGAACCGTAACAACAAACCGGCGGTTACGAAACCGTCCAACTTCGGTTACTACTACGGTTAGGCATTTCCACCGAACCGAAACCCACGGTTTGAAACCGAAACCGAACCGTTGACACCTCTAACTGTTGACCCTATATTTAAATGTACAAATGACTATTATAAAAACTAAATCAAATTATTTTTAAATAATTAAAAAAAATATTTTTTAAAAAATAAATAAATAAATTTAAAATTAATATTAAATAAAATAAAATTTTGAAGTAACATTTAATATTTTAAAAATATTTTTAAATATTATAATAAGTTATATTAAATAAATAAAAAAATTATAATTAAATAAAAAAATAAAAGAAGAATAATCTAAAAAAAGGGACTAAATAATCTCATCTCACATAGATAAAAATGATTCCATAGAATTGGACTAATTAAAATAATTATTTAAATTAAATTTTAAAAAACATTAAAAAAATATAAAATAAAAACAAAATTAAATATTTAAAACCAAATTTTTAAATAATAATGTTGTGGACGTCAATTTCTGGGTGTATGAGAAAAGCCAACAAGGATTGGATTTTAGCTATGATTTTTAAAAGAAAGAGAAGGAGGAAGTAATCGGACGCAAGTTTCGTGGTAAAACTCCGATTATAGGAGAAACGTCTACAGGTGGTTGAATGATCAACCAAGCCATAATCCACTATGAAAAAAATAATTATTACAATTCTCGATCTTTCTTTCTTCTCTCTCTATTTTTCTATGATTTCTTTATATTTTTGTGTGACGAGATTATGAGTCTATTTATATGTCCATAGAACCTTAATCTTCTTTGTACAAGTAATAAAAGATCTTTGTATTTAATTATGATTGTCTACTTGTTCGAAGTAATTTGTCTTCTTTCCTGTTTCGGAGACTTGTATTGAGATCAAATGAGACTCTAATAATGTAGTCCAATTAGGACTTATTTCCTTATGAGATTGTAGTCTTTTTGAATAAATAAAATTATTGTCTGATCTCTTTCTGCTTGATAATTCTGTTCTTGTTGGAATTCCTCTTTGATATGGATATCTTCGTGTATTTTAATGACTCGATTCGTGTGAGCTACGCGATGGGATTTTTATTCAGTTTTCTTCATGCTTGTCCCGAGTAGAACACGATATCAGTTGGTCCCGAGTGACATCATCTGATCCCGAGTAGGAAATGTCACCAACTAGCCCCAAGTATGTTTAGCTGACCCCGAGTAGTATATGGCGTCAGTTGACCCCGAGCAGGTCTTGTTCAATACTTGTTTATTCAGGCTTCTCTTCTTTGGTGATGTCTTGTAGGATATTTTCTGAATGCCTATTCGGATGTCCACCTGGCAATTTTATCCTCTTTGTCGATGACGTGTATATCTGATAAAATTTACATACGACAATACCCCCTTAAAATATTTTTACCGAATAGAATTTCGTTTCGGGCAAAAGTATTTTAATCAATTCAATTTTTATTTCTGTGCCAGACTAAATGTCTTATCATAATGGCTTGTCTTAATGGTGACCCTATAAATTTGATTTGCCCCCTCACGCGAGATCTTCAATGATGGCGACGTTTTAGAATTCTGACGGCGAAAGCTAGTTCTCTTCTTAACACGTGTCCTTTGCCTCTTCATTTTTCGATACCATTTATGAGAAACGATCTTCGCGTCTCCCCGTGCACCGTCTACGTCATCAAGTCTCATCATAGATTTTTCCTGCCTTGAGACCTTAGGGTTTCATGCTATCAACCATTTAAATTCTTCACTGAAGGGTTGCGCTGGTTCATTCTAAAAACTTGAAAACCATAAATTTTTGCCAACCTAGATTTCTCTACGTAGCAAATTGTCATTCTCCATTGAAGGTTTTGCACCAGATTTCTTCAAGGTTAGTTTTAATGGAACCAACATCCCGTCTTCGTCTCTGTACTATAGCTTTTGAAGTTTTAGATCGTGGGGGTTTCCAGTTGGTTTCCTGTGTTCGAAGATTCCTGGATGAAATCCCCCCTGATGAACCTCTATTTTTAGAACTTGACATTTATGGGCTTCACCCTGACGTTCATTTTTCTATTTCCAGTTATGATTCTTCATCTAGTTCTGATTATGACGTTTCTAATCGCAGGGTACCTCTACGAAGGATGAGAAAGCATCAAAGCAGAAGTAAAGTCCACAAACACAACTCGGGCAGTGTTCGGATCAGGGAGCAGACTGTTAATGAGAACGATGTTAAAGAGGCGTTCAGAGCATCTTGTCTCACCTTTTCTGCTGATCGCCTAAGTGGGTTTGACACCGAACCGAATGTGGTCGGGATAGAAGAGATCTGGAAGTATTGTGCCCGATTCGATTTGGATGACTCGGTTATTCTGGTTCCCGCTGGTGATAGAGCTGTGTGGAATCCTCTCCCAGGCATGGTGGCAATCTATGGATCCATGCTCTGTTGCGGCGTCACACTTCCTCTTCAGTCGTTCATTGCCTAGTTTTTGGCTGAAGCAGGGATCGCCCCAGCTCAATTGGCCCCGAACAGCTACAAGATATTGATGTGCATGTGGCACATGTACAGCCGGATGAACTTGTCGCAGCCTTCCCCGAGTGAGATCAGGCATTTCTTCACACTGAGACAGTCTGACAAGACAGGGACCTATTTTCTCATGTCTAATCCGCCCAACTGCTGGGTCCCCGAGGGGACAAAGGTGAATCAGGAAGTCGACACTTCTGATTACCCCAAAAAGAGAGGGTTTGTATGGGGATTCCCTTCATCCAACAAGTTCTGGAAGAATAGTTGGTTTTTCACCGGAGGGAATCTGGGTCTTGAAGTCACCCTCTCGGCTGGGGAAACTCGGAGAGTGCTGAAAATTCCCCGCTTCTTCTGTTCTCTCGAGGTTTGGAACAAGAAAAAGCTTGAATTTAGCGACGTTGAGCTTACCAGACTTGCTCGGGCAGCAGTTCGCACACTAGAGAAGAGGAGCATGTCTTATCTTTTCAACGAGACGAAAATGATAGAGTTCGGCTTCTTCAGCCAGATTTCGGCTTACCGCGGGCGATGTAAGTGATCTTTGTAACCCTTTTTTTATTGTTATTTTTTGCTTGTCGTATTCTGACGCGGTCCCTCTTTTTTTTCTAAGTGTATGACACAGACATCTTCTGCGACCTTCAAGCTCGCCAAGTGAAGTCGATTCTTCAGACGAGCTGAAAATAAGCTTCTCGTCAGAGCAATGATGGTATTGCCCTGCCTGAGTCTGACGAGGAAACCGATGTAGCCGAGGAGCAAATCCCCGAATATGTCTTCGAGTACGTTCAACCGACCGCTGGGGAGATTAGTGGTCCAAGTGGCCCGACAGACACTCAACTGTCTGATGATGAGGAGAGGCAGAGTGAGGGTTTTGGTGAAGGACATGCTGTACGGCCAGACGCCGATGATGGAGGTAATACCTCCATGGGACAAGTACCTTCAGGTCCCGAATTTTTTGAATCTTTCCGGGATGATGCTCAGAAAGATCCTGCAGCTGACCTCAGCTTCCATCGTTCTTGGGCTGAGTAGCGGAAGGCAGTCGGCTCTCCTACTCACCCTCTCAAGGTCCCTCGGGTGATCTCATTCATTGACTCCAGAGATGAAGATACTGGGGTTGAGATTCCCTCAAGCATTGATGTTGGAGCATCAGCGGATGCAGAGACTTCGGAGCCGAATAGGGGTTCCCCTCCCCCCGAGGTTAAAGATTAAGGGGCTGAACCCTCGGGGGTTCCTTCATATCCTTCTTCTCAGGATATGTTGTGGGAGATATCATCCGGTCGGGTTTTCCTCTGGGAAGACGGCTAGAGTTGTTTTCAGGATGGCTCCCTAACAGACCGTCTTCAGAAGGTTTTTAACGATGCATCTTATGTAATTTATCCTTAACTTCTTCAATTGTTTTGTTTGTTCGCCAAATTCATGCTCAGGTCGAATCAGCTTATCAACAAGAGGTTGGCTCTGCCCAAGTATTTACTGACCACTGCTTGGAGAAGCAGGTGGAGGCCGAGGAAAGGGCTTCTTTGGCAGAAGAGAAAGCTGAGTCACTTTAAAATTTATTGTCTTCTGCCCAAGAATCAATGCTTAGGGCCGAGCAAGAAGCGGAGCAGTCTAAGTCGGCGTATGAGCAAAAGATCGAAGACTTGGAACACCAGGCTCTCCCTATCCAAGGAGGCCAGGTTGGAACTCGAAGTGCAAGGGGTAGATTGTTTCAAGAGATCCCTTACCTACGATGCCCTTCTTATTCAGGAGTTTCAGTGTGGGTTGGTTTCAGCTGGCGAGTTCTTTAAAGTTAAGAATCGGGCAACTGAGAAAGCCCGAACCAACTGGAGCTGTGGATCAAGAATCATATGGATAGATCCTTAGAATCTCTTCGGACTCAGATGAAGGAGTGGAGAGCTTACTGCAGTAGCCGAGGCAAATAGCCTCATCCTATGCATTTAGAGGTTCCATCCGAGCACTTCCTCTCGACTTTTTAAGCCAGTCAGGAGTCGGTAGTGGAGGGTGTGGTCCCTGATGTCGGACCGATCCAAGGAGAAGATTACAGCCAATGGATGGACGATTCGGTCGATACGATTGCTTGGCCTTCCAATGAAAGTCTACTCCGCTAGTACGAGATGGTGCCCGACCCGAATATTGGCAAGAGTTCAAAATCCTCACAACCTTGATTTTTGTAGAATTTTCATAAGTTTTTTTGTAGAAATTCTTTGTAACAATTCTTTGTAATTCTTTCTAACAATTCTTTGTAAAGAATTCTTTATAACAATTTTTTGTAACGATTCTTTGGAGAAATTATTAAAATCTCGAGTTAAGCTTTTCTGAACCGAGTGGTCTTGATCTGTTTTATTGCTTTAAGGAATTTCACTTTCAACTTGACTCTATTGTTGCCGAGTATCTTATTAAACCAGTTATTTCTGACGTTCGGGTAACTTAACCGAGTATCTTATTAAACCGGTTTCATTCCCCGAATAATTTTTAACGCCAAGTATCTTATTAAACTGGCTAGTATTATTAACCGAGTCATCTTAAAACAGGCAAGTAGGTTTATACTTGTGTTTCATACGCGGTTGCTACCCGAACATTACATCAAGGCTCACAATGATCATATGTTCGAGTCCTTACGCATTATCGAGGACGTCTCCCTAGTTTTTATGTGTAAGGGTTTGCTGAATCGTTAAGCTTTCTGAATTGCTTAACACAGCTACGCATTTCACCGGAATTTTTTTCGATAGCGTCCCGAGCTGGTGCATCGGGTTTGCCTTTTTGCTAAGGTCAACTGACCTTGCTCGGCTGGCATGCTCCTTCGAGCTTCTCCACCCATTCGGGAATCAATGGTCCCAAATATTCTATTTGCATGTTCTTATTATCATGCTTGTCTTCCATATGTTCTTATTATCATATGCTTTCTTTCGGAAATCCCGAGTTTGATGCTTTATCTTTCATAAATCCCGAGTTTGATTTTTATTCATAACTGCAAAATCAACAAAGTTTTAAATTCCACAGCTAATATCTAACATAACTAAAATTGTCCTGACTAGAAAAAAGAATAAAAAATAATTGAAGGATAAAAAATCTTCAGATATTTGGCATTGTATGGTCGGGGTAAAGCCCCTCCATTGGGTCATGCAATCCAATATGCTCTATGGCCAGCTATTCCTTCGACTTTGTACGGGCCTTCCCATTTGTTAGTCAGGGAACCTGCAGCTTTATTTTTTGTGTTCAATGACACCTTCCTGAGTACCAGGTCTCCTAGGTGGAATTTCCTGACCCGAACATAAGAGTTGTAGTGACGAGCTACTCTTTGCTGATATGCTATATTTCGTATTCGGGACTTCTCTCTTTTCTCTTCTAGCTCATCTAGGCTTTGTAATAGCATACCAACATTCTGCTCTTCATCATATAGCCTGACCCAGGGTGATGCATATGACGTTTCTATGGGGATAACAGCTTCTGTTCCAAACGCTAAAGTGAATGGAGTCTCTCATGTTGACGTTCTTGTTGTTGTCCGATATGCCCATAATACTTCGGGAAGCTTTTCAACCCAGCATCCTTTCTTGGCATCTAGTTTTGCTTTGATTGTGTGCTTGATGATTTTGTTCACTGCTTCAACCTGCCCATTTGTTTGAGGGTGGGCATGTGTGGCATATTAATTGGCAATCTGGTACTCTTTACACAGCTGTCTGAATTTCAAGTTATCGAACTGGGTGCCGTTGTCAGTGATTATAGTGTTTGGGACTCAAAACCTATAAAGTATATTCTTTTTCACGAAATTTGTGGTGTTTGCTTCTATGATATGCACCAATGCTTCAGCTTCTGCCCACTTCTTGAAGTAGTCAACGGCTACTATGGGATACTTCGCTTCACCCCCTGTCTCGGCCGGCATTGGGCCGATTAAATCCAAACCCCACATGGCAAATGACCATAGGAATATGAGGTTTCTGAGTTGTTCAGGGGGTTGTCGGATATCATTAGCAATCCTTTGGCAAGTATTGCAACTCTCCGAACATCGTTGTGCATCTGAGAATAGAGTAGGCCAATAATAACCTTGCCTGAGTACCTTGTGTGCTAAACTTTTACCCCCAGTGTGGTTTTCGCAAACTCCTTCGTGGATTTCCTTTAATATCCGATATGCATCCTCCTCTGATACACATATTTGGAGTGTTCGGGAATACCCACTTATGTATAGTTCTCCTCCAACCAATATGTACCTTGCTGATCGATACCTGATAAGTTTTGCTTGTAAGGGATCTTTCGGAGCATGCCTTCTTCCAGGAACCTTTTCAGCTGAGTCATCCAATCGTCTGGCGGTGTTCTGATTTTTAAAATTTCTAAGTTTCTCGGTTGAGCTGTGCTCGGTTTGAGGAGATGTGCAACTGGAATAGTCTTTGGCCTGATTATGGTTGTTGCTGACGCTAGTTTGGACAATGTGTCTGCCATTTCATTCTCCTCCCTGGGAATCTGGGCAATCTTATATTCTTTGAATTTCTGGAGGAGCTGTTTTGCAATGTCATGGTAGGCTATCACACATTCATCCTTGGCTTGGTATTTGTCCAGGACTTGGTTGACAACTACCTGTGAATCGTTGAATATCTCGATTTCATCTACCCCGAGAGCTATGCATACTCTGAGCCCAGCTAGTAGCGCCTCGTACTCGGCTTGATTGTTGGTTGCCTTGAAATCAAACCTCATGGAACATTCGACATCATCTCCTTCTGGAGTGCATACTACGATCCCTGCCCCGCTGCCATGAGTGTTTGAAGAGCCAACAACATACAATTTCCATAGGAAATTTTTTCCCAACATCCTTTTTGCTTCCAAGTTTGGCTCTGTGAACTCTGCTATAAAATCTGCCATTGCTTGCCCTTTGAGGGATGTCTTGGAGACGTAGTGGATATCGAATTCACTTAGCTCGATAGCCCATTTGGTCAGTTTTCCTGAAATCTCGGGCTTCTGTAGAATTTGCTTTAATGGGTAGTCGGTGAGTACCTGGATTGTATGAGCTTGAAAATATGGTCTTAGCTTCCTTGCTGCTGAAACCAATGCTAGGGCCATTTTCTCTGCCTGTGAATACCTGGTCTCGGCTGGTAGAAGTGTCTTGCTGGTATAGTACAGTGGATTCTGTACTCCATCTTCTGTTTAAACTAGGACTGAGCTTGCTGCTAGTTTTGTAATTGATAAGTACAAATGGAGTGTCTCTCCCATCTGTGGTTTTGAAAGTATGAGAGTCTGTCCTAAGTATTCCTTGATTTTTAAAAATGCCTGCTCTGACTCATCATTCCATTCGAGTCTTTTTCCTTTTTAAATTACTTTGAAAAAAGGTGTGCATCTGTTCGTGGCCTTTGAGATGAATCTTCCCTAGGAAGCTAAACATCCTGTTAAGCGATGTACTTCTTTTAACGTCCTTGGTGAGATCATTCTCTATAGGGCTTGGATCTTTTCAGGATTGACTTCAATTCCCCTTTGGTGAACTTGAAAACCTATGAATCTTCTTTATGGAACTCCGAATAAACACTTGTTAGGATTTAGCTTCATTTGGTATCTTCTCAAAACATCGAATGTCTCTCGCAAGTCTGAGGTATGCTTTTCTGCCGAGATGCTCTTGGTCAGCATGTCATCAATGTACACTTCCATGTTCCTTCCTATTTACCATGCAAAGATTCTATTGACCAGCCTTTGATAGGTTGCCCCTGCATTGTTTAATCCGAAGGGCATCATTGTGTAAAAGTACAAGCCTTGATCAGTTGTGAATGCTGTTTTTTCTTCGTCAGCCTTGTTCATCCGGATTTAGTTATATCCCGAATAGGCGTCCATGAAACTGAGCAACTCATGACCTGATGTTGTGTCCACCAACTGATCTATCCTCGGAAGTGGAAAACTATCTTTTGGACATGCCTTGTTTAAATCTGTGAAATCTATGTACATTCTCCATTATCCATTTTTCTTTTGGACGAGGACTACAATACCTACCCATTGAGGGTAGTTGACCTCTCTAATCAACCCTACAGCGAGAATCTTCTCTACTTCTTGTTTTATTGCCTGACTTCTCTCGAGATTGAATGATCTTCTCTTTTGTATCACCGATTTTGCATTCGGGTCTACTGTGAGATGGTGAGATGTTGTTCGGGCATCTATCTCGACCATGTCTTCATGACTCCAGGTGAACACATCCTTGTATTCTTTGAGCAGATCAGTGAGGCTTTGTTTGATTTTTCCTTCCAGGTTGGCCCCGATCTTGATCCTCTTATCTGGTTCATCTTCTTTCAAGATAATTTCTTTGACCGGTTCAGTTTTGGATTCATTTGACTCTTCCCTTGGGTCGAATTTGAATGACAGTGACTCTTTGTTCTGACTCGGTTGCGTTATAATGCAAACATGTTCATCATTTTTGTCTTTGTATACTGACAGGTTAGCTCTTCGGGTCATCTCTTAGGATCCCCTGACTACACCGATCCTCTGTTCAGTCGGGAACTTGATCATTAAGGTATAAGTGGTTGTTACGGCCTTAGTTTTATTTAATAATGGCTACCCAACAACGCATTATACGGCCAATTGTCTAAGTCTACTACCACGAAGTCGAGCAATACAATTCTCTGACAATGTGCCACTCTGATCTTCACAGGTAGCTTTACCGTCCCGAGTGACCTGACCTCAATTCCTCCAAATCCTCTGAGTGGGGTATGGAAAGGTTGTAGATCCTTTCGGTTCAACCTGAGTTGGTCGTAGAAGGCTACATTGAGAATGTCTGCCGAACTTCCATTATCTATCAAGATTCACCTAACTTCCCGGTGACCAATCCGGGCACTTATGACTAAGGCGTCATTTGGCCGAACGTCAACCCCATGTGAGTCTACTTCTGTAAATATTATTGGGTCTCATCCTTCCTTTACCCTTTTCGGGTCTGGCTTCACCGAATTCACGTCAAAGTTATGTATTGCTTCTATTGCCTCTCTGATTTCCTGTGTTCGCTCTTGGTTACTTCTCCTAGTGGATGGTCCTCCAATGATTGTATGTATTACTTCATTGGCCTCTGGACTTGCCTTTTGATTTTGACCAGAGCTATGATCGGCCCTGATCTCTTTCTTTGTTTCTGATTTCTCATCCCTTTTCAAGATTACATCCTGTAGATGTCCTTCACGGATGAGGGTTTCTATGTAATCTCTGAGTTGGTAACACTTGGAAGTCTCATGAACGGTTTCCTTATGGAATCTACAGTATTTGGTTGTATCTCGCCGGACGAACTGAGACTGTCACCGCGGCTCTTGTACCATATTCTTTGCTTCCAGAATAGCCAAGATTTCCTCCTGCTTTTTCCGAAAAGGGGTGTAGTTAGTGTATCTACCTTGGTATTTCTCTGTGGTCTGTTCGGCATTACGTCTGTTTCCCCCATCCTTGCTCTTTTCTTTACTGTTTCCTTTCTGTTTTCCCTTTTGGTTCTGCACCTTGGACTCAGCGTCCTTTTTGGTTTTTCCTCCATGCATGTAGCATCCTCCAGTGGCTAACTCTTCTTCTTCGGCTAGTGCATATCCTCCCGCCATATCCATCATATCTGCGTATCTAGTCAACGGGCTCTTCTCAGGTCAAAAGATAACCGTCCATTCTGTAGGTTATTGATGAATGCAGCAATTATCGCTTCATCGTTTGCATTGTTGATTTTTGATACTGCTTGGCCGAATCTCCCCAGGTATTTCTTCAGCAACTCATCTTTAGCCACTGATTTTTTCCTGTGAACATTGCTCAGAAATTGCCTTGAGAAACTTCTACTCAGTTCACTGAAACTTCCGATGCTGCTGGGGGCAATCTCCCGAACCATATTGAGCCCATATCTCTTAGAGTTTATGGAAAGTTGAGGCATAGTAAGGGATCGCTATAGGCATACTGGGCCATAGCACTTTTATAGCGTCTGACATATTCTTTTGGGTCTGTATCCTTCTTGAACTGCTCCACGTGTGGCATCCTGAATCTTTCTGGAAATGAAGTCGGCAGGATACCCTTAGTGAACGAGCTGTCAGAATCCACGTCAGATAAATCGTTGTACCTATAACCTCTGACCAGTGCGTCCATTTGACGTCTATTGTTCTCGACTTCTCGAGTTAGGCTCTGGATTACTACATCTTTGTCTCCCACCGGACCTCCCTGATGGTTGAACCGCTGGGTGATTGTCGTTCCTCTTTCTGACTCTTCACTTTGATGTCGAGTTTCATGTATGATTCCATGATGATGCTTGCGATGGTGTCGATCGCTATCTTCTGATGACGACCGATCCTTGTGCCGGTCATGTTTGCAGTGTCTAGCACGGACTGTCTGATCCTAGTTCTGCTTCTGGCGTGGTCGTTCCTCTTCAAGTGTTTCACGTCTAGCCTGATTGATTGGAGCAAAGTTCCTTCCGGTTTCCTGTGTATTTAGTTCTGGCCCTACTACAACCGAACGAAGCCTCGCAGGTGGGAGGTTAGGAGGTTGTGCTTCTTCTGCAACCAGTAGATCAAATCCTTCATTTGCTGCGTCTGCCACCAATTGTTGCAACGCCTCTCGGTAGCGTTGTGTCAGGTCTCCGCTGGTCGGAGGAACTTGCTGGATCCTCGCCAGGAATGTAGGTTGGTTCCCTATGGTTACAGCGAGATCTCGCGAGCTACTGCCAACATGGAAGTTATCTGGAGATTTTTGGACATCCTCATAACTGCTTCTGCTTCCTGCCATTACCTTTAATTAAGTCAGAGGTTCGCCCCTCCTTCTAGCACCAATTGTTGACGTCGATTTCCGGGTGTATGAGAAAAGCCAACAAGGATTGGATTTTAGCTATGATTTTACAGAGAAAGAGAAGGAGAAAGTAATCGGACGCATGTTTTTACGTGGTAAAACTCTGATGACCGGAGAAATGTCCACGGGTGGTTGAATGATCAACCAAGCCAAAATCCACTATGAATAAAATAATTATTACAATTCTCGATCTCTCTTTCTTCTCTCTCTATTTTTCTATGATTGTTGTATATCTTTGTGTGACGAGATTATGGGCCTATTTATATGTTCATAGAACCTTAATCTTCTGTGTACAAATAATAAAATATCTTTGTATTTAATTATGATTGTCTACTTGTTCGAAGTAGTTTGTCTTCTTTCCTATTTTGGAGACTTGTATTGAGATCGAATGGAACTCTAATAATGTAGTCCAATTAGGACTTATTTCCTTATGAGATTGTAGTCTTTTTGAATAAATAAAATTGTTGTCTGATCTCTTTCTGCTTGATAATTCTGTTCTTGTTGGAATTCCTCTTTGATATGGATATCTTCGTGTATTTTAATGACTCGATTCGTGTGAGCTACGTGCTGGGCTTTTTATTCAGTTTTCTTCATGCTTGTCCCGAATAGAACACGATATCAGCTGGTCCCGAGTGACATCATCTGATCCCGAGTAGAAAATGTCACCAACTAGCCCCGAGTATGTTTAGCTGACCCCGAGTAGTATATGACGTCAGTTGATCCCGAGCAGGTCTTATTCAATACTTGTTTATTCGGGTTTCTCTTCTTTGGTGATGTCTTGTAGGATATTTTTTGAATGCCTATTCGGATGTCCACCTGATAATTTTATTCTCTTTGTCAATAACGTGTATATCTGATAAAATTTACATACGACAAATGTTTATTTTTATTTGATAATATTAAAAATTATTATTTTTTAAATATTTTATTAATTATTAAAAGATATTTATATTTTAATTATATAAAAAAATAAAATAAATTCTAAAGAGAAAAAAAAGTTTAAAGTGATGAGATTAATTAGTCACACAACCGTATGATAAGTTACTTATATAAAATTAAAAAATCTCATCTCATATAAGTACCAAATACGAAAACTGAGATTGAAATTAGTCTTATCCAATATAAGTATTCAAGCACCAAAGTGGCCTTAAAAGGCTATTGTTATAGATTTCCACATGGATATAATTTGACACGTCAAGTTGGGTGTGACACAAACATGACTCATTGAATTTCAAATCCAAAACCCCATCAATGTCATGTCAAGTGCCTTTTTGTTTTTTTGTTTTTTTTTTTTTCTCTCTTGTTGTTTTGTGCATCCACGTTTTAAATTCATTGGAAGATGACCTTTACAAAAGGCCATATTACAATTGTTACATGCCTATCATCTCATTTTATGGCCACGAAGGAAATATTGCAATTTGGTTGCTCTATATAATCTACTCTTTTCGCATTAATAATGTTACGCCGTCTAAAACTTTGTATATTTAAATAATGTATTTATTTTTATATATCACTTATAATGACCGTTACTCTAACCTAAGAATAAGATGGAAACAGGTTACATGTGGAAGAATAAGAGTCTGTTAAACAAGTTACATGTGGTCGGTCTCATCCCATTGAGAATCCCAATCTCTGGTAAATACTGTTGAGTTTGTGTTCCAAAATTCTTAGCCAAATTTGAACCTCAGGATGAAGAAAACACACACTCTCTTCCAATCTCTGAGACCCACTTCACCAACTTCCTGTTTTTTTTATTCTCTCACTGTATGGTTTCTCCTCCATTTCACCACTGAAACTCTGTTTATCTAATTTCTCAATCATTTGATCAAATTTCCTCAATTGGGTTGCTTGATCACTTGGTTTCCTCAACTGGGTCAGTCTCATCTTTCATTGAATTCATTTCTGTTTCCTAAACAAATATAAACTTATCGGTGTCTCGTTTTCTTCTTTGAGGCAATTCAACATACACTTGATGGCCTCTGTTGGGAGCTCTGCATTTCTTCACTGTAAAAACCAGCATCGACCCGCTTCTTCTTTTACCACGTTTGGCCTCAGAAAGTCTCCAGTTTTCGCAGTTTTCAATAATTCAATTTGTGGATTTTCTTTGCGGTCTGATAGAAGAGGCCAGTCATGGAGGACCAAGCATGTTCAAGCCGCAGGACCGGGCAATTTCGAAAGTAAAGACGATAATGAACCGGAGGATTCGCTTGAGGCCACCATTCAGAAGAGCAAGAAAGTTCTTGCTATGCAAAAAGAGCTACTTCACCAGGTCTTTTGCTTTTATTTTTTATATATCTGTTGAACTCACCAATTTTGTTGGTAATTTGAAAAGTGGACATTTTTGTCTGTCTAAAATTATATATTTATAAGGAATCAATGAAAATGACTAGCTTCAGAAGAATCAATGGTGTGCAATTACTAATAATGCTTTATCTCAACTAGTTTGGTATTTGCAAGCCTTTTGTATAAACAAAGTCCTGCATTCATATGTTGAAGACTATTTGAGGGGGAAATTTCATAAGAATTGGATAGATTAGTAAATATGATCGATTGGTTTCGGCACTTTTACCCATGTAGAGATCATTATAAAGTGTACACATTGCTGCTTCTTTAGTTTAGATGGATCTTCCACTGCTGTTCTCAGTTATGAAACTTTTTGGTACAGTTTTTGTTAGAATATTATCATTAATTAGGAGATTGTATAGTTGACTTTGTTAGAATATTATCATTAATTAGGAGATTGTATAGTTGACTTGACTGATTTGATTAGAATCAATTAGAAGATCAATTAGGATCAATTAGCTTAATTGTAGATTGTTATTTCCTATTGTATCTATTGTATTTTCCTATAAATTACCTCTAATATGGAGAAGAATATATAACAAAAATTCTGAATTGTTCATGGTATCAGAGCCTAAGGATTTAGGTTTTCTGTTTCTACTCTTCTAAATAAAAATTTCTACAGTTTTCTATCTTTTTCTTTTTTCTTTTTTTTCTTTCCTAAAGCAATAGGATTGCTACCTATTGTTTTCTGGTGTCTTACCGGAATAACTGTTGCCGGCGTCGTATCAACCTCGTCAGTCTTCTTCAACCCAACATCGATCGTCTTCAGCCTTACCATCTGCTCACAATCTATCGCGACCCGACCCGACCCGATCCACATCGGTTCTTTCTCCTGCTGCGACCCACGTCGCCTCTAAACCGGTTGCTCTTCATCGCAGACCCGACCCGTGTCGGCTTTCTTTCTCCTCCATTAGCGACCCACGTCGCCGCTCAATTCCTTTCTCCTCCATCAGCGACCCACGTCGCCCAATTTCTGTTTATATTTATATATATATATATATTACCGGAAAAAAAAAAAAAGAAAAAAAAAAGAAAAAAAAAAAAAAAAGAGTAAAAGTCAAATTTTTTCTTTCATTTGCTTCCGCTGATACTTTTATACTACTACCACTATGGGCAACGGAGACGATGAATCAGACGTATCTAGCCAAAATTATGGGGATGTTTATCCGATTACCTACTGCTCAGGCCATTTGGGAAGCAGTTGCTCGTACTTACTATGATGGTGTAGATCAATCCATCATCTATGAACTCAACAACAAAGCATTCCATATGCGTCAATCTGGGAGACCTATTGCTGAGTATTACGGGGAATTGAACACAATCTGGCAGGAGTTAGATCAACGTTGCCCGAATGATATGACTGATGCTACAGATGTGGTTCGACTGAATGATCGCATTGAAAAACAAAGAGTATACATGTTTCTTGCATGACTAGACCCTGAATTTGACAAAGTACGAGCTGATGTGTTACGTATGGATCCATTTCCTGGTGTTGAAGGAGCATTTGCCTATATCCGTCGTGAGGCACAGCGTCAAGCCACTATGCTAGCTTCCCCACAAATAAGCGACAGCTCTGCTCTATTAATCAATAAAGGGGTTTCAGGAGACAGAAAATGTACTCACTGTGGACAGAAGAATCATATCTGAGATGCCTGCTGGAGATTGCATGGGTATCCTGAGTGGTACCTGGAAAAAAAAAAAAAAGGGCCTCCAAGAACTGGAACTGCCTCTCTTGCGTCTTCCTCCAGCAACTCATCCATTCCACAGGGTAATATGTGTGATTCCAAAATTCAATTCCTCAACTCAGGTACATTTCATTCTGCTTTTAGTGTTTCTAAAATTTCTAGTAATAATACCTGGATAATTGATTCTGGTGCAACAGATCACATGACTTTTAACTCTCAAAACTTTAGTCATCGTACTCCGACCGAAACAAAGAATGTGTCATATGCTGATGGTACACCCACCCCGGTTCATGGGGCTGGATCCATATCACTAACTCCATCCTTACATTTATCATTTGTTTTACATGTGCCCACTTTATCTAACAACTTACTCTCAACCAGTCAAATCACTAAATCTCTAAACTGTGTTGTGACATTCTGGCATTCTCATTGTGTATTTCAGGACATCACAACCAAGGAGACGATTGGAACTGGTAGGGAAAAAAGAGGGTTGTACTACTTTACAGCAGACAATGTTTCCAGTCATCCTCACAAAATAGCACAAGTTAGAACCAACAACGGGAGTAATATTTTCCTTTGGCATAAGCGTCTAGGTCATTGTTCTTTTGAATATCTCAAATTTTTATTTCCTTCGTTGTTTAAAACTGTTGAGCACAATAATATACAGTGTGAGACATGTGTTCTGTCAAAACATCATCGCACTGTTTTTCCCCCTAGTAATAATAATAAAAGATCTATGCCTTTCTCTCTTGTTCATTCTGATGTTTGGGGTCCATCTAACGTTGTATCTATATCTGGTATGCGTTGGTTTGTTACGTTTATTGATGATTGTACTCGTATGACATGGATTTTTCTTTTAAAAAATAAAAGTGATGTATGTGACGTTTTTCAAAATTTTTATCATATGATTCTCACACAATTTCATAAGAAAATTCAAGTTTTACGCTCAGATAATGGTGGTGAATATTTGAATCATAATGTAAAAGCTTTTTGTTTGAAAAACGGTATTCTTCACCAAACATCTTGTGCACATACCCCACAACAAAATGGTACTGCCGAGCGTAAAAATCGTCATCTCTTAGAGGTTGCACGATCTTTACTGCTCGGAATGCATATGCCTAAATCTTTTTGGGGTGATGCAGTACTATCTGCTGCATATCTCATTAATCGTATGCCATCCAGTGTTTATCTTTTCAAACCCCGTTACAATCCTTGTCTCATTACTGTGATGTTAACTCTGCATTGCATATTCTTCCTCGGGTTTTTGGCTGTGTGGTATATGTACATGTTCATACTCCTCATCGAGGAAAGCTAGATCCACGTGCTCTTAAGTGTGTTTTTATAGGATATTCTAGCTCACAAAAAGGATACAAATGTTATCATCCTCCATCCCGTAGGGTATTTGTGTCACAGGATGTTACTTTCTGGGAGAATGAGGCATATTTTACCTCGGAGACTTCTCTTCAGGGGGAGAATCTGAACTATGAAGGGAAGTCTCCTAAAACTGCTGACAATGGTATACCTATTAGTCTGAGAAGTCAATCTTTCGAGGAAAAAAATCTATCTTTGGAAAGTAAGATTCCTGATAGTCTCACAGAAAAGATAGAACCAACATTGAGAGTGTATGAAAGAAGGAATACAGGGAAAGAGAAACAGGGGGAGTCAGTTCTCATACAGGTAGTACAACCTTCCTCTTCTTCATCACCGGTTCGTCAATCAGACTCTAAGGTTGAAAATGCTCCTGAGGTAACTCTTGAACCCTCCTCTTTATCTAATGATATATCCAATCACATAGATCCTGATCCCAGTCCAGCTACTAGACGGTATCCTAGTCGAGAACATAGACCACCTGTACGATTTGGTTTTTCCCCCGAACGACCTCCAGCAGATAGTAATGTTCTTTACTCTATTACTAATTACATCTCAACTCACAGACTATCTGAAACATTTAAAACCTTTGCACATCAATTATCCTCTGTATCTATTCCTAGTAAATTGCAGGATGCATTGACAGACCAAAATTGGGTCCGAGCCATGGAAGAAGAGATGAAAGCTTTACCAAAAAATTGTACCTGGGAGATAGTGGATCTTCCTAAAGGAAAGAAGACTGTTGGATGTCGATGGGTATATACCATCAAACACAAGGCAGATGGCTCAATTGAAAGATACAATGCTAGGTTGGTTGCCAAAGGGTACACTCAGACTTACGGGGTTGACTACCAGGAGACCTTTGCCCCGGTAGCAAAGTTGAACACTGTTAGAGTACTTCTCTTACTAGCAGCTAATCTGAAGTGGCCTTTGAAACAATTTGATGTAAATAATGCCTTCTTACATGGGGAACTCAGTGAAGAAGTTTATATGGATCTCCCCCCTGGTTTTGATTCTCAAACTGGTAAAGTCTGTAAACTAAAAAAGGCTCTCTACGGACTAAAACAATCACCTAGAGCCTGGTTCAGACGACTCAGTACTTCCATGAGGAAATTTGTATATGAGCAGAGTAACTCTGATCACACCTTATTCTTCAAACGAAAGGGTGACAAAATCACTATACTAATCGTCTATGTTGATGATATGATTGTTACAGGAAACGATGATCTGGAGATGACTAATCTTCAGATTCACTTGGCCACAGAGTTTGAAATGAAATACCTAGGAGCATTACGGTACTTTCTGGGAATTGAGTTAGCTCGGTCAAAACATGGGATTTTCTTTAGTCAGAGAAAGTATGTTCTTGATCTGCTTATAGAAACTGGGATGCTTGCTAGCAAACCAGCAGATACTCCTATGGATCAAAATCACAAGTTATGTGAATGTCCAGATCACCCTGATCAAACCCCGGCAAACAAAGAAAGATATCAAAGGCTGGTTGGTAAACTTATCTACTTATTGCATACTCGTCCTGATATTGCATATGCGGTGTGTGTGGTAAGCCAATTTATGCACGCTCCCACTGAGAGTCACATGGATGCAGTACTTCGGATTCTAAGATACTTAAAAGGATCTCCTGGCAGGGGATTAATGTTCTCTAAGAATGGACATCTAGACATCAAGGGATACACAGATGCTGATTGGGCTGGGAATGCTAGTGATCGGAGGTCTACTTCTGGTTACTTTAACTTTTGTAGGAGGTAACCTAGTCACTTGGCAGAGTAAGAAACAGACTGTGGTGTCACGATCCAGTGCTGAAGCAGAATTCCGAGGGATTGCCCAAGGAATTACTGAATTACTATGGTTGAAAAACTTATTAGGGGATTTGGGATTTCACCCAAAGGATAGTATGAAGCTATATTGTGATAATAAAGCTTCAGTACAGATTGCCAATAATCCTGTCCAACATGATCGTACCAAACATGTGGAAATTGATCGATTCTTCATCAAAGAGAAATTAGAAGGGAAAATAATTGAGCTTCCGCATGTATCAAGTAAAGATCAACTTGCAGATATCCTTACAAAGGCCATTAATGGAAGGAATTTTCATGACTCAATTAGCAAGTTAGGCATGAGTGACATCTATGCACCAACTTGAGGGGGAGTGTTAGAATATTATCATTAATTAAGAGATTGTATAGTTGACTTTGTTAGAATATTATCTTTAATTAGGAGATTGTTTAGTTGACTTGACTGATTTGATTAGAATCAATTAGAGGATCAATTAGTATCTATTAGCTTAATTGTAGATTGTTGTTTCCTATTGTATCTATTGTATTTTCCTATAAATTACCTCCAATATGGAGAAGAATATATAACCAAAATTCTGAATTGTTCAGTTTTTCTTTTTTCTTTTTTCTTTTTTCTTTTTTCTTTTTTCTTTTTTCTTTTTTCTTTTTTTTTGGTTAGATTTCAACTACAAGTAAACCATTCGGAAAGGCAGTCGAGCTTCTAATTATGTTAGGTCTAGGGATCAATCCTCTTGAAACCAACTTTGGTGGAGGATTCAATTTATGCATAAGGTCAGGTAGGTTTGGAGTGCATGGTAAAGTTTTTCTAAAAACAATATGTCAATAAATTGATATGGGTTAACCAACTTCATGGTTTTTGTTTTGGGTAGGAAATTATTATTTTTTTCTCGTTCAGAATGCCTTTTTGTTGCTCTTAGCTTGCTTGTACTTTCCCTGTAATTTCAATCTAAGAAATATTTAATTGTAATTCCGTTAAGTTTCAACTTTTGTTTGAATCCACTTGGGACCATAGACCATAGTCTAATTAAATCATGAGCCGACTTATCATATGTCATAACCTCAATCAATTTCCTTTTGGCCTTCATCAACTCTACAACATGATAAGTTACTCTATAGGTCTATATTGGTTTTGGTTCAAGTATTGCAGCGAGTTTTAGTCTAGTAATGCCCAGTGTTTTGTTAGATATCCAACTTAGAATTCAACTGCATTTTAATTTTAGCTACTCACTTGGGATATATTTTTCTTTTCTTTCTTTTTTTCCTTTTTTTTTTTTTGAGGTAACGAACATCTGTGATGGTGATCATTGCTAACATGATAGGATGGTGATGGAAGAATGATTATAAGTTAAATAATCATATTAAATGTCACTTACAGGAGTGCTGTAAATATTTTTCTTCTTTTCTGACCAACAGTTTCCAGGCAGAACTAAATTAACTTTTACTGTAACAAATGTAAATGTTTAATTTGTGACTGGGGAGAATTAATTGAAAAGGGATAGATATATAGATACCAGTGCGCACATGCACACATATCAAATATATCATGGCCACTCTTATTATTTCTTTCAAAATATGTACCTCCCCAAATGGAAATTTCTATCTCCATCCCGGTTCTATTGTAATTATCTTGTTTTTTTTTCAGATCGCTGAAGGAAGGAAATTGGTTTCATCTATAAAAGGTAGCATGGCTAATCCAGAAGAAGAAGTGCCATCTGAACAAAGAGAAAACTCTTTCTCCAATCTCGATCTCTCTCCAGCTAGTGGTAGCAATGTAGTTGAAGACCAAAGTACTAACTTTTCTTCAAGCAGCTATGGCGACTCAACTGTGAAAGAGGTACAAGAAATCCTACCTTCAGGTGTTATCAGAGATTCTAATGTAGGTGAGGAGGAATCTGGTAATGGCTTGCCTCCTAAAAGGACATCCATCAATATTGATTCCCCCAAACGGTCAAAAGACACCAATACAAAGGTTCAAGATATCAGAGATTCAAATGTAGGTGGGAAGGAATCTGGAAATGGCTTGCCTCCTAAAAGGACATCCATCAATATAGATTCCCCCAAACAGATGAAAGACACCAATTCAGAGGCAGCATGGTCTACTGAACTGCCTTCTTTTCTTTCACGTACCTCTAAAATTTCCAGTCTAAAAGATGAAGAAGATTTGAAAGATTCGAATTTACAAGGGGTTACCAGTGAGGCAACAGATCCTACTGCTGATTATGCAAAACCCCCTCCACTGGCTGGAGCAAATGTCATGAATGTTATATTGGTAGCTGCAGAATGTGCTCCATGGTCAAAGACAGGTATATACCCTTGAGATGGCAATACCATTTAAATGGAAGATTTTCCTTCTTGATGTGTGACTTGTTCAAGTTTTTTTTTTTTTTTTTTTTTTTTTTAATGATGATGAGAACATTTGAAAATAAACATAATAATAACAATAGGATATTAAAAATTCTCTTATTACATTTAGAACGATTGTGCATTATTATAATCTTTGTTGTTTATATATCTAGCACAAACACTTATGGAAGGAAGCTGGAAAAGTGACAAATACTACTCATCAGGGACAGTTAAATTATCAGGGATTTTGTACTTGTGTGTACACTATTACGAAACGAATCTGTCCTTTTATTTACAGAGCATACTTTTATTTTGTTCAATTTGAAGCTCCCTCTATTTTACAAAACCAGTTGCTGGTTTGATGTCAATCGCATTGAATTTGATGATCATGGATTTTGGTATTCTTTAGAATGAACATGGATAGCTTCCTGGTTCATGCAGTTGACTGTTGACTTACTGCTCTAGTCTCCCAAGCTCTTTAATTAATTGATCTCCAACCTGGGTTTGGTCACCACCTCACAAGCGACAGTTTTTCATTACTGATCCCCGTGTCTTACCTGCAGGATGCTGTATGCTTTATTCATTGCGTTATCAAGATAGTTCTTGCACTTTGCACTATTGAAAGCCCAGTTTTTCTTTTCTCTTGTTTTTATTGAGCTTTACAATTACTATGCTATCTCCATTTCAGAAACCATTGAATACACTGATGTATGCTTGAATGTATGTATGCTTTGTATGTGATGTCTGAACTATGGAGATTTCTCATAGGTGGGCTTGGAGATGTTGCTGGTTCTTTACCGAAAGCTTTGGCTCGGCGTGGACACAGGGTCATGGTAATGTTATTCTTCTTTTTATATGATAAAAGAAGGTAGGAGTAATCCAATTAACGATCCTTTAAAAAAAAATCCAATTAATGAAAGATGGCTTTTCTGAAATTTCCCTGGTTTAAGCAAAGAAACGAAATTTAAGATTTTTGGTTTTGTAAATGAAGCTGAACTTACAAATAGGATGCCTGTTTTCACATCCAGTCAATTTGGTTGTGCTCCCTTTAATCATGTTCCATGTACAGTCTATTCAAATCATTGCTTTATGTTTTGCTATCATGATGGAAATACAGATATTTGAAGAGTGCCAGGTAGCTTTTATTGTTTAAGTAATTTACATTGTTAAGGTTGCTAATTAACATGGGTTTCCTTCGTCTTTTTTCTCCTTTTTGTTTTTGAGTTAAGAACAGATGAAATGGTATTGTAAAGGGTTTCATTTTTTTCTTTTAAAGTCTTCTGGGTTTTGTCTTCCATTCTTAGGTTGTGGCACCAAGGTATGGCAATTATGCTGAAACTCAAGATGCTGGAATCCGGAAACATTATAAGGTGGATGGCCAGGTTTGTAATCGATGCGACTGTAAACTCTTTTCTATCTGATCTGTTACCCATAACAGGTTTATCTCACAGCAATTGTGTAACAATACTGTACTTTTGCAGAGTATGGAAGTAGCATATTTCCAGACCTTTATTGATGGTGTGGATTTTGTTTTTATTGACTGTCATATGTTTCGTCATATGGAGAATAATATATATGGAGGAAAGCGGGAGGTAAGATGTCGTCTCTTGCAGGATTTATCCAACCTTACTTCCTTGGAGAGTCAAATATGTTCTTACTGACGAATGGTCAACATTGATTTAGTTTTTGATGCTGTGGACATACCATGGAAACTTATCAAGATAAACTGCTAATTTAGTGCTAGATTTTAGTATCTCATCTGAGAATGACTGTATGTATGTAACATAGTGCTTTTTTTTCCTAAGAATTATATCTCTCTAAAGAAATTGGGAAGAAGAAATTGTATTATAGTTCTGTACAGAATAAGCAATATATATACAATCAAGGAGTTGACTCCTAACTTAATTAGAGAATCACTCTCCTATCTTAGATAAGAAACTTATAAATAGATGAGAGATCAAGGAATTGACTCCTATCTTAAATAGAGAATCATTCTCCTATCTTACATA
The DNA here is from genome assembly GCA_032871835.1 of Dipteronia dyeriana. Lineage (NCBI taxonomy): Eukaryota > Viridiplantae > Streptophyta > Magnoliopsida > Sapindales > Sapindaceae > Dipteronia > Dipteronia dyeriana. The sequence continues at coordinate 3,051,968 of CM065297.1, forward strand.
GGAAACTTATAAATAGATGAGAAGATACAGAATAAAATAAGCTATAAACTAGGAATTGACATATTTCAACCCCCCCCCCCCCCCCAAGTTGGGCAATAAATATCGATCATGCCAAGCTTGGAACACAAAGCTTCAAAATTGAGTTCTAGGTAAAGCCTTGGTGAAAATGTCTGCAATTTGAGAGTTGGTAGGAACATAATTCAACTTGATAATCTCCATTTCGATCTTCTCTTTGATAAAGTGTCTGTCTATCTCCACATGCTTAGTCCGATCATGATGAACTGGATTCTTGGCTATACTGATAGTTGCTTGATTATCACATAACAACTCTATATGTGTAGTATTAGTAACCTTTAGTTCTTCTAACAACCTTTTCAACCATATCCCTTCACAAATTCCTTGGGCTAAAGCTCTGAATTTAGCTTCTGCACTACTGCGAGAGACTGCTGATTGTTTCTTGCTGCCCCAAGTTACTAGGTTCCCCACACAAATGAACAATAACCAGAAGTAGATCTCCTATCAAGAGTTGAACCAGCCCAATCTGCATCTGTGTAAATACTGACTTTCCTACACTTGCTCTTTTTGAAACAAATACCTTGACCAGGAGTCATCTTGAGATACTTGAGTATTCTATGAACAGCTCCCATATGCTCCTCATTTGGATTATTCATAAATTGGCTCACAACGCACCAAAGCCAATGTCAGGTCTGGTATGGGAGAGATAAATGAGTTTCCCAACCAACTTTTGATATCTCACTTTGTCCACAGGAGAGCTCCCCTCCAGTAGCCTCAACTTTGTTGAAGAATCCATAGGTGTTTCTACTGGCTTACAATCAATCATTTTTGTCTCCTTAAGTAGATCTAAGACATACTTGCGTTGATTAATACAAATACCCTTCTTGGATCTTGCTACTTCCATGCCTAGAAAATACTTTAGGTGACCAAGATCCTTGATTTCAAACTGTTTGCCAAGAAACCCCTTCAATTTCTGAATTTCACCTTCACTATTGCCCGTAATGATGATATCATCCACATACACTATGAGGACTGTGATAATACCATCTGTAGTATGATTTACGAACAATGTATGATCTGTTTGGCATTGATCATAACCAAACTCTTTTACAGACTTTGTAAACCTCTCGAACCAAGCTCTTGGTGACTGTTTTAATCCATACAGAGATTTCCTTAGTCTGCAAACTTTATTCCCAAACTCTTCTTCTAAACCAGGTGGACTGTCCATATACACTTCTTCCAACAAATCACCATTTAAGAATGCGTTTTTCACATCCATTTGATGTAGTTGCCAATCTAGATTCACTGCGATGGACAAAAGAACTCTGATTGTATTCAACTTTGCCACTGGTGCAAACGTCTCTTCATAGTCTATTCCATATGATTGTGTGAAACCCTTGGCTACAAGTCTCGCCTTATAGCATTCAACACTTCCATCTGCTCTATGTTTCACTACAAAGACCCATTTGCATCCTACTGCCCTTTTTCCTTCAGGTAGAACTGTTACTTCTCATGTTATGTTCTTTTGTAATGCAGTGAGTTCTTCTTGGACAGCCTTTCTCCATTCAGGTATAGCCAAGGCCTCCTGAATTGTTGCTGGAACAGAATCGTTAGACACATTCATAGCAAATAATTTGTAACTAGGTGACAACCCTTCATAAGATATATATTTGCTAAGAGGATACAGGGGTCTCTCCCTACACTTCCTTATAGGCCGTCTTTGAGCAATTGGCAAATCATTTTCAGGTTGAATATCATCACTGTCGCTAATTGAACTGTTGTCACTCATGTTTTCGTCCTCACCTGACTCAAGTAATGGTTCATTTGAATTGGAAGGAGAAGTGTTTGAATTATGTTGGACGTTTGATCCTGGTGAGAAATCAGGAACCTGTTGAATAACTTCTGGTTTAAACACAACTCTATCATGCTTTGGCTGCCTTGAATACACAATTGGTTTTCCTCGGGTAGGTGTTTTTGGTGGACTTTTCTGAACAGGTGCTTCAGATGGACTGGGCAGCTGATGTGTTTCAAGAAACTCAATGTCAAAATTTGTGAGGACTTAACTAGGACAGTGTGTTTCAGCTGGACATGGACTAGGGACTGGTGCTGGACTGGGAACAGGTGTTGGAAATGGACTGGACACTGGTACATTATCATTAGAGATGGAAATAGGTGCATAGTCATCAAGAAACTGAAATTCACTCGACTTTTTCCCCCTTTGAATTGCAGTTTTACTGAAAAAAGGATATGTTTCTAGAAAAGTGACATCAATTGAGGTAAACATTTTCCTAGAAGTTGGGTGATAACACCTATAACCTTTATGTTTTGGGGAATAACCAAGAAACAAGCATTTAAAGGATCTAGGATCTAACTGACTGCGATGAGGAGAATTATCATGTACAAATACAGTACACCCGAAAACTCTAAGAGGAATATTTGATAATAGTGTTAGAATATTATCATTAATTAGGAGATTGTATAGTTGACTTAACTGATTTGATTAGAATCAATTAGAGGATCAATTAGGATCAATTAGCTTAATTGTAGATTGTTGTTTCCTATTGTATCTATTGTATTTTCCTATAAATTACCTCCAATATGGAGAAGAATAATATAACAAAAATTCTGAATTGTTCATGGTATCAGAGCCTAAGGATTTAGGTTTTCTGTTTCTACTCCTAAATAAAAATTTCTACAGTTTTCTATCTTTTTCTTTTTTCTTTCTTTTTTTCTTTCCTAAAGCAATAGGACTGCTACCTATTGTTTTGTGGTGTCTTACCGGAATAACTGTCGCTGGCGTCGTATCAACCTCGTCGGTCTTCTTCAACCCAACATCGATCGTCTTCAGCCTTACCATCTGCTCACAATCTATCGCGACCCGGCCCAATCCACATCGGTTCTTTCTCCTGTTGCGACCCACGTCGCCTCTAAACCGGTTGCTCTTCATCGCAGACCCGACCCGTGTCGGCTTTCTTTCTCCTCCATCAGCGACCCACGTCGCCGCTCAATTCCTTTCTCCTCCATCAGCGACCCACGTTGCCCAATTTCTGTTTATATTAATATATATATATATATTTATTATTTTTTTTATCGGTAAAAAAAAAAAAAAAAAAAAGAGTAAAAGTCAAATTTTTTCTTTCATTTGCTTCCTCTGATACTTTTATACTACCACTACTATGGGCAACGGAGACGAAGAATCAGACGTATCTAGCCACACAATTCCACCACCAATACTTCTTTAAATTTATTCTCATGATAACTCATCTAAGATTGAGATTAAATTGAATGGATCAAACTACCATTTATGATCCAAGTTTGTTGAGATCTTCGTGGCTGGAAAAGACAAATACGGTTTTCTCACAGGGGAATGTGTTAAACCTGCCACCACCAGTCCTACCTATAGGCGATGGTTGGCCGATAATGCTCTTGTGCAAGGATGGCTCCTTGGATCTATGACTCCCAAAATTATGGGGATGTTTATCCAATTACCTAGTGCTCAAGCCATTTGGGAAGCAGTTGCTCGTACTTATTATGATGGTGCAGATCAATCCATCATCTATGAACTCAACAGCAAAGCATTCCATATGCATCAATCTGGGCGACCTATTGCTGAGTATTACAGGGAATTGAACACAATCTGGCAGGAGTTAGATCAACGTTGCCCGAATGATATGACTGATGCTACATATGTGGTTCGACTGAATGATCGCATTGAAAAACAAAGAGTATACATGTTTCTTGCAGGACTAGACCCTGAATTTGACAAAGTACGAGCTGATGTGTTACGTATGGATCCATTTCCTGGTGTTGAAGGAGCATTTGCCTATATCCGTCGTGAGGCACAGCGTCAAGCCACTATGCTAGCTTCCCCACAAATAAGCGACAGCTCTGCTCTATTAATCAATAAAGGGGTTTCAGGAGACAGAAAATGTACTCACTGTGGACAGAAGAATCATATCTGAGATGCCTGCTGGAGATTGCATGGGTATCCTGAGTGGTACCTGGAAAAAAAAAAAAAAGGGCCTCCAAGAACTGGAACTGCCTCTCTTGCGTCTTCCTCCAGCAACTCATCCATTCCACAGGGTAATATGTGTGATTCCAAAATTCAATTCCTCAACTCAGGTACATTTCATTCTGCTTTTAGTGTTTCTAAAATTTCTAGTAATAATACCTGGATAATTGATTCTGGTGCAACAGATCACATGACTTTTAACTCTCAAAACTTTAGTCATCGTACTCCGACCGAAACAAAGAATGTGTCATATGCTGATGGTACACCCACCCCGGTTCATGGGGCTGGATCCATATCACTAACTCCATCCTTACATTTATCATTTGTTTTACATGTGCCCACTTTATCTAACAACTTACTCTCAACCAGTCAAATCACTAAATCTCTAAACTGTGTTGTGACATTCTGGCATTCTCATTGTGTATTTCAGGACATCACAACCAAGGAGACGATTGGAACTGGTAGGGAAAAAAGAGGGTTGTACTACTTTACAGCAGACAATGTTTCCAGTCATCCTCACAAAATAGCACAAGTTAGAACCAACAACGGGAGTAATATTTTCCTTTGGCATAAGCGTCTAGGTCATTGTTCTTTTGAATATCTCAAATTTTTATTTCCTTCGTTGTTTAAAACTGTTGAGCACAATAATATACAGTGTGAGACATGTGTTCTGTCAAAACATCATCGCACTGTTTTTCCCCCTAGTAATAATAATAAAAGATCTATGCCTTTCTCTCTTGTTCATTCTGATGTTTGGGGTCCATCTAACGTTGTATCTATATCTGGTATGCGTTGGTTTGTTACGTTTATTGATGATTGTACTCGTATGACATGGATTTTTCTTTTAAAAAATAAAAGTGATGTATGTGACGTTTTTCAAAATTTTTATCATATGATTCTCACACAATTTCATAAGAAAATTCAAGTTTTACGCTCAGATAATGGTGGTGAATATTTGAATCATAATGTAAAAGCTTTTTGTTTGAAAAACGGTATTCTTCACCAAACATCTTGTGCACATACCCCACAACAAAATGGTACTGCCGAGCGTAAAAATCGTCATCTCTTAGAGGTTGCACGATCTTTACTGCTCGGAATGCATATGCCTAAATCTTTTTGGGGTGATGCAGTACTATCTGCTGCATATCTCATTAATCGTATGCCATCCAGTGTTTATCTTTTCAAACCCCGTTACAATCCTTGTCTCATTACTGTGATGTTAACTCTGCATTGCATATTCTTTCTCGGGTTTTTGGCTGTGTGGTATATGTACATGTTCATACTCCTCATCGAGGAAAGCTAGATCCACGTGCTCTTAAGTGTGTTTTTATAGGATATTCTAGCTCACAAAAAGGATACAAATGTTATCATCCTCCATCCCGTAGGGTATTTGTGTCACAGGATGTTACTTTCTGGGAGAATGAGGCATATTTTACCTCGGAGACTTCTCTTCAGGGGGAGAATCTGAACTATGAAGGGAAGTCTCCTAAAACTGCTGACAATGGTATACCTATTAGTCTGAGAAGTCAATCTTTCGAGGAAAAAAATCTATCTTTGGAAAGTAAGATTCCTGATAGTCTCACAGAAAAGATAGAACCAACATTGAGAGTGTATGAAAGAAGGAATACAGGGAAAGAGAAACAGTGGGAGTCAGTTCTCATACAGGTAGTACAACCTTCCTCTTCTTCATCACCGGTTCGTCAATCAGACTCTAAGGTTGAAAATGCTCCTGAGGTAACTCTTGAACCCTCCTCTTTATCTAATGATATATCCAATCACACAGATCCTGATCCCAGTCCAGCTACTAGACGGTATCCTAGTCGAGAACATAGACCACCTGTACGATTTGGTTTTTCCCCCGAACGACCTCCAGTAGATAGTAATGCTCTTTACTCTATTGCTAATTACATCTCAACTCACAGACTATCTGAAACATTTAAAACCTTTGCAAATCAATTATCCTCTGTATCTATTCCTAGTAAATTGCAGGATGCACTGACAGACCAAAACTGGGTCCGAGCCTTGGATGAAGAGATGAAAGCTTTACCAAAAAATTGTACCTGGGAGATAGTGGATCTTCCTAAAGGAAAGAAGGTTGTTGGATGTCGATGGGTATATACCATCAAAAACAAGGCAGATGGCTCAATTGAAAGATACAATGCTAGGTTGGTTGCCAAAGGGTACACTCAGACTTACGGGGTTGACTACCAGGAGACCTTTGCCCCGGTAGCAAAGTTGAACACTGTTAGAGTACTTCTCTCACTAGCAGCTAATCTGGAGTGGCCTTTGAAACAATTTGATGTAAAGAATGCCTTCTTACATGGGGAACTCAGTGAAGAAGTTTATATGGATCTTCCCCCTGGTTTTGATTCTCAAACTGGTAAAGTCTGTAAACTAAAAAAGGCTCTCTACGGACTAAAACAATCACCTAGAGCCTGGTTCGGACGACTCAGTACTTCCATGAGGAAATTTGGATATGAGCAGAGTAACTCTGATCACACCTTATTCTTCAAACGAAAGGGTGACAAAATCACTATACTAATCGTCTATGTTGATGATATGATTGTTACAGGAAACGATGATCTGGAGATGACTTATCTTCAGATTCACTTGGCCACAGAGTTTGAAATGAAATACCTAGGAGCATTACGGTACTTTCTGGGAATTGAGTTAGCTCGGTCAAAACATGGGATTTTCTTTAGTCAGAGAAAGTATGTTCTTGATCTGCTTATAGAAACTGGGATGCTTGCTAGCAAACCAGCAGATACTCCTATGGATCAAAATCACAAGTTATGTGAATGTCCAGATCACCCTGATCAAACCCCGGCAAACAAAGAAAGATATCAAAGGCTGGTTGGTAAACTTATCTACTTATCGCATACTCGTCCTGATATTGCATATGCGGTGAGTGTGGTAAGCCAATTTATGCACGCTCCCACTGAGAGTCACATGAATGCAGTACTTCGGATTCTAAGATACTTAAAAGGATCTCCTGGCAGGGGATTAATGTTCTCGAAGAATGGACATCTAGACATCAAGGGATACACAGATGCTGATTGGGCTGGGAATGCTAGTGATCGGAGGTCTACTTCTGGTTACTTTAACTTTTGTAGGAGGTAACCTAGTCACTTGGCAGAGTAAGAAACAGACTGTGGTGTCACGATCCAGTGCTGAAGCAGAATTCCGAGGGATTGCCCAAGGAATTACTGAATTACTATGGTTGAAAAACTTATTAGGGGATTTGGGATTTCACCCAAAGGATAGTATGAAGCTATATTGTGATAATAAAGCTTCAGTACAGATTGCCAATAATCCTGTCCAACATGATCGTACCAAACATGTGGAAATTGATCGATTCTTCATCAAAGAGAAATTAGAAGGGAAAATAATTGAGCTTCCGCATGTATCAAGTAAAGATCAACTTGCAGATATCCTTACAAAGGCCATTAATGGAAGGAATTTTCATGACTCAATTAGCAAGTTGGGCATGAGTGACATCTATGCACCAACTTGAGGGGGAGTGTTAGAATATTATCATTAATTAGGAGATTGTATAGTTGACTTGACTGATTTGATTAGAATCAATTAGATGATCAATTAGGATCAATTAGCTTAATTGTAGATTGTTGTTTCCTATTGTATCTATTGTATTTTCCTATAAATTACCTCCAATATGGAGAAGAATAATATAACAAAAATTCTGAATTGTTCAAATAGATGGTTATTAGGATATGCAGTAAGTAGGACTTGAGTAGGTGTTTGAAAACCTAAGACTCTAGATGGTTGCCTATTGATTAGATGAACTGTTGTAAGAACAGCATCCCCCCAAAACTGTTTTGGCACATGCATGGTGAATAATAAGGATCTAGCAACCTCTAACAGATGTCTATTTTTTCTCTCAGACACACCATTCTGCTGTGGGGTTTAAACACATGAAGTTTGATGTATGATTCCCTCACTTAAACAGTAGTCTACTAAAGTTTTACTGACAAATTCTTTCCCATTATCAGTTCTTAAGACTTGCACCTTTGTTTGAAATTGATTTTTTATCATTGAGTTGAAATTTTTGAAAATAGTGGCAACTTCAAATTTTTCTTTCATGAGAAATACCCAAGTAACTCGCGTATGATCGTCAATGAATGAAATGAACCACTTAGCACCTGTAATATTAGGAATCTTAGATGGACCCCAAACATCACTATGAATGAGGGCAAAAGGTTTGGAAACATGATAAATACTAGGAGACAATGAAGAACGTGTATGTTTGGACAACTCACAGATTTCACAAGAAAATTCTCTAGGACTTTTATTGATAAACAAATTAGGGAAAAGCGTTTCCAAGTACAAGAAGTTGGGGTGGCCTAACCTGTAGTGCCACAACATCACAGTACTCTCTTTATTTAAACTATTCCTAGAATTATTTTTGGAAGCTAACTGCTTTGTAGAATGACATTGCGCACATTCAAGGAAGAGTCAGCATCTAGAATATATAAACCAGATCGCAATTCAGCAGTTCCAATCATCCTCTCCGAGATCAAGTCCTAGAAAACACAATATGTAAGGTAGAATTTAGTGAGGCAATTTTTGTCATAGGTGAGTTTGGGAATAGATAATAAATTGCAGTCCAAATTAGGAACAAATAAAACTGACTTTAATGTTAAGGTTTTTGAGAGAATAACAGTCCCACAACCTGTCACTTTTGATAATTTTCCATATGCTACCTTAACATTAAAGTTACCTTTACATGGCTCAAAAGTATTGAATACTCTAGGATCTCCTGTCATGTGGTCAGTTGCCCCCGAGTCTATAATCCAAGAACCTTGTGCTTCCTGTTTGACACTCAAAGCACTTGGAAATATACCTGATTGTACCATGGAACCGGTTCCAACAGGTGTTGATTGAGGGCTGCCAAATAACTTCTGCAGCTGATCAAGTTGTTCTTTGCTGAAGAGAATTCCCTCACTGTCTCCTGTATTACTTCCACTTGCAGCATATCCCTTCTTGACTTGACTGCGAGGCTTCCAATCTGCTGGTTTCCCATGGAGTTTCCAACAGGTTTCCTTGTAATGGCCTGGACGTCGACGGTGATCGCACCAAGGTCTGCCTTTTCTGGTTTCACCATCAGGAGGATTGTTTGGATTTCCTCTTGCTACGAGAGCTGATACTTCTCCACTGGTAAGCACTGAATCAGACTTGAGCATCACCTTTTTACGGCTTTCTTCTCTTCGTACTTCTGAAACCACCTCTCGGATAGACGGTAGTGGCTTAACACTAAGAATTCTGCCACGAACTTCATCTAAACTATCACTCAGTCCAATGAGGAATTTAAAGATCCGCATCTCTTCCATGTACGTTTTGAATATAGCTCCATCATCTGAACACTTCCAATTTAACGTGTTGAGCATGTCCACCTGCTGCCAAAGGCGTGATAGTTTGTTGAAATATTCTATCACCGTTAAATCCCTCTGCTTCGCATCATATAGGACTCCTTCAATTCTGAATCTCTCGGAGATATTGTCTTAATTTGAGTAGGTTTCTTTAGCAGCCTCCCACACTTCATTGGCTGTTTCATATAACAAAAAATTCTCTCCAACCTCCGGTGTCATTGAGTTTATAAGCCAAGACATGACTTTGCTATTTTGTGATTCCCAAAGCTTATAACCCTTGTCTTTCTTTTCTGGAATCTCCACATCTCCTGTGACAAAATCAGCTTTACCTTACCCTTTGATGTAAAGCATAACAGATTGTGACCAGGGCAAGTAATTGTGCCCATTCAATTTATGGTTTGTGATGATTTGAGAATTTTGGGGTGGATCGGCAGAACCAATACCAGAAGATGAGCCTTCAGAATTAACATTGGAAGCAATACCGAATCTCGACATAGTTGAAGGGTAGTGAAAGAGGAATATGAGTTTTGCCGGTAAAAAACCAGAGAAGATATTTCAGGAAAAGCAATAGAGATCAGGACTAGAGGTAGCTCTGATACCATAAAGAAATTGGGAAGAAGAAATTGTATTATAGTTCTGTACAGAATAAGCAATATATATACAATCAAGGAGTTGACTCCTAACTTAATTAGAGAATCACTCTCCTATCTTAGATAGGAAACTTATAAATAGATGAGAGATCAAGGAGTTGACTCCTAACTTAATTAGAGAATCACTCTACTATCTTAGATAGGAAACTTATAAATAGATGAGAGGATACAGAATAAAATAAGCTATAAACTAGGAATTGACATATTTCAACACTCTCTGCTCTTGAATCTCAAAAACTGTGATGTGGTAGATATTGATATTTCTTTGTTGATGGAATTTTTTCATGTTTGCTTGTCTTCTTTCTGTATAAATTCATTAGTTACTGACGAGCTGTAATTTGTTTTAGCATTCCTTTGATTATCATCTGCAAGCATTTTGAGTCTTACACATCTTTAGTTTTATGGTGCAGGACATTTTAAAGCGCATGGTATTGTTTTGCAAGGCAGCTGTTGAGGTATGATTGGAGTATGCCTTATATATTGAGAAATTGCATGAGTGCCTATTTGAGTTGAGTCGAACTTGGAAATCTGATTTTGTTAAATTGGCATACCCTGAAGAACATGCTCTATGACATACCATATCAGACGTACAGTCTGAAGAGCTATTTCAAGGCATTATTATGCTTGTAACCAGATGAGTTTCTTTCAGCAGCAGCCTATACATTCTCTTAGTTCAAGTTTCACTGCATTAAACTCGTGTGGTGGAGTACGGTGGTGAGCCTCATCACTTAGAGACAGCTGTTGATACTGATTTTTCTCAGACCTTCTTAGACTGAATATGAAATCATCTTTTATGGTCCACACTCCACATGAAAGGTCCTTCATCCTTTCTTGCTTAAGGTGAAATTGGTATATAAAGAACGGGTCAGAAACGTATGATTGCTCAAGGTAGGAGAATAGTGTTATATAAACTTAGGTTTGGTAACTGTTAGAATAGTTTTTTGGAGGTTGTTAACATTTGTTAGAGAAAAGGACAATGAGTCGATGACACAAGTTTTCTCCGCTTGGTGTTGGAATAGCGATTTGCACCATGGATAATAGTTGATGCATGTCACTCTCAGAAGCTAGAATTGTGTTATATGAACTTGTTCGTTGTTTTATTGTAACTTCTGTCTGAGCTATGTTCCTGGTTGAAAATAATCCTTTTCCTTTTGGTCATCTTATCCTTTCAAGTGTCATAAATTGGAAAGTTGGTGATCTTCAGGTACCTTGGCATGTTCCATGCGGTGGTGTCTGCTATGGAGATGGAAATTTGGTTTTCATTGCAAATGATTGGCATACTGCTTTACTCCCAGTGTATCTAAAGGCATACTATCGAGACAATGGTTTGATGAAATATACAAGATCCATGCTTGTGATTCATAACATAGCTCACCAGGTTTGTTGTCTTGTTCGCTTTGTGTCATTTGATAATAAGTATTTTGTCTATAATTCTAAGGAGAGCATTAATTTCTATCAACATTTTTTTATGAAAAGATTGATTTGTTTTATTATTGTAGAATACAACCTTTTATGATGTTGATAACTGATTGAAGACCATAGAAATTTTTAGACTAATTACAGTACAAAATGATTAAATTGATTAATGCCTTCATAAAACATTTTAATCGTTGAAGGAAATGATCAAAAATTTGCAGTTTTAGCAAATTGGTGTTACAATTCATTCTTTATACATGAATAAGCATGCCTATGACTCATTTTGTTCCTTGAGGATCAAAAAGGAAATCGATTGTGCAAATTCCTATGGAGTGAACTTCCATGTGCATTCATGTGCTCTAACTAAATTAATTTTTTTTGTTCATTATTTATGTTGATTTATTGGAATTTTCTTTATCATTATTTTGTGCATGCTGACACATACATGATTTATCTTCTTGAAAGATATATATCTCTTGAACTAGTGATAAATTAATGACCTTTATCCCTTAGGGTATATATGATTCCTTTGCTGCAATATTGCATTCTAAAGATGAATTGATATGAGAAAATGAAAATGTGAAAACAGTTTGTCTTTTAAGTTGATTATGATCACAACATCTGCTTACCACTGTCTAGTATTCCAAGTCCAAAGTTTGAATGTTTTCATTTGGTGGAAAAGATGTTCATTATTATCCTTCAGTACCCTGCTTTCACATCGATTTAAATTGGAGTTTCCTCCTGCTTCTATTGATCAATAATATGCTGTACCAGGGTCGGGGGCCTGTAGAAGATTTCGTCTATGTGGGTCTGCCAGAACATTACTTGGACCTTTTCAAATTGTATGACCCCGTCGGTGGTGAGCACTTCAATATCTTTGCCGGTGGTTTAAAGGCAGCAGACCGTGTGGTCACTGTTAGCCATGGATATTCCTGGGAGCTTAGAACTTCTGAAGGTGGCTGGGGTCTGCACAATATTATAAATGAAAACGACTGGAAATTCAGCGGCATTGTGAATGGGATCGATACTAAAGAGTGGAACCCACAGCACGATGTCCACCTGACATCAGATGGTTACACTAACTACTCCCTGGAGACGATACACACTGGCAAGCCCCAGTGCAAGGCAGCCTTACAGAAAGAGCTAGGTTTGCCAGTTCGTGAAGACGTCCCATTGATAGGTTTCATTGGGAGGCTCGATCATCAGAAAGGTGTTGATATCATAGCTGAGGCGATTCCATGGATGATGGGTCAGGATGTGCAACTAGTCATGTTGGGCACCGGCAGACCAGATTTGGAAGAGATGCTCAGGAACTTTGAAAACCAACACCAAGACAAAGTCCGGGGATGGGTTGGGTTTTCCGTGAAGACTGCTCATAGGATAACTGCTGGTGTAGATATTTTGCTCATGCCATCTAGATTTGAGCCGTGCGGACTGAACCAGCTTTATGCAATGAGTTATGGGACGATTCCAGTTGTTCATGCTGTTGGTGGTTTGAGAGATACTGTTCAGTCTTTCGATCCATTCAATGAATCAGGGCTTGGGTGGACGTTTGATAGTGCTGAAGCAGGCAAGCTGATACATGCATTAGGAAACTGTTTATGGACTTACCGAGAGTACAAGAAGAGTTGGGAAGGACTCCAAAGACGAGGGATGGCACAAGACCTCAGTTGGGACAATGCTGCTCAGAAATACGAAGAGGTCCTTGTTGCTGCCAAGTACCAATGGTGAGAGAATCTTAGGAGTTCAATGTCTATAATTTTGACTTTTTGCAAGCTCTGAGTAGGGTGCTATGTTTAGACCTCCCCCACTATGAAGTAATTCCAGTGTAGAGTTCTGTTAGCTGTGGTTGGTCCATGGATAATAATATGGTGAACAAATTTTTGCTCATCTCTTTGTCAAGCTTTTTGAGGCAAGCAACTCAAGTAAGCTCAGTTATTTTTCCATTGTTAGGATTATATGGGATTGCAACCTTTTACCTTACACTACATTTCAGATGTAATTAGTTTTCATATTCCTATTGTTTTTGGGGTGCCAAAATATGTGGATTAAGAATTGTAAAATGCTGTGAGTCTGCGACTAAAGCTTCTCTTCCTTCTTCACTATCCAAAGCATATCAACTACTGATTTTATATCTTTATATTCTGCATCAAGAATGCATTCTTGCTCATCCTTTTGCCAAAGGTTGCCTTCTACGTTTAATTTTTTGATAAATCTTAGGGATTTATCTTCTTCATTCAAAATCTCTTATAAAATCCTATAAAATAAACAATTTTGTAAATGCAGTCATTGACTGACTCAAAAATTATTCAGTAAGATTCATTTGAACCTTGGATTTTGTTCGATTCCCGATGGAAGGTTATTGAATTTTATTCTAAATTTAACTCAACAAGACTGGTGCCAGAAACTGAGTAAAGTCATCAATGCCATAGACACGTTGCACCTGCCCACTTGTATCAGTGTGCCCAATCGCGGCATGTCACATAGAGTTACGATCCTCTCGTGCTCTAGCTTTTTATTAATTTGTTTCTTTTTATTAATTTGTTTCTTAAGGGTATTTGAATTTGAATGAAACACTTGCCGATATAAAATAGAAAAAAGAAACAAATCTCGACTTTGTGACGTCTTTCATGTCTAGTGTTACTAGATTAGGAAAATGTCTGTAACAAGCCCTACCATTAGAGAATCCGAACTTGCGTGATATTAATATTCCTTATGACTAAACACTAATAGTACATGACGTAAAATATGTGGGTACGGACAGAAAGTACACATCCAACACACAGGAACATCACTTCCAGGAACTGATGGGAAACTTAGCATTGTAGGCATTGCTGATAGTGGGGTTCAATATGGTTTAAAAGAAGTTGCCCTATTTATTATGTTCATGGTAATATATTAGATGAACAAGACTCAGAGAAATCAACAAAAAATGATGCTTTTATTGATTTTATCAATCTGAACAGGGCATGGATATAAAATGCACAAGAAATCAATGACAGATTCCCAAAATTATGTCAAGTAAAAAAATAAAAATAAAAAAATAAATGACGAAAACTATCCCACAGATCTATTAAAAAAATGTGGGGTGTATATAAATGTGATTCCAAGCCCAACACAAAAGACAACAAACCTTCTAAAACCGTCAGAGACTAATAACTAAACTTCTGATTCTGGAAAAGCTCTTTATGTATAGGAAACTCTCCTTTCCCGATCAAATCCGCAGATAGGAACGAGCTGAGAATAGCCCCGCAAAGCCCTTTGATAGGCAACCTTCGACTGCACAAGGAGACATGGAGGAACCCCATTGGCTATTATGCTTAACAGCTTCCATGCAGTCGTCACAAGAAGATTTGGAAGAGTTGGAAGAACCCAATGGACAACTATGTTTAACAATCTCCATGCAGTCGTCACCAGAACTACCTGGTGGATTGTCCTCCAAGTTCACGGATTGAAGAGCAATTAGTCTGCTTCTCTTGGAAGTCCCTATGTTATTCCGGTGTGCAACGTCAGTGCAGGGGGTCTCTGATTCATCGATTTGAAGGTCAGGCAACTTCCTCTTCACACCAGGAAATATTTTCAATCCTGTAAAAAGATCTTGGAGTTTACACTGTTGTCTAGAAGGTTAAAATATGTAAAAAAAGGGACTCGGGTATAGATTTCTTTTTAATAATTCACATACCAGGAAGAGGGTCTTCATATAAGGAACGAGGGTCGGAATCACCACAAGTACAGAATGAGAAGAGATTTTCATTGGATCCTGATACTCTGCAAGACAAAACTCGCTTCAGCTGATAGTTCTACTCCATTGTAATTTTGTTTCGGAACCAAATTCTAACTTTAAATGCGTAATCTTTTTAAAAAGGAGAGGTAGCTTATGGTGAACTACTCATGCCACCTAACCATGCAGCAAAGAACATGTGTTTTGGAGTGCTATTTTTGCAAGAAATTAATATTCAAAGAATTTATCAAACAGCTAAATGATCTTTTCTTGCCATTGCTTTCCTATTTGAACATATAAGGTTAATATTAAAGCTCTATTTTCAGATACACATCCCAGTAGCACCATTAGAAACTTAAAAAGAGACTGAGTGGCGGTGGAGGCCTGAGTAGGAGTATTTTTTGTTTGTTGGATTTTCCTTTTGGTTGGTTTCTCTTTTATTTTTTTAGTGAGAGAAATCAGTACAAGTTTCCTTGTTATCAACAAAAACTATATGGACACGAATTCAAGATAAGAAACCGAATAAATAAATAATAGCAATAAGAAAATGAATATCTTAAGAATTCCGTGAAATCAAACCTGTACATATGCTCCACAAAGTCATCTATCAGAACAGGCCAAGCACCTGCAGAAATAAAATGAACAAAGTAAGCATATCTTCCAAAAGAAATGATGTGTAACACAATCTCAGTTGAGTTTGGATATACAATTTTGGAAAATTAATACCTTCCGGATCATACCCTTCCAGATTTTCATGCACACACCGGCTGAATGCTAAAACTTGCTGCCAAGTATCCTCAGAGATGTTATGTCGTTGATTTTTCTAAAGGAATTCCAAGGATTAGTTGACTCCATCAAAATATGGAAGCATATATAATAAGCTATAACATATTAATATTAGGCGTCAATTGATACTTCATCTATAGTTATAATTAATTAATTATTATTTTGAAATACAAAGGTGAACAAGATGTTCACAGCTCAAAAAAAAAAACAATGTGGACTACAAAAGTTAATAACATGTATAAAACTTATATTGATTTCAACCCCAAACACAAGAATTATTTATAAGAAATATATCCCATGTCAAAAAAACAGGATAGAAAGCTACCCCAAAGCCACTTCCAATTTAGAAGGATGAAGAAAAACGAAGTATCCCAGAATCCTTGGAGACGGAGATTCTAGCGAAGCCAAGAATCTGATTCTCCCATAAACATGTGCTCATTTGGCACACAGGACAGGATTGGATTTGATTAAATTAGTATTATGCACGGTTTGGGAAAACATTGGATTAGACTAAATGTAATATCTTAAATTTGATAATAATTTAAACTGCATAACAAAGTTTTGAAATAAAATAATTTTTCTGGATGAAATAAACACTTTAATATATTAAAAGTGCTTTAAATAAAATTACAGTTCTATATTACTATTCAACTATATTAAATTATTTTTAAACGAATTATATTATTTAATTGATAAATAAAAGATTAGTTAATGATAAGGAGAGGCGGGTTACAACAATCCCGCTGCAAAAGAAATCTCATGGGCCCACAAAAGATGTTGGTGGGAGTTTGGGATTTTCATTGATGAGAAGAATCAAATAAAGTGCAATGAATGTTGTGTAAAAAGGTGTTTTCTGGGGGAGTTTATCGTTTGAAAGAACATGTCACCAACATACCGGGAAATGTTGCACCGTGTCGGCTGGCAACAAATGATAATCAAATTAGGTGTAGACAAGCGATCACAGATGTACAAAACAACAACAAAAAAACAAGAAAAAGGAAGGAGAGTTAAGAGGTGCAGTGAATATTGGTGGTGAAGAAGATTTAGAGGAGGAAATAAAAGGGTTAAGGCAAAGGAAAAACCCTAACTTGTTTTTCTATATTTATATTTATTTCATTTTAATTGTTTCATTTGTTTTTAGTTGTTAGTATTTTTTTAAGCTTATATATTTTTGATGTAGTAACTTGGTGAACTCCTTAACCACTAGTTCATCCGGGGTGAAAGAAATTGGAGCACGTTTGAGGGAGGTAAAAATCATAAGTAGCAAGTGGTATATACTATATTAGTGTTTTGATAACTAGCAAGTTACTTTTTAATTTTAAATACTAATTTATTTCCCTTTTATGTAGATACATACGATGAAAAGAAATAGACTAGATGTTGAATAGTCTTGTATTCGTCCAATTTAATTCCAGATTGATGAACAAGCAAAAAAGGGGGAGGGAGAAAAAAAATTGATGTAATATTAGCAATTGATGCTAGTAATGCACAAGGATGGATTATTGATGATGGTGATGATGAAGTCGAACCAGGTTCGAAGCTTACATGGGAAGTACTTGGAGAAGCGGTCGGAGCGGATGAATTCACACAACCTCGAAATGGTAGAAATGTTGAAGTCAGAGAACCTCATGAAGATGATTTTGAATCCGATGATGATGTGGTTGAAGAAAATGATGGTGAGTTTGAATCCGATGAAGACAGTGTCTTGGAATTGAAAGGATATGGAGCAAAAGACAAAGAATTAGAAAATCAATCTTTGATAGTTAGATGTCTTTTAGAGTTATAGTTCTAACTTTCTTGTTTTATGACTTTATCATTTAATCATTTTGAATGTCAAACTCTTAACTTTCTTGTTTGAATTTGTTGGAAACTTGGAGTTTGTTGGAAGGACTTGGTCATTTTGAATCTTTGATTGGCTTTTGATTTGTGTTTGATTGGATTTTGATTGGTTGTGAATTGTGAATGTGATTGGATTGTTTTTGTCAATTTGGACGAGAATTTGATTGAATTTGGTTAAAATATGAGTCATTATTGGTTTTTTGGTTTTGTATGTAGGAGAAAAAAATCCAGCCACCGCGGCTCTGCCTAGGCGTCTCCTAGGTGCTAGGCAGCCGCTCGACTAGCGCCTACTAGAATTATGTGAGGTAGATATAATTCTTTATCTAGTCTAAAAAACTATTGACGAGAGGGTGGGGACCCTATCTTAATAAAGTTGTAGGTTCCTTTATCTAATTTTTTTAATATTATTCTTCTAAGTTATCAATTAAATACTATTATTTTAACAAAAGGCAAAGGTTGATTATTAAATAACCCCAATTCCCATGTGCCAAACGAGCACTTAAATGTCTTTTGTCATCTTTCTTCAAATATTCACTATAACTTCATACGTTACATGCTAAACCTAAATTCTCAAGATCTCTACCAATCCATTGCATCCAATTGCCATAGCAATAAGGAGTGTGTGCAAGGGAAAGAGAGAACAATGAATTCTCATGCAGAGATGCAAATAAAAGATCAAGACAAACACAGACATTGGAAGCTTAGTGTATCAGTTGTACCTCAACAAAGTCACACCACTGGTTCAGCAAACGGAACCGCCCAGCTAAAGCTATCCTCCAGGCAACAACTGCCCTGCTTATAGCTGTATATTATATTAACAAAAGGTAAAGGTTAAAACAACCCAAAAGATACATTATTAGTTCTATACTTCTATTAACAATTTCCCATATCCTAAATTGTTATTATATGATAATATTAAACTAAAACAAATGACAACTTACTGATATTCTTTTGACCATGTTCACGGCACATGAAAAAAACAAAATCATAGAACCGTGAGAATTCAGAAAAGTCTCCCTACAGAATCAGAATGTCAAAGTTAATACCACGATATGCCTATCACACTAACAGAAAACAGATGTAAGGCTACTTATAAGAGACTCATACTACTTTAAAAATAAAAATAAAATTATCACTGAACAAATTATAAAAATTTAAGAACTTCAAGGAGATGAAATATCACCATTAAGTTTAGTCGTGACATGAGCTTGAAAAGTTCATCAAAAACCGAATTTCTGTCAAAGGAAATGCCATACGGATTAAAAAGGTTCAATGATGCAATAATTGCCAGTACATTTGCATAAAAATTGACATTTTTGCTACTCAGATGGTCAAAGCTATTTACTCATCTGTGCATTTATCATGTATGGAATAATGGAAATGCAACTAAAGCAGGTAACAACTAATAGCAACTTGAACAATTGGTGAAAATTGGAATCTTAAAAATGTCAATTTTACACCCCAGGTGTCAAATTCAAGCCCTTAGACTCAAAGACTGGTTGAGTGATGCAGCAGCAGTAGATCAATTGGCATTAGATTATATGGAGAGGTGGGATATGAGAAAAACCAAGGAAAATGGCCATTTCAATCCTACTAGTCCGGGCGACGGAGTCGGAATGACTTGAAATTTTGACAGCTGATGCGTTTCGGCAAGCCTTTCAAAGTCACGAGCTTCGCTCGTAAGCCATACCATTTTTTAGCCGAATTCCATCGTTTAGGCTCTGAAAAGACCGATTTTGCCGTTTTAGAAAAGTTTCGTTTTTATAATAAATCGAGTTTCCTAAGTCCGAATCGACTTCCGTCAATTCCGGGATGCTTAGGATTCTTAGTAGAATTAGTTTTTGCTTTAATCTCGTTTTTTCCTTTTTTGGCTCGTTTTCTTGTTTTTCAAGGAATACGATTAGGTTTCGGTTTTGGTTTCGGTTTTATTTGCTTTAAATAAGGATGTAAATCGAAAGGCTAATCAGTTTTTGATTAATAAAAATTTAGAGTTTCTCTAATTATCTCCAATTTCGGTATTCTTTGTGAATCAACGAATTTGAAGCCTAATATTCCGATATTCGTGAACGAATCAACGGAATTTTAGTAGGTTGTTTCTAATTGTTTCTTATAGGTTTTTCTCGACAAAGCTTCCGCTACATCAGTTTGGTATCAGAGCGTGGTTCGTTCAGGACATCAACATGCCGCCGAGAAGACGCCCACAACACCAGATCCTCGTAGAAGAAGCCATCGAACGTGACCGCATGGCGCAGTTGGAGCGACAGGTTACGCAATTAACGGAGCAGCTTGCGACGATGAGGGCCAACCAAAACCCTTTTCAGAACCTGAATCCTGAAACGGGTGGTGACAGTGATGAAGGGGAAGAAAGCAACAGAGAGGAAGAGGATCCACAACGCCGACACAGGGCGCATGCGACTGATGTTAGGGCTGATGACAAAGTTGAAGACGTAAGGCGTTGGGAGTTAGGGATGCGGACAGAGATTCCGGAATTTCACGGGAGCATGCAGCTGGAGGAGTTTCTGGAGTGGATTGGAATTGTTGAAGAAATCCTAGAATTCAAGAGAGTTCCTGAGAAAAAGAGTGGCATTGGTGGCCACGAGACTCCAAGGTCGAGCAGCGGCATGGTGGCAGCAGCTTAAACTCAATAGGAATCGTTCGGGAAAGCCCAAGATTTCTAACTGGGAGAAGATGAAACGAAAGTTGCATGCTGAGTTTCTACCCCACAATTTTCAGAGGTTGATGTACCAGAGATTACAGAATTTGTGTCAAGGCATGAGGTCTGTTGATGAATATACCACGGAGTTCTATCAATTGTTGGTGCAAAACGAGATTCAAGAGACACAAGACCAGTTGGTGTCGCGCTACTGTGGCGGATTGCGAACGCAAATCCTTGATATGATTAATCTTTTCGATCCAGTAAAGGTGACAGAGGCACATCAGAGAGCTTTACAATTGGAGAAGACGTGTCTCGAAAATCTAGTAACAGACAGTTTTTGAATTTTGGAGGAGGTCAGGTGTGAGCAGTCGAAACAGAACAAGTAGTACCAATGAAAATACTGGGAATCGGTCAGGTGTTAGTGCTGGTGGCAGTTCGAATTCTGGACAACGAAACCCAACAAATATCGTTCCAACCCCTAGGGCAACCACGGGCGGATTTCGGTGTTTCGGATGCGAAGAAACGGGTCACAGATTGTCTGAGTGTCAGAGGCCAGCCAAGAAGTATTATTTATTGATCCAGCAGAATTTAACGAGGAAGATGCAGAAATAGGTGAAGACCCGCAATCAGTTGCGGAGGAAGTGGCGAGTGAGGAATTGGTAGATGGCGACACCGGAACAATGCTAATGTTGCGACGTACCAGTTTGGCACCGAGGACTGATGAAGGAGATTGGCTTCGAAATAACATATTTCAGTCTACTTGTACCATTCTTGGTAAGGTGTGTCGATTTGTAATAGATGGTGGAAGTTGTGAGAATATTGTTTCATCCAAAGCGGTGCAAAAATTAGGGGTAAAGACTGAAAAACATCCAAACCTTATAGGCTGGCATGGCTGTAAAAGGGAGGCGAGGTAACCGTGTCACAGTGGGCATTAATCTCGTTTTCTATGGGATCCAACTACAAAGATCAGATGTGGTGTGACGTAGTGAATATGGAAGCATGTCACCTGTTATTAGGGAGACCGTGGCAATATGATAGAAGGGTTCATCATGATGGGTTCAAAAATACTATTTCTTTTGTTTTTCAGGAAACTAAGATTGTGTTACTGCCCAGCAAACCTTTGGAGAAGACGAAGTCGCATGGAGATAACCCCAACTTACTGTCCTATGCGAAATTCGAGTTAGAGGTAAAGGGATTGGAAACGGTGTATGTGTTGGTAGGAAAAGAGGCAAGTGCTGAATGGGAAGTTCCGAAAGCTGCAACTCTTTTCATTACGGAATTCGCTGATGTATTTATGAAAGAATTACCAAAAGGACTACCACCTCTACGTGATATTCAACATCATATAGATCTGGAGCCAGGGGCAGTGTTACCAAACAGGCCACATTACCGTATGAGTCCTACTGAGCATGAAGAATTACGGAGACAGATTGAGGAGCTACACGCGAAGGGGCATATTCGTGAGAGTCTTAGCCCGTGTGTTGTACCTGCCCTTTTAATACCAAAAAAAGATGGAACCTGGAGAATGTGTGGATAGCCGCGCAATTAACAAGATCACTGTAAGGTATCGTTTTCCCATTCCAAAACTTGATGATTTGTTGGATCAGTTGAGTGGGGCACATGTGTTTACCAAACTGGACCTGAAAAGTGGGTATCATCAGATTCGGATTCGACCTGGAGACGAATGGAAGACAGCTTTTAAAACGCGAGAGGGTTAATATGAGTGGCTAGCCATGCCTTTTGGATTGTCGAACGCGCCGAGCACCTTCATGAGAGTAATGAACCAAGCCTTTCGACCATTTATTGGTAAGTTTGTCGTCGTATATTTCGATGATATTTTGATTTATAGTGCAAATCCTGAGCTGCATATTCAACACATTCGGGAAGTGTTGTGTGTTCTATGCAGAGAAAGATTTGTTGCTGCAGCCAAAGAGTGCGTTTTTATGACGCCAAAAAGTGCGTTTTTGGGTGAGACTACAGGTGGATGAGTCCAAAATAGAGGCGGTGAGGCGGTGGCCCCGACCAAAAACAATTACTGAGGTACGCAATTTTCATGGGTTGGCATCGTTCTACCGCCGGTTCATTCCACACTTTAGTAGCATTATGGCACCTGCCACTGAATGTATGAAGGGAGTCAAATTCCAGTGGACAACCGAAGCAGAAGAAGGTTTTCAGCAGATTAAGGAGAAATTGACAACAGCCCCCATACTTGTCTTACCAGATTTTTCTCAACCTTTTGAGTTGCATAGTGACACCTCCAAAGTGGGCATCGGAGCTGTTCTGAATCAAGCTGGGAAGCCGGTGGCATATTTCAGTGAGAAATTGACAGGTTCTCGAGTTCGTTACAGCACGTACGATATAGAATTCTATGTTGTGGTCCAGGCGGTGAAACACTGGCGGCATTACCTTTTCCACCGTGAATTTATTCTGTACACTGATCATGATTCGTTGCGACATCTCCATAGCCAAGATAAGCGACATGCTTCATGGTCAGCCTACCTTCAACAATTTACATTTGTTCTAAAGCATAAGGCAGGAGTTACAAACCGAGTGGTTGATGCTCTAAGTCGAAAGGTCAATTTGTTGACAACGATGACTGTCCAGGTACCAGGTTTTGACTCTTTTCGTGAATTATTTGATTAGGACCCATATTTTTTTGAGGTGATGGCTGCTGTATGAGCGGGGGGGAATTCTGAATTTTGGAGGAGGTCTGAGCAACACAAATTCTGAATTTGTCCGGTCATGGGATCTGCAACTTAGCCAAGCCGAATTTGCCCACAACCATGTTGTCAATAGGAGTTCGGGATTCAGTCCTTTTCAGATGGTTTACACTTTGGTTCCTCGCAGCCCACTTGATTTAATATCGCTGCCAAACAGAACTAGGATTCATGGAAAGGCTGAAGATTTCGTTCAAAGGTTGCGTGAGGTCCATCAACAGGTGCATGAAAATCCGTCCCAGGCGGCAGAAAAATACAAGCTGGCCGCTGACAAGAAACGACGTCACTTGGAGTTTGATGTGGGCGTTTATGTTTGGGCAGTCCTCACAAAGGACAGGTTTGTTGTGGGAGATTATAATAAACTTGTTGCTAGAAAGATAGGACCACTTGAAATTGTGGAGAAAATTAATCCGAATGCTTATCGCCTGAAGCTTCCCAGCCACATTCGTACTCATGATGTGTTTAACATCAAGCATTTGATTCCTTATCGTGGCGACTCCTCTGATGACGATAATGTAGGAAATTCGAGGACGAATTTTCTCCAACCTGGGGAGAATGATGCAGCAGCAGTAGATCAATTGGCATTAGATTATATAGAGAGGTGGGATATGAGAAAAACCAAGGAAAATGGCCATTTCAATCCTACTAGTCCAGGGCGACGGAGTCGGAATGACTTGAAATTTTGACAACTGATGCGTTTCGGCAAGACCTTTCAAAGTCACAAGCTTCGCTCGTGAGGCATATCCTTTTTTGGCCGAATTCCATCGTTTAGGCCCTGAAAAGACCGATTTTGCCGTTTTAGGAAAGTTTCGTTTTTATAATAAATCGAGTTTCCTAAGTCCGAATCGACTTCCGTCAATTCCGGGATGCTTAGGTTCTTAGTAGAATTAGTTTTTGCTTTAATCTCGTTTTTTCCTTTTTTGGCTCGTTTACTTGTTTTTCAAGGAATACGATTAGATTTAGGTTTTATTTGCTTTGAATAAGGATGTAAGCGGAAAGGCTAATCAATTTTTTATTAATAAAAATTTAGAGTTTCTCTAATTATCTCTAATTTCGGTATTCTATGTGAATCAACGAATTTGAAGCCTAATATTCTGGTATTCGTGAGCGAATCAACGGAATTTTAGTAGGTTGTTTCTAATTGTTTCTAATTGTTTCTTACAGGTTTTTCTCGACAGAGCTTCCGCTACATCATTGAGCTTCTGTTGAGTTATCCTGGCAAACACACATGTATATCTACTAGCAATTCTTACAACAGTTTTATTAAGAAAGGACGGTCTGAGAGGATACATGTATCTAAACTATAAATTAAAGTAACAAGTGAAGGTTCAATAATTAAGTCACTAAAATTAAATTTTAATTTCAAAAAGAGGAGTCAAAGTTTATATAACTAACATTTTCATATCCATGCTTCATACTAGTTGTGACACTTATCACTACAAGAAAAAGCAGTCAAATTTTAACTTTAACCAAATAATCTTAATCTTCTTTGTAGATACTTATACAACCATATAGGAAAGCTCAAGCAGAGCAACACATGTCAATAAAATATCAACTATCAAGTTGGTTTTCCCATGTCCACATAGTTCAAATCTAAAATTAAAGCTTTGTAGGCCACTACCCAAACCATCCTGGAGCCTTCAAAGTCACATAAAATTGCACTATTACTACATATTCATACCTTGTATGTAC
This sequence comes from Dipteronia dyeriana, assembly GCA_032871835.1. Classification (NCBI taxonomy): domain Eukaryota; kingdom Viridiplantae; phylum Streptophyta; class Magnoliopsida; order Sapindales; family Sapindaceae; genus Dipteronia; species Dipteronia dyeriana. The sequence continues at coordinate 3,076,859 of CM065297.1, forward strand.
AGTTGAGTTGACAAATTTTAAGAGCTCAGCCAATGCCTCCCTTGAAAACTTAGCTTTTTGTGATTCATCACCTTGTCTGTAAACTTCTCCTTTACGAACATCTGCATTTTGTGATCTAATTACTGCAAGAAAAGCTCAAAAAATCAATTAAAAGACAACCACTACTTAATTTAAACACTTAAACCCATGTCTTCCATGTCATTACTTCTTTTCCCAATCTTTAAACCATATCGAAAATATCATTTTGTTTCCTTCTTTCGAAACAGCCATGGAAGATCGATTTAAGCATTTCTAAAACATTACTTTCACAAAACCCAGAATCCAAACCCAAAACCCGAATATCAAAACCGAAAAAGAAAAAAAAAATGAATTCCATATGTATACATTAGTATGATTTCCACGAGACAACACCTCAAGAACAGTAAATTTGATTAATTAAAACACATCAAGCAACACAATACAACATAAATTCAAATCCACTTAAAAAAACTAGCCAAAATCAAATCTTTTTCATCCCATCGCACACTTGCAAGCCAAAAATAATAACAACATCAAAGCCAAAAATAAAAAAATATATAAAAACTTTAACTAAAAAATATAAAAACCCATATCAAGACATGAAAACTACATCAAGAAAACAAAGAACTATGAATTATAAATCCAAAGCAATATATATATATAAAGAGTGAAAATTGGTGTACCGCAGTATCGGTGGTAAATCCCGAAGATGTCGAAGTGATTGGAGATCGAGGGAGAATCCATGGATTTTGTTAGTCGATTGTGGAGAGCTGAAGCGAGCTAGGTTTTTACTTCTAACTCTCCTGAGTTTTGTTGTGTTTTATATCATTTTCATACGCAATTTGATATCTGTCACTTTTTGAATTTTTACTCACCAGCTGTTCTTACTACTTTAGCAAAATATTTGCTTTGAATTTTTAAACACTAAATTTTTTTTATATATATATAAAAGGATTTACGAGGCTTCTCACCTGCAAACCCCTAGTATAAAATTATATACAAAACATATATATCACTGACGTTTAGACCTCATTATCCTATATTTTATACAGCGATGATAATTCATTTACCATATTATTTGAATTGAAATTTAGATTAATTATTTGGATGGTATATCATTACTATATATATATTTATAATATAGGGATTTAAACAAAATTGCCCCTAAAGATCTGTTTGGTATACGAGATTGAATTTAACTATTTAATGGGATTTGATTGGATTAAAATAGGATTGAGAATAGTCGAGATTGGATTGGAATGGACTTGACTAAATTAATGGTATGTTGTGTTTAGAGAAATAAGGGATTTGATTAAATTAATACTATATTTTATTTGGTAAAATATGAGGTTATACTAAATATAATAATATTTTTAATTTGAAATGAAAATATAATAATTTTTTAATTTATACAAAAATATTATTGTTCTCTCTCTTCACCACAATTTCTCTCACATTCAATCTCACCACTGTCTCTCTCTTCCATCCTCTCTCTCTCCTCACCGTTACCTCTCTCACTCATTCAATCACACCACCACCTCTCTCTTCCATTTACAAAAATAAAAAACTGAAACCATAATCTGTTTTATTTTCTCTCTTCCATTCACCATAAACCAACTTGTAAATCTACCTAAAATAATCAATTCAAAATCCCCACAACCATCAATTTTGAGCATGGTAGGGCAATCGACATGGTTCTTTGATTTCGGGTGATGGTTGGCTTTGATTTGGACAACGGCAATGGGGTTTTTGGGCGGTGGCGATGGTGCTAGATGGTGACAGCGGCGGCAATGGTCTTGAAGATCTGGGTTTGGTTTCGATCTAGGTTGGTTTGTATGATGTTTGGAGATGATAATGGAAGGAAAAAAAATATAAGGCTTGGTGGCGATGGTGGTGATGGTGGTGTTTGGTGATGATGAAGAGATGGGTGGTGGTGTTTGGTGATGTAAATGAGTGAGAGAGAGAGACGGTGGATTGATGTTGTTGATGTAAACGAGAAAGAAAAATTAAAATGGTGGGTCATGTGCAAATAGTCCTAGAACTAATAAAGGCAGGGTGATTGGTGGAATTATTATATCCCATATTAGTGGGATTATTTTGCTGTTGGGACTAATTGTTCTGTCTTCTAAAAGTGCACCAAACACCGGATTGAGACTAAAATTGTCCAATTTCAGTCCAATCCGGTGTGCCAAACAAGACCTAAAAGACTAAGCAACTCTTAATAATGTATTGCCCTCAATTCATCAATACCACCCATCCCAATTGCACATTTGTAATCTTCAATCCTGAAAAATTTAAATATAGATTATCGATTCAAAAAAAAAAATTACTACATTAAACATAAGAAGTGTAAAATAATATATAAATACATAAACTTTTTTTTTATAAAAGAAAAATTGTTCGTGTTCTTCGGATCATTCTTAACTCGAATAATGTTTACAAATTAACCCAACCAAAAAAAAAAAAACCAACCCATAATATTTCTATCAATATATGTATTGTGATATAAAAAAATAGTTTTTGTTTTTTCGAAAACTCACGTGTCAACACTTTATATAAATTTCTTCTATTCTTTTATGCATCCAAAGGAAAAAAGAAAAAGAAAGAATTAGAAAAGCTTCATCTCATTTAACTTATCCAAGCAATGTATAATTTACTCTTTTATTTTATTTTGGTATTGGTAGTTTGTAAAAAGTAATAATAGTAATAAATGTGGTTGTTATTATTTAAGTGGGCGTATTTTTGGAAGTGTAGGGTATTTTGTAAGTTTTTTACTGCATGAGGTATATTAGCAATTTAGGCCCTAAAATAAGGTATTTTTGTTAAAATCCCTAATATATATATATTAGTTATATCTATCAGATCTTTTATTTTAATTTCAGTAAGAATCTTAATGAAATCATATAGGTTTTTATGAATTCTGATCTAAATTTGTTTATAAATGATAAGTTCAATAAAACATGCTAGTAAATTAATTTTAAAAATTTATCAAACAATATAACTATTTTTCCGGATTTTATTAAATATGAAAACAGTGGAAAAATGAGCTAAATACAGGGGCATGCATAAACTTATTGAATTTGTGTGTTGGGTTATTGATTGGATTCTTCTTTTTGGCTTGGTTTGTATCCGGCTAGGGTCGGCTTCTGACAAGTTTGGGACAGATGCAGAATGTTGTTGACAAGGGACGTGGGGGTGGGTTAGGTTGATTTAGGACCCAAGCAATGTGCTATTCCTACATGTTAACACCAGCTGTTGGATCACACTCTTGAGTAGGATGCGGAGGCCAAACATACTTTTTTTTTTCGGCTCGTGTACACTTGTAGTAGTGGTTGAGTGGCAGTAATGTCACTCTCATTTTCTGCATTTACAGACTCAGTTGGATGACTCAAAAATATTAGGCTCGGACTCAGACTCTAGATTCAGGGATTCAAAATTAGGATTATCACTATCTTTAGTCTTTACTGCCACACTCCCCCTACAGATAATGATCAAAAAAATATTAGAAAAATAGAATTGTCTTTGGAAGTCGCATACATGTAGACAAAAAAATGTCAGGACGGATATCTTATAACATTTATATCTTTCCTTTGTAGGGGAAAATCCAATAAAAACACGCTTTAAGGTCCGAGCATCTAATTTACTCCATTGGTGGGTTGAAACAAGAACATAAGCGGGACATACAAAAAAAATTGGTGAGACTGAATTAGAGCGAGAGACTTGGGGGGAATTTTTGTAAGGATTGTAAGAGGATCCTTATGATCAAAGACCCTAGTTTGCAACCAATTGATAAGATGAGTCGAAGTCAGAATCACGTCTCCCCAATATGATTTAGAAGAAACATGATTTTAGAACAACAGAACAGTATCAAAGTCATATCAAGTAGATAACGATTTTTCCTTTCAACCACACCATTATATCGAGGGTTGTCAACACATAAGGATCGATGGATAATACTCCCTTCCTTTTGGAAAAAATAGTCCAAGGTTTTGATTAAAAATTCTGTTCCATTATCAAACCGAATGATTTTGATTTTTTGACTAAACTGAGTATTAATCATTTTTGAAGAAAAAAAAATAGGAATTATGGAATTGCCATTATACTTATTTTTAAAAAGAAACAACCAAGTAACCTAGAACAATCATCAATAAAAGATATAAACCAACGAGAACCACAAATACTGGGGATTCGAGAAGGACTATACACATAAATAAGAATCAATTGAAACATAAAACTAGCTTTATTGTTGCTCAAAGGAAATGACACCCCATAATTTATAGCAAAAAAAGACGGCTGTCTTAATTGATAACGAAGAAGCCACAACTTGGCTTTATTAGAAGAAAAATCGGCTAAAAATTTTGTGAGGGGAAATTCACCGTTACGAGTGTCAAGATAATAGAATCCATCGTGCTCCATAGCATGCCCAATCATCGTTCCCATAGTCCTGACCTGAAACACACAGTGCAAGAGAAAAAATAAATGTTACTCGACACTGAATAGGAATTTAGGAACATGCAACACATTGAGTGGAATCGTGGGTCATGCAACACATTTTTAGCTACCCGGATTCACAGAAGGTTTAGGAACATGCAACGCATTTTTCTGTAGTAATTTAGGTGTCAAAGAAACTGTCTTAGCTACCCTGATTTTCCTATATCTAGGACTGGAATCGTGGGTGGGTCATATTTTCGGTGACACCTGAGTCAATGATCCAAAGTCCAGTATGGGAAAAACAATCATCAGAAACACTAAGAGCGGAGGCATTAAAAAAAAAAGTACTTACCTAAGTGAGCCAATGAACAAGATCCACAAGAACCGCCGGTGTTTTCAAGAGAACCCAGGAAATGCTTGAATTTTTTGATTTCTTCTTTGTTGAGAACACCACTAGGGAGGCAGCAAATTGAGCCAAATGGACATGGTTGTTTGGTTTAATTAATTTGTATACTTATTATTTAGTTTATTTTTAATTAAAGTAATGTGTCCTTATTATTAGATTTTTATTGAGATATTTTTGTAATCTTTTTTTTAATAAAATATATAAAATATAGATGTACAAATCATATTTACGGGAGATAATATCTGAACCTTGTTATTTTCTTAGATTATTTATAGGGATAATTACCCCGGTGACCATCAACTCTTACCACCACTATCAAAATGGTCATCGGATGGGGAATTGGTTTCAAAATGATCATTTTTAGTAAACAATGTTACACTAATGGTCATTCTATCCAATAAATGACATTTTGTTAAATAAGGGGATATCATTAATTTATTTTAGATATTTTTTAGAAATTAATTTTTCTTTTTGTTTTTTGAAATAAATAATTATATTTAGTATATGTATATACCTATAACATATATATATTTCTTTTTTTAGAAGATTAATGTTATAAAACCTAAAAACTCTAAAAACTATATTTGAGATAATTGAAAAGATATATATATATTTCTTTTTTGAGAAGATTAAGACTACAAACTCTAAAAAATCTAAAAAATATATTTGAGATAAGTTGAAAAGAAATATATATATATATTTTTCTTTTTTTCTTTTTTTAGAAGATTAAAATTCTAAAAAATATATTTGACATAAGTTGAAAAGAAATATATATATTCTTTTTTTGAGAAGATTAAGACTATAAATTCTAAAAATCTAAAAAATATATTTGAGATAAGTTGAAAAGAAATATATATATAATTTTTTTTCTTTTTTTAGAAGATTAAAATTCTAAAAAATATATTTGAGTTAAGTTGAAAAGAAAGAAATGTTTTTTTTAAAAGATTAAGACTACAAATTCTAAAAATTCTAAAAAATATATTTGAGATAAGTTGAAAATATATATATTTTTTTTCTTTTTTCTTTTTTCTTTTTTCTTTTTTCTTTTTTCTTTTTTTAGAAGATTAAAATTCTAAAATTTATATTTGAGATAAGTTGATATATATATATATATATATATTTGGGATATGCTTTATGTATATATACACATTAAATATAATTATTTGTTTCAAAAATCAAAAGAAAATATTGATTTCCAAAAAATATCTAAAATAGATTAATGACATCCCTTATTTACCAAAATGTCACTTATTGGATAGAAATGGATGGAATTGGATGGAAATGAATGGAATGGCCATTAGTATAACATTGTTTATCAAAAATGACTATTTTGAAACCAATTCCCTATTTGGTGACCATTATGATAGTGGTGACAATAGTTGATGGTCACCGGGATAATTATCCTTTATTTATATGATGTTGCTATATTTATTTTATTAGTTTGTTATTTAAATGATTATTTTTAAAAATTAGTTCAAAATTATATAAGTTAATTTGGTTTTATTTTAATTTTTTGGAAAGAAAAAATACTGGACCAAATCTTTTGTCAAATAAAAAAAAACTAAAACCATAAAATCAGGGTTGATTACTCAATCTACCAAAATTTTTACTACCATAGACCATAACGACAACGATATTGTAAAACCCGAAAAATCAAAATATGATAATAAATATGATAAAATTAAACTTGTTATATATATTTTTTATTTGATCTTCAGATGAAAAAGCCATTGTAGAAACCGATTCATCTTCATCAATATATAATATTAATATTTCAGCTTCTGAAAATTAATCCACGAAATCTCCAACAAATGATATTAACCATGATAATAACTTTTTGAAGCGTAACCTAGGATTACGTCGACAAATACGAGATTATCTCATCATTGAATGTGATAAAATCCATGGAGCTTATATTGAACTTGGTCCATTTCTACCCAATCTTGACCATTATGAAATATCTGGACAAGATTCTCATCAATGCAGCTTCTAGAGTTATTTCAATTATTTCCTATATGGTTACAATATTCTCCTACAAACGATACATCATATTTGTTTTTGTCATGGCAAAAAATCGGAACACATATGAACATTGCTTTCTTACTTTTTCTATGTTTGTTTCGTTATCTAACAAAGTTTTTTTTTTTTTTCATTAGTATATTTCAAAATTGTTATTATATGTACTAAAAATATCATAAAATTTTTAATTAAATTTCCAAAAAGCGTGGATGCTTTTTAACATAAACAAATTTGCATTCGAGTATAGATAGAGAAGAGAAAGAGAGAGAATGGAGAAAGGAGAGGTTTCATGTGCAGGATCTCTTACGTTTTTTCATGCGTAATCCAACTTTGTAACGTTACAAAGTTAGGAGAGTTAGGAGAGTTAACTATCTAATATTATAAAGGCCGGATCTCGAATGAAAAACAGTATCTCTTTACATCGAAACACATTTATCTCTACTAATATGAAATGACAATTTTACTTGAGGCAATTTTTGTTTAACCAAACAAAATTTGTAAAATTCTAAACTAACCGATCTATAGCAGAATTTCATTTTTAACCAACATGGCTTGTAAAAAGACAAAATTGTCATTAAATGAATTTGGTTTTTTTCTTTTTTACATGATAAACTAAAAGCATATTACAGTACATCCAATCATGTAATGTTCGTCAAAAACCCCTAAATTTAAGACATATATTACATGATAAACTATAAAATAGTATATGGCTTACTATCTAGCAACATTCATCAAAAACTCATATTTTTCGAAAACTTCAATATTGGTTATCATAACCAAGACATAATCTAAAATACCATTAAAATCCGTGAAATATACACCGCAAGAGTTTGAGCGGCTCCTACACAAGTTTGTGAGAAAAACGGTATCGATGTTGGTTCAAAATGGCAACATTGTTTCATGGCATACCATAGATAAAAGATGAGTAAGAAAGAAAGAAACAAGAGAGATGGAGTAAAAATGTAGAAAGAAATAGAAGAAATAGAGGAAAGATAAGGAGATTGAGTTTTGGGGAGAGATTTTACAAGGGCTTGGGCAAATTGCTATATATATCCTGAAGTTTGATCAAATTTACAGCTAGACCGTACTTTTAACTAAATTATAAATAAGTATCCTTGACCAATCGGTTGATCGTTAGAGTTAACGGTTAATTGGTCAAATATTAAAAATTAACCAAATTACACCTAATTAATTTAATTAATCAATTATTACAATAGTTTTCATTTATTTATCAATAATTTTAATAATTTTAATTTATGTTATCAATTGTAAATAACCATAATGCCCCTAAATTAACCATTTTAATTTATCATAACATTATTATTGGAAAAAAAAATATTAACAATAAAAAATTAAATACATTTATTTGGAAGACAACTTTTGGTGGTTTCTGAGAGGAATTGTTTGCAAAATGCTCTAAAGTTGCAGTCCATAATAACCACACAAACTGAACTGAGAATTGTCCAAGTGGAATGCTTTCCTTTAAGCTCTGAAATGGTCTTGTTTCCACAAAGCTGGTGCAGCTTTAAAAATGGTAAATTTTCCCATCCCTATCACATAATCAAAATAACACAAAACACACACACAAACACGCAGGGAGACAGAGAGAAGTGTTATAAGATATGTACAAAGAGTGGACTTGGACAAGGAGAGGACAGTCAGAGAAAGGGTGAAGAGAAAAACAAAATAAATGAAAGACTGAAACAACACGATTGATCATCATATGTATGGGAAGAAGGAAGAAGAGATTCGAAGATGGGAAATAATAGCACAATGTGATGACATTGCTATCTACTTTCTTTTCGACTCTTCTGCCTATTCACTCCATGATTCCTGTAATGAACCAGAGTACATATAATGCCCATAACAAAGAAGGGTCTCTCTCTCAAAGACGTAACAAGCGGTAAAATAAGTTCGTATAGATATATACAAACATCAGATGCAGAAGAACCTTGATTCTTTTTTTGGTGTCGGCTAAATGACACCCTTTCAAAACAAAATTTACGCGAGCCAATGAAATCAAGGAAGCACGGTCTTCACATTTTGACATAGAGAGTGTGACATACGAAGGCAGTACATCCTTAACAAACAAAACTAACCACCCAACTATCAACAGCCAAATGTTCATAATCTATATGACTTCCATGTCAGTTCTTTTCTGAAACTTCACTAATCACTATCTTCTTGCATTTCAAAACTTGCCCTAAAGTTTCAACCCTTTCTTGTCCTAGGACACCTTTCTTGTCCTAGGACACAGCTTTTGGATATTTCAGCCAAGTCAATATCACAACTAAATTAGATAAATGTACTAAGGGTTTCATCAGCGAGAATGAAGATAAGTATCGTCCTTAATGGAACATCTGCAGTCTTTTTTTTATCTAACACGAAGCTGTAGCTAACCACAATTAAATAGAAGCACAAGGGGAGAGATCGAAGCACCTATTCAATTCAACCAAATGCTGCATCCACAACTTTCTCACTTAAAACATATATTCCAATACAAGTATACATGTAGTTTGAGAGGTAAAAATTCAGTAAAGAAAGACCAGACAAGGTCATCAGTCACATAACCAAACAAAAAAAGGTTGATAGATGTGCCAACAGAAAAAACATAGAAAGTTTTATATCCATTTTCATTCATCCAAACTTCAAACGGATAAACAGAAAACAATGAATATGGATTTAGGAAAATAGCCTAATAACGGGCTATCACGGAAGATGTCTAATCATCAAGAAATATCTGATTGTGGCTCTGTAAGCAAAAATTTGTTGCTCAAGTCAAAAGATCAAATTAATATTACACTCATTTCCTGGTTTTTGTTACAGTCACTTCCTATAAGAAAGTATTCATGGACAAATCCAACATGTGACAGAAGAAGCAAGCAAAGCAAGAACTTCAGTTTCGGGCATAGGTTGAAGATGAGTGCAACCGGAAGAGGGAACCCATTCAAATAGATCAGATTTGTATTCTCTAACAAGATACTTAATCTCAGTCAATGCTAACAATGAATTGCCAAAATCTAAAACTTGATTACATATCCTAGTAATCTAATGAGGTAAATGTAGATATACAACCAAAAATATGTATATATATATATATATATATAACAATTGCATCAATATGGTTGTGTATCATTCAATTTTCAATATCCATCACCAACAGAAAGGAGACAAAAGGATGAACTGCTTCAGTTCAAACACAGTGAAAATCCAACAGTACACATGAGGTGAAAATTTTAAATTTCAGACACTCATCAGCCATCACAAAAGAACTTCCAACAAAACAGATTTCTTTAAGCGTCAAACGATATTTCGATCTCCCTCAATCAATTGACATAAAAGGGAAACATTTTCTTTTTTCTGAAAAGAAAATAAAAAGTTCCTTCCACAGTAAAAGTTAGATGTCATGTAGAGTCTACAATTCAATGATTTCATGAGCACACCCGAACTCTTATAATGAACCAAAAGCATGTAAAAAGTTTCATAGTTTAAAGTTGCAGAAAATCATCAACCAAAGCACCCTGATCTCCAGTTTTCCAATCTCAAACCAAAAGCAAATATATAGCTAAGAACACAGAACCATCAAACATAAAACTTTTCACTCTCCTCACAAGCTCAATAGCTTTTTATGTATTTAATCATATATTTAACTACAGTGAAACACCAATCAAGAAGATCAAGAATAAGATATGTAAAAAAGTAAAAAACTAAGATCTATTCCATAATTCCCAACTCTAGCAACAATCACATCCTATAGATATATTCAAAAGGCCACGACTGCAAATAATAAAACGAAAAAATTCAGAATCCAAAACACAAAGCTAATAGAAACAAACCATGGTGTATATATATATATATATAAAACAAGATAAAATAAATGAAAGTAAGGATTCTCATATTCTCCCACTATATAACCAACTGTATATATATATATTATCCCTTACAAACTTATTGCCGAGTTTTTATTTAAGAACAACAACAACAGCATGGTTTCGATTGGAAACAACTAACCAGAGAAGCAAAAAAGCTAACACCTCTCTCCATTATGATGACTACTCCTGTCTCATGTCTCCTGTCTCCTGTCTCCTGTATTGGTTTTGGTTTTTATAATTTAGCTCCCTACTTCTTGATCTTTCTCTGCTTCTTCTGGCCCGGAACCTCCAATCTCCCCACAGAGCATCCGCATCTAGCTCGAAAAATAAGCACTGCACGCCCATTAGGTGGCGCCATCTTCTTCAGCTCAGCCTCCAACTCTCTATGGTGATCGCGGGGCAATTCGAACAATCCCCTCTTGACTCCTCCTACTCCACCACCAACACCTCCGCCACCGCCACCGCCACCGCCACCGTCCTTGACCGAAGGACTGGAATTCTTGACACACTCCTCGGTTTCCAACTGGATATCGAATTCGGCTGCCTTCCTCAGGCCCTTGCAATTCCGGTTCCCGCATTTCCTGGTCGTGCACAGCAGCACAACCCAAGCAGCCACCGCAACACAAGAAACACTTATCGCTATCGATCCATATATGATCGGATTTCGAACCAGCTCCAGTTTGACCAGATGGAAAACAGCAGCAGACACTTGGATGGATTTGACTGAAACCACCTTGAAATAAGGAAACAACAAGAACCCACAAGCGAATACAACAGCAATCAAGATTACAACATCCACAGCAGCCGATCTCGTCGAACGATCGCAGCAAGAAGGAGTTTTGAGAGAACTCGGCGAACTGGGTGGTATCCTTTTATTATTGTTTCTGTGTAAGTGATTGCTGTGCCTTGAATTCGAATTCACATAATTCGCCATGGTCAAGCTCTGTTGGTCAATCCAGTTGCAGACCGAGATTGAGTTATGCATATAGACCATCTCAAATCGAATCAAAAAAATCAATTTCTGATCCAAACCACCAAAATTTTCCTGGAATCAGATCGACCCACTTAATAAAAAAAATTCAATCAGAAAACTGTCGGTGCAAAAACAGATCAACCAAAGAAAACTCGAAAACAGAGTAGCATAGAGCGAAAACAGAGACTCATTTTTCTCTGCCTTTTTAAACAGAAAATTTTTAGTTTATGTATGTCGATAAAAATGGTTCGTGTCGAGGGGTGGTTGTCTCTTATAGTAGGAGGAGACTCGTCTCGACAGAGTCATACACGCTAGAGAGAAATGGGAGACGACATTTGTGAATTGTAATATGCAGAGTTTTTACGTGGGCTATGGTCTATGATGATGGATGGGCTTTTTGTGGGTTTCCATAAAAAATAAATAAATAAAGTGTAATGATGTGTGAATTATTTGGTGGGGCAATTTTACGGGCTTCTTTTTGGTCCGCCATGCCATTTTATATATATATCTTTTTTCATTGTACTGATATAAATATCATAGGGTTGCACGTAGACAGTTGATTACGAATAAATTTTGGTAAGGATATACATTTTGATTTAAAATATTTAATTCTAATGGTTTACATTCAACGTATTGATAAATTTATATATATATATATAATTTAAGTCAGTGATGAACCATTAGATTTACGTACTTTAACTCAAAGTGTGTACTTATCAAAACTTCTCAATAATCAGTAGTCTATATACAACACACTGATATAAGTTATATTAGTACACACTTAGGAGAAAAAGGCAATATATATATATATGAGAAAATTGTAAGAAACGATCAAAAAAATTATTGAATTATTGTTTTTAGTTAAAAAATTACTTTTTATTATACTTAACATCTTTAACCTTGAAGTGACAAGTATGATTTCACGTTTGTTTTACTTGACCCAATTTTTCATATTATCGGTGTCATCACCCTCCAATTTGTTTCAAAATCAGATTTTCTCTTTCTCTCTTTCTCTAAACCAATTTGGGTCATCTTCATCTCTCTTTAAACCGATTCGGGTCTTCATCTTTCTCTCTAAACCGATTCGGGTCTTCATCTCTCTCTCTCTTTCTAAACTGATTTGGGTGTTCATCTCTGCATTCTGTCTCTACATTTTGGGTCTTCGTCTTTGTATTTCGGCTCTTCGTCTCTATATTGTCTCTCTCAACTGATTTGGCTCATAGCAATCTTAAAGGTAGATCCAAATCCGAAACCCAACATGCAGCTCTGTCTTGAAGTAGTTGAAGATATGTACCCATTTCCAACTTGTATTTTTATAAGAATCATTAAGTTTGATTTCAAGAATAATTGGTTTCGATTTTGAGAGAAACCCATGTTTTGTAATTTTTTGTTTCCAGGTTATATGTCAGTTCAATTTAATGTTACATGTCAGTTTATTTATAAATTACATGTCTCTCGGCAATTTCGATTTTGAGTGAAACCCAACTAATGCAAGTTTTTGTACCCAAGTTACATGTCGGTATTTTTTAAAGTTACATGCATGTTATTGTAGACCGTATATGGTAGTTTATTTTTTGTACCCAAGTTACATATTAGGTTATTTTTGAAATTACATGTCGTCCAAGTCCTATTTTATTACATGTCAGTTTATTTTAAAATTACATGTCAAATACTTTTAATGTCAATTACTTTACATGTAGGAATATGGGTGCAACGAAATTAGTCATCTATCACGGTGAAAGTTGGGTGGGCAATTGTTACGAGGGTAGTATGACAAAGTGGGTCAATGTTCTTAGAGGTTTGAGTTATGATGCCTTGATAAAGTTGGTACAAGATGTTGCCAAAGTTGATGCTGCTAGGTACAACTTACAATTATACTCATTAACCTTTACAAATAGTGGTACTGCTCGTCCGAGAATTGAGCATGACAATGATGTGTCATGTATGATGGATGAAGATAAGATATACTTGAGGCTTTTGTCTCCGTTTCTATGAAGGAAGTAATAGATTGTGTGTAAGATGACAACGTAGTACAGTCGACGTTTCTAGAACAATGTAACCTACCTACTACACAACCCGTGTATGGCTGCACTATAAGAAATCATGTCATCTAATACGGAGTATTTACAACGGACTTTAAAGGCTTGTGGTTGGAACCGTTATTTAACACGGGCCTTTAAAATCCTATTGTTAATATGGATCCTTTGTGTTGTCCAACACGAGCAAAAGGTGATTGTTGTGGTTATCACTTTTACTACTATGTTTATAACGAGCATAATCCCGTGGTAGATGTGAAATAATGACTACAAGGTTGTCTCGTTGTGGAAAAAATTTACTTTCTGAAGGGAAACAAATAAAATACCCGGTAAAATATTGTCATTGGAAAGTCTCAAAAAAAAAAGTCACAGGCTTTCAAACTATAAAATCCTAAAATCCCTAAAATTCTTTAACTCTTAACTTTCTATTCGTAAGGGTTCCCATCAAAGGTTTGTCTTTGTAAAAGGTTAGTTTTTATCTTAATTTCATCTTCAATTAGTTTTTATCGTAAAAGGTTGATATGGTTTTGTTATTTTTGGGTGCAGTGAATCAGGGCAATCGAAGACCCAAAGCTGTTGAAATTGCATTGTTATTATCGGTGACTATCTTCAATTTGGTTTAACTCTTTCGTTAGAAATCGCTTAGTTTTTGTTTTAAAATTTGTACCAAAATTATTAAAAATGGATGAGTATCTATGTTTTTTGTTTTCCCCCTATTAAACTGGGTGACTTTTGTAAATTGATGGTTTGAAAGTCAAAACGGTGTGACTTTTGTTTTTACTTCTTACTAAAAACTGGGTAAGAATCTTAGTTTTTTCAAATTTGGAATGGGGTTCTGTTTTGTTTGCTGTTATTGTCTGTTGTCTTGACTTTTTTTTTTTATGTTTGATAAGGACAAATAAGGTTTTTTTTTCATTGTTTGCAAAATTTAGGTTCATATATGATGATATAAATAATAATTTTGGTTGAAGAAATGAACATCATCAAGATACTTCGTCTGATTCAGGGAAATTAACCACATCATGATCAGTTAAAGTTGCACACTATACACATTAAAGGCAATGATTGATCATCTTATTCTTATCTAATACTTAAATATGATCATCAATTCTCTCTCTCTCTCTCTCTCTCTCTCTATATATATATATATATATATATATATATATATATATACTCATTTCATTTTGCCATTCAAAGATTACACTTATACTAGGCATTTTAGTTTCATTGTTAATCCACAACTGAAAATTATTTCCTTTTGTAATTAATATATATTTCAATATCTTGTGAAATTGAAAGAATGGACAAAAGAATGAAGCTTATAATGAACTGTCTTAATAAGAAGATAACCCATATTGGTGTAGGACTAGGATCTACGACTCTATGTTAAGGTTTTTCGAATCTGTATGTCATGTTATGGTTTGATATCTGTGAAGGCATGCTTAAAGTACCTCATTCTCCATATCCTTGAATAATTAGGAGGTTCTTTTCATACACAATTATGGTCAGACAACCTACATAGAGCATTAGTTTTCAAAGATAAACTTGTTACCATATAATAGTGATAAAATTTTAATGTAAAAGTCAGTGTAAGATAATTATCTTATTTAACGATGTTGATGATATGTAAGGGTGGAGAAAGGTTCAAAAGACCCACAACAAGAAAAAGTGAGAAAGACAACCATGGATTGCTCCTTTAAAGTTTCAAGTCCCAAATTTGAATTGCTTAACCAAATTTGAATGGGGTATTATTGATTTAGTCATTATGTTTTTTTCGATTTTTTTTATTCACTTATTCAAATTTCACAGGATTGGACCCTATATTTTTCAAAACCACTCATTTTGGTCCTTCTGACAAGAATTTTGACGGTCAACCGTCACATAAAAAGTAATTTGACTATTTTACCCTTAACTTAAATCAAATGACCATTTCACCCTTTAACTTTGTCAATTTTTACAATTTATCTTTAAATATAAAAATATTGAATAATAAATATTTATAGAAATGGTTAAAAAAAATTAATATAGATGCAAAAAAAAAAACTGGGTTTTTTTTTTCATCTTGAATCTGGAAATGAACCCACCTTAAATTCATCACACAAATCACCCACTATCAGCAAACCACCACACCACATCTTCATCCCACAAAACCCAAACCCAGCAAATCACACAATTAAAGTTAAGAGTTTTTTTTTTTTAGGTGTAGATCCAGATAGGATATCCACTTAATAAAAAAAAATTAAAGCTTAAAAGGACATAGATCATCTTCTATTGATCTAAAAAAAATCATTAAAATTCAAACATGATCTTCAACAAAAATGAAACTCAACCACTGATTCAATCTCTCTCTCTCGCTCTCTCTCACTATCCATGTCTTTCTCGACCTCTCCCTCTCTTTCTCCATCTCTCTCTCAATTCAACAAAAATGAAACCCAAAAGAAGCTTATTGATTCTCTCTCTCCATCTAACGCCGACCGCGCGAACCTAGATGCTCATCCCATCATCAAATCGAACCTAGTTGTTGGTGTTTGATTCACACCATCGATCGATCTAGGAGCCGAGGAGATCATTGATCGATCTGTGGAGCCGAGGAGACCGTTGATCTGGGAGCCGCATCATCGATCTGGTAATGGTGGTCCGGTGGTAATGATAAAGGACTGTAGATCCGGTGGTGATGGTGGTCCGATATTGATTGGTGGTTGAGATGGTGATTGGTGGTGGTGTTTTTATTATGTATTTGGTTTGTGGATAATGGAGATGTTTGATAATGGTTCTCAAGAAGATTTGGTGAGTTGGATGATGTTTGATTATTGTTCTCAGGATGATGGTTCTTAGGAATATTATATTTGATTATGTATTTGATTTTGTTTTGATTGTTTTTATTTTTTGAATGAATGGTTTTTTTATTTATGAAATGTTTTTTTTATTATTTATCATATTTTAATTTGTATTTATAATATTAATTTTATTAGTATTACATAAATATTTGGAAATGACCAAAATACCCCACTTTTCGTTAGTTCAGACTAACGTTTGACTTACAGAATGACCAAAATGAGTGGTTTTGAAAAATATAGGTCCAATCCAGTGAAAATTGAATAAGTGAGTAAAAAAAACAATCTAAAAAAACATAGGGACTAAATCAATAATACCCCAAATGAATTGCTGTTGTAGAGTAACATTGGAGAGATCGTGGTAAAGATTTTGAAACTCTTTAATAGTAATGTTTTCTTGATAAGTTTTAGATAAATTTATGATGATTGTAGTTTGTATATGTTTGTGATTTTGAATTCATTAACAAATAATCTTACTATACAACTTGTGATTTATACTTTTGACTTGTGAATGCATCTTTATCATACAATTGTTATATTTTTTCTGTTTTTTTGTGGTATAAAAATTGTTGTTGAATTTTTCAACGCTGGTTATATCCAAATGGATAAGAATTGGCTAAAATTTTCAAGGTTAATACATCAAACTCATTAAATTTTATTTAATGAATATAAATATAGAAGTTCAAATAATGACAATTTTTAGTTTTTGTTTTTGTTTTCTATTCCATTTGTAGAGTACAGAAAGAATATAGAGATGGTGCTAAAAACTTTGTTGAGGCTACAAAAAGAAATGCTAGAAATCACGATTTGATTGTTTGTCCTTGCATAAAATGTCAAAACCAAAGTTTTCATCCTAGTCTGATAGTGTATGAACATTTAGTCATTAAAGGGATGGATCCTACCTATACTAATTGGGTCTACCATGGGGAAAACCACTAACTTCCGTACCAAGTGAGGACAATATTAATGGTACAGATACATTCAGAATGTTTAGGGATGTTTTTTTTTTCAAGATGATTGTAATGATGAACCTGAGGTCGAAATAAGAGATGAAGACCTTACTGTGAATGTGGAAGATGTTGAAACTCCCTTGTATGAAGGTTGTGCAAAATACACCAAATTCTCGGTTATTGTAGTTTTATACAAACATAAAGCTACTCATAGTCTCTTTGATAAGGGTTTTGATGAACTTCTCGGGATCCTTCGAGACATGTTGCCGCTAGATAATGTACTTCCTGAATCATTGTACTCAACTAAAAAGTTGCTTAAAGTCTTCGATTTAGGATATCAGAAAATACATGCATGCATCAATGATTGTTGTTTGTTTAGAAAAGAACTAAAACATCTTGAGGAATGTCCAAAATGTGGTGAATCACGATGGAAAGTAAACACAAAAACCAATCACATCTAAAAAGGAGTGCCTGCTAAATTACTTCGCTACTTTCCAATAATACAAGGTTTAGGAGAATGTTTAGATCTGTTGAAATGGCTAATGACTTGACCTGGCATTCTACCCATAAAAGTCAAGATGGAAAAATGCGCCACCCTGTTGATTCACCTGTATGGGAGACTATAGATGATAGATGTCCATGTTTTGCATCAGAGCCACGCAATATGAGGCTTGGTTTGTCTATAGATGGATCTAACCCTTTTAGAAACTTAAGCACAAAACATAGTTATTGGCCAGTAGTGTTGATTACATACAATCTTCCTCCGTGGAAATGCATGTCCCAAGAAATTTTGATTTTAACACTATTAATTCCAGGGCCAAAGCAACTGGGGAATGATATTTATGTGTACTTGGAAGAGCAATTATCTGCAGATGAAGTTGTTTATCACAAATATTGTTTCAAGTGCTCTCACTGTAATGGGACACTAAAGGTATTATATTATATAGTGTGATGGTTTTGCTTGGCTAATGAATTTGTATAGAGGGCTGCAAAACTGTCTACAAATGAAGATCCCTATGAAGTTGATAGAGTGGAAACTTGGATAGCTAGAAATAAGCATAAAGATGGTACACCGTTGAACGAATATGTTGAAGAAAAAATTGTATGATAAGTTAATTTTTTATTTCAATTTTTTTTTATTTAGATTTATTATATATGTATATATATATATATATATATATTTGTTGTTATATTCTTACATTCTTATTATTTTGATTGACATGTAGAAAGAAATAGAGGCAATTCAAACAAATCAAGTTGATGCATCAAGTCAAACAATTAAAGATGATAAGTTAGCTCAAGTTTTAGGGAATGAG
This sequence comes from Dipteronia dyeriana, assembly GCA_032871835.1. NCBI lineage: Eukaryota > Viridiplantae > Streptophyta > Magnoliopsida > Sapindales > Sapindaceae > Dipteronia > Dipteronia dyeriana. Next base: position 3,095,714 of record CM065297.1, read on the forward strand.
CATCGAGGTCGAGTTCGAGGACTTGGTTTTGGTGCAACACCAACAAAAGTGGAGGCAGCCATACTTGGTAGACAAACAACAATGAAACTTCAAGAATAAGTGAAGTATCTTATACAAGAATTGAAGGAATTGAAATTGTTTGTCTTCAATATGCAGGTATTGTCAAATGATAATGTTTTAGAGTTGTCAAATTAACATAATAAGATTGATTGATTTCATTTGAGTAAATTTAAATTTCATACTAGAGATAGAGCAACAATTGATAAGGGATTACATTATTCTAGTATGCCTCAGGTAAATAATATGATATCATTATAATATGATATTAATCGTTAGTTATATATATATATATATATATTTTTTTTTTTTTTTTGAAGCCAAAGTATGCAAGTGATTCAAATAGACAAGGAAATAACTATAAAAGAGGCAAAATTGTTGAATCTACTACAAAGGTAAATTTAAATCAAAATTGGTTTTTATAATTGTTGTTTAATCACAATATATTTATTTATAATACTTTTTTTTTGTGTATACTAGACACCAACCGATGATTCTACAACTGAAATTGGACAAGGAAATAACTATAAAAGAGCCAAAATTGTTGAATCTACTACAAAGATAAATTTCAATCAAACTTGGTTTTTTATAATTGTTGTTTAATGACAATATATTTATTTATAATACTTTGTTCTTTGTGTGTGTATACTAGACACCAACTAGTGATTCTACGGTTGAAATTGATGCTTCGAGTAAAAAATGCAAGCTATTGAATTGGATTGGTAGTTGAGAAGTAGTGGCAGAAGCTGAAATTGACTACATTGATCCACAAACATCAGTTCATCATATGATTCTCGATCCGGATATTTGGAGAGTTTGTGTAAAGAAGATAATGGTGAATAAGATTCCTTTGATTCGCCCAACTAGTGACCTACAAATTCTCAAAGATGCTAGAGGCACTTTTATTGCTTGGCCAACTAAATATATTGCATATTATAACTTGTATAATTCTATGTTATGACAGATACTTAGGACTGTTTGTGAATGTTTATGAGTGAACTTAATGTTATGACTTGAATATTTTCAATTAGAATTTTCAAATTATTTTGTGGTGCCATTTTGATTATATATGTACATATATTATTATGATTTTTTTATTAATTTGTTTGTACTTTTGCTTATAGATTTTGTTGAAATGAATATTATATAATATTCAAGATCAATATTGGAAACAATATGATTTTTTTTGTAAAAATTGTATTTCAACGATTTCAATATACTAATCAGCTATATATATATTATAGTTTCTATCACGGACAATATCAGTTCTTACTAACATATTTACCACGAGTTGTAATATTTTGTGTATTCAACACAGGTGATGCCCGTTTTAGAAAATGTATTAAAACCAGGCATATAATGTTTTCGATCTGACAACTATAACGGACATTCCTTGTTTTAAATAGGGTATTTATCACGCGTTATACACGTTGTATATAACATATTGACAACGTGTAACGTGCGTGGTTAATGTTTTATTAACCACATTGATTACAACGGAAAAATGCTTGTTGTTGAAATGCGTACTTTTCTATAACAACGTAATATATAGCGGGACCCATGCCCGTTATAGATACTCCTCTACAATGGACATTGTCCATTATGGATGACCTACTTTCTAGTAGTGCGGCTTTCTCCGACAACTGGCAGCATGTGGGCTCATTCCAATTGTAGACCCAATTGTATGTAATGATGAAACCATTGATGATCAAGAGAACAGTCAGTCGTCGGACACCGATAATATTGATGATAGCTCGATACCCGACGTTGACATATGTAGTCACAACGATGAAGATTGCAATCATGGTGTGAGTTCTGGTTCTGGCGGTGTTGGAGGACATGGATGTGCTGGTCCATCGGGTTTTGCTACATTTAACAGTGTTTCCTTTCAAGAGGATAGTATTTTCTTTAGAGGAACGCCACAATTCACAGAAGTGTCCATTGGGACTGGAAGTTGATGGTACAACCTAGGTTTTACCATATTAATAATGATGTTTTAATTCTTATATGTATGGGTAAAATACTATTTTGCATACTGTAGACTTTATTAAGTTTGTATTGACTGTAACAGTTGAAAGACACTGATTCCAAATTACAATTCTAGTATTATTACATGCCATAAGTTACATGTCAGTATAATTTGAAGTTACATGTCAGTTGAAATTGAAGTTACATGCTAGTTCATTTAATTACCATAATTGGAAGACTAATTTCATACACAATTCCAGTAGTATTACATGTTAGAAGGTACATGTTTACATGTTAGTTGGCAATGAAGTTACATGCTAGTTAATAATGAAGTTACATGTCAGCTCATTTAATCACCATAATTGGAGACTGATTTCATACACAATTCCAGAAGTGTTACATGCTAGAAGTTACATGTCAGTTGGCACTGAAGTTACATGCTAGTTAATAATGAAGTTACATGTCAGTTCATTTAATCACCATAATTGGAGACTGATTTCATACACAATTCCAGAAGTGTTACATGCTATAAGTTACATGTCAGTTGGCACTGAAGTTACATGCTAGTTAAAAATGAAGTTACATGTCAGTTCATTTAATCACCATAATTGAAAAACTGATTTCATACACAATTCCAATAGTATTACATGTTAGAAGTTACATGCTAGTTGGCACTAAAATTACATGCTAGTTAATAATGAAGTTTCATGTCAGTTCATTTAATCACCATAATTGGAAGATTGATTTCATACGCTTCAAAGAACAAAATTCGAGTATCATTCATTTCATACACTTCAAAAACAACGATGATGCATCAACAACATAACAATCACAGTTGATAATGAATTCACATGACAAAGAACAACTTCTAAAAGAACTATGCCTAATTAACAAACCTATCAATCTGCCGGTACATAGTTTGTAAAAATTTTCTAGTGTCATACCCTCCCTAAACCCATGGATGTTTTTGGTTCCCCATCCCTAAAAACAACGATGACGCATCAACTTGTCAGTGTATCGACATGTGAAGACACCATAACTATGATTATCTAATTGTGTTGGTAGCTTCCTTGAAATTGATTGTTCAACACCAAACATTGTCTCATTAGGTGATATATCTTTCTACTGAAAATATCCAGATCCATATAAAATTGCTGTAATGAAACACAACAGGGGTGATTTACTTTATTCGTTTATCAACATTCGTTGTGATGTGCAATGGATCATAAATACAAACACTGCATTTGTCCAAATCAACGTCACATAAGATCTAATGTCCAGGTGGATCCCTGACAACAAAAGAAACCAGCAACTGTAAGAAAAGAGTAACAATTTACGATTAGCAACAATTTACAATTTACAATTTACAAAAAAAAGTTCATTCCATCATATTTGAACAATTTCTTATAGTTAAAAGTACAGTAAACACAAGTCATTAACAACTGTCTCTTATCATTGTTAAGCATTGGCCACCTTCTCATTCAAATTGTCTCTTATACCATATTAATTAACAATTCAATCCAACTATTAGGTTTCTAACAGTTAATTAACTATTCAATACAACTATTAGGTTTCTAACGGTTCTTACACAACTAACCAGACAAAACAAAATTATCCATGAACAATGCAATCAGGTGCGACCAATGTCTATCCACAAACAAACCTATCACTTCAAATGCAATCAATAAAAATTACGGAGGAAATCGTTACCACAAACTTTCGACGGCGATATGTCAGCAACAGCGAGAGGTGCACGAGAGTGGACGACAACGAGCAACGACTTCGACGGTGACTACCAACGGTGAGAGATCAGGTGCGACAGATGGTTATCGACGGTGACAGACGTCTAACGTTTTCTTCTCTTACTTTCTCTCTCTTTCTGCAGCGTCAGCGAGAGAGGTGCCAGGCGACGACGAGAGAGGTACGAGCGACTGCGAGCGGCAGTGACAGTGAGCGATGACCGACGACTTTCTCCTTTTTCTTTTCTCTCTGTTTCTAGTTTTTTACTTTAAATTACTGTAACCTTAACTGATAGGTAACTCGTTTTTACCACCCATATTTTTTTTTTCAAATTTCAAAATTAGGGGCTTTTGTGTCCAAAAGTTATAGAAAGTGACGGAAAAAAAATTGTGGTTAAAAACATTAAACTCAAAAAAAATGACTACTTATGAATTCACACACACACACACACACACACATATATATATATATATATATATATATACCGATAAATATGTGCATTGAATGTGAGTAGTTGGATTCAAATATTTTGATTTAGTCTAAATCAACGTATTTGAATCCAACTACTCATATTCAATGCACTCATATATTTACATAAGCGCACACTAATATGAACATCACTTATATATATATATACAGTTGAAGTATTAATTGAATTATTATAATAAGAGTTTTTCTCTAGTAGGTATAACTATGAGCATAATTATAGTATATTTATCAACGTCAATCCATGTCATCATTTTTTACCGTATAAGCATTAAGTGATCCAATTGTACTGTTTTTATAGTAAAAAGTGATAAAATGGATAAGTGTTCTGTAACTAAGTTCATAGTTATATGTCTCGAGAAAAACTAATTATAATAGGGTTATCGAGAATTATCAATATCAAATAATACATTTATAGTCCATATATTTACTCTTACGAATCGAAAAGATTACTCCTCGTACATATTTATAAAATATAAACACCATTTTTTATATATAAAGAGTAGACATGGATCATACAGTGGTACTTAGGGATCACGAATTTTGCATTTTACTAAAATGCCACGTTTTTTTAGTGCTAATTATGGTCAGACGTCACACAATGGAAGTCTGTCTACCGTCCTCAGTTGGGAAGTTTTCGTTTTTTGCACCTTAAGTCTAAACGAGTATGAAAAGACATTTAAGACTATTTTAGTTTTTTAAGTAGATCTTAACTCTGAAAAAGCATTAAAAACATCTTTTTTTTTAAAAGTTGGAAATCGGATTTAAGTTTGAATATGAAACATCTTAATGAATTTTACATTTCTTCCCGAAACACCCTCTATGATTTACACAAATTACAAAACTGCATTTGTACCAAGTGTATGTTATGTAATGGTCGGAGAATATCTACTACAGTAATGGTACGTATCACATCTAAAATCCATATTTTTATGTATTCATATGACCACTGTTTTTTAATTAAAAATATTGATTTACTTTATTTTAATATTTTAATCTGTTAAATTATGTAATTTATAATTTTCAAATAATCCATTCATTAGTTTTTTAAATATTAATTGAATTGATTTAAACTTAAAATATTATAAATAGGATAATGATTGGGTGTTTAAACGGGTGAAAAGGAAACGTTTAATTGTTTGAAATGGATAAAAAAAGGAGCACGAGTTACAATTCAATTATGCCATATCACTGTATCAGTATTTTTAGGAGTTATAATTATACTTAAAAAGAAATTTACAAAACAATTAATACACAAAAGGGCATAAATGTCATGTTACTAATTTTTAAGATTTATCAATTCAAATGTCTTCTAACTCTCGTACATTTCATACCTATTCAGACAAACAAAACAAATCATAACTTACAATTTTATGATTGAGATGAAACTTAACCATTTATCACATATGTGAAGGGCATCTGCACATCCTTTAAACTAGGACTTCGTTAATATTATTTTAAAGAGACTATTTAGAGTAGAATTTATAAATAAATTTCTATATATTATATTTAAAAAAAAATTGGATTTAAAATTAAATGGTTAAGAATTTCTTTTTATTAAAGTTTTATCAACTTGATGTACAACCCTTAAACTAGGACTTTTGTTGATATTATTTTTAAAGAGTCTATTTAAAGTAGGATTTATAAATATATTTTCTGTATATTATATTAAAAAAAACAAATAAATTTGAATTTAAAGTTAAATGGTTTAGAATTTCTTTTTAATAAAGTTTCGTCAACTTAAAGACAATTATAAATTGTGAAAACAAGATGAGCTTCTACATTAAAATCCCCATAAAATAATATTGATAGGATCGAGAAACATTATTATTTTAAAAGGTTATTTTATTTATCACTAAATGAACAACTTTTTTTTTTTTTTTTTAGTTTTATGTTTTTATTTGTATATGTATTATACATATTTTCGATCAAGATATATAGGTACATAGAAGTTAATAAGTACTTACATATTACATGTTATTGAATGTTTGACAAATGTTGAACTATTTTTCTTACCTCCTAATTCAACATCAAATATTCAACCATGTGATGCTCGGATTATTCGAACACTAAAAATTCATTATCGATATTGTTTCTACTCTAACATCTCAGAGGGATACGAGGTAAGAGCAATAAATTTTGAAAAAAATTAACATATTAAATGCTAAGAAAATTATTAATACGGCTTCGAACATTGATACGGAGACAACAACCATTGTAAATTGTTTTTGACATTACAAGATCAGTTCAGATGAAGATATGCCACTAATATGGCTTCCGAACCACAAGTCGATGAAGATGAAGACATCGATGAATTATGTGAAGCCATTTCTGGTCTACAATATAGAAATGTGATGGATGTTGACCACCTTTTGAATTATCTTAGTGAAAATGACCATCTTTTAAATTATCTTAGTGAAAATGATAGCGTGATAGAATCGTCTATTGACGAATAAATTATTGAAGGGATAATGAATAAGTCTACCGATTATCACAATCCATATGACAACAATGTTTTTACTAAGCGTTTCTCCAAAAGAGGCATTTTCAAGCAATAGTAACATTAAATAACTTATTACTACAAAATGAAATATACATACACACACACATATATATATATACCAATATGGTGTATGATTTGTAAAAAAATGAGGATCATATTGAGTTCGGTTTCGGTACAAAGAAAAAACAAATGACTTTAGTTGAATATTTTAAGAAAAATTTGAATTGAGAAAATAGAAGCCGTTAAGTTTTTTTTTTAAGGAATTTGTTAAAGTTTATGAATTTTTATGTGTTATATTTTTTATGCATTTAATTAATTATTAATTTATATATTAAAAAATTACTATCTTATACATTTAGCGAAGTTATTAATTTAGTAAACTAGCTCGAGTCGGGACCGGAAGATTTTATTATTTAAACGAAGTTATTAATTTATCGAACATTCGTTTATCAAGATTTTCCTTTAACATGTTATTCACACGTATATAATTGGAATTGTGTGTTTCGCTTTCCAAACATCAAATTAATTATAATGATGTATTATATGATTTATAAATTGTGAAACCGCATGAAGTTATATATATATTAATTACAATCTATCTATTCATAAATATCATATATTTAATTTTTTTTACCATTTATAGGATTCAAACCGTTGACTGAGTTATGTCTATATAAGTTATCCTCTCACATGTATATCCCATCATATCTGAATTATATCCCATTATAAAATAAATTGGAATATAATTATAAGAATACCAATTACGTTACGTCATTGCTAATGGAATCATCTTTCAATTTCATTTTTGCTCCAATTTTTCAATGTTTGTGACTGCCGTCAAATTTAGGTATTTCTTTGCTTTAAATGGGATAATTTTTATGAGTTGCCTGATTTTATAAGATTTTTTTTTATCCGCAGGTGACTTTATCATAAAGATTAACTTTTAAAGTTAAAAGAGTTAATTTTAACTCTAAGATATTTTTTTTTTTAAATGATTTGATGAGATCAAGTATTACACAAGAGTTTTGAATATCTAATCCCACAAATTCAATAGAGAGGTGCACACAACCTAAACCAAAAGGAAATGCGGTTTAATCCTATCTTCGATACAAATCACAAATATAAAAGTGATTTGTATTTCAATAACTATTAATATATCTAATATCAAGTGATTTACATCCTATGTGATATGAAAGTATACATAATAATCAATTAAATCAAAAGTTTGTTTTCAATGATTTTGTATAAAATATTAATTTATTAATGACACGTAATAGTGTAATTCTTGAGAAAAAAAATATTAATGACATGTTTGATTTTTTAAAAATTTTAACATTTTTTTTAATCAAATCAAAAATATATTTTCGATGCTTCTGATTAAAATACTAATTTTTTAATGACATATTTACTTTTTTTAAAAAAAAAATTACTATTTTTATTTTATTTTTAATTAAACAACTTTTTTAACAATTTTTTATATTTATGTCAATGATGAGTCAGCTATAAAATAATGGTTCAATAGTCTATCTCAAGTAGACAATAGTAAGTTGAAATTGGTCCGGTGATAAACTCATCGTACTAACACCACAAGGTCGTAGGTTCGAGTGTTCAATTCTATGTAAAAACACTGAATTTATATAATATTAAAAAGAAAAAGGTAAACAAACAAGTCTTTCGTATATTGGCTTCAAGTCATATTCATTTTTCAACCTCCTATTTATAATTGCTAAAAAGAAAAGAGAAAATCACAACTATGTGAGAAATAAAAGAGCTAAAGAAAACAACCAAATTTGACAAAGTTTGGTTGAGGAATTTTGTCAAACGTACCGTGTTCAAGATGGAAGGTAAATATATTTATCAGGAACGGGAAGAAATCGAAGAGGGTGACGCCATTTTCAACCGAAATCATGGATCAAGTTGGCCACATTTGAAGAAAAAAGTCGTCCAACTTGTAGCTTATATGGACATCTTCACATCAGTCAACTTGTGACGCGAGTACGCGACATGGAAATATGGAATGGAAATCACATAGCTTTCAACGCCATGAATCATCACAACTCATAAGTCATAAGTTTGAGAATGAACAAGCCACACTCAACCTCTGAACGCGTAAACACAGTCTTCCAGCAAAAGCGACCCACCCTAATAATCCTGAAAAAGGAAGACGATTAGACAGGGGCCGTTCGACATATTTTGTGGCCATATATATTAGAACAAAAAAAATTCAAGATTAAGACAATACTTTTTAAAATTATAATCATCTAATCATTTTAATTATTTAATATCATATAAAAACCAAAAATCTCTTTTAATGATAAGGATTTTTAAAAGGGGATACTTTTTTTAAAACTGAAAAGTGGATACTCAATAAATATTTAATATTATTAATATAATCCTATTTTCTAGGTTTGATGCCCAATAATTGAGTAACAAAAAAAAACCTTATGTATTTTTTTTTTATCATTAAGATAATATTTTTTTTAATAATATCTTTAAAGTTTATAAATAAATGACGCCCCTCCAATTTTTTACTCCCTAAGTGTATGCTTTGTTTGCTTTTCTCTATAGCCGACATCGCATTTAGGTGTAAGATCCATATGTTTTTTTTACGGGATTCGATAATGCTGGCAAAATGGGCTTGGCTTGGCCCGTCCCATAACCAGGTCGGGCCTTGCCTGCTTAAGGGTCAAGCCAAGCCTGTAAGGCCTGTCAATTTTTTTTTTTAACTTATTAAACAATATATATTAATATATACATAATTAAAATAAGCTAAACTTATAGTGAAATGGTTTTGCCAAAGATCTTGGTTCAATTCCCACCCATTACAATTTATTATCATGGTTCGATTCCCACTCAAAACAAATTTACAAAATAAATTATACAGGCCGGCACAACTTGGAATCAGGTCTGCGAGCCAGGCCACCTGGCCTTAAGAGGATGTGCCTAGGCCAGACCTGATAAGATGATCAGGCCTTTTTGGCACAGCCTATTAGAAGGTCTGGCCTGCCACCAACCGGGCCAGGCCAGGCCGAGCTGCCACCTCTAGGATTTGACCATCGGCTAAGCAATGTGAGGGCCTTGACCCCCCTAAGGACAACTGTTGGAACCCCGTTCACCGGTCACGCAGCGGAACTAGGTTTTAAATTTTTTTATACAGATCATATCTATATATGAGATCAGTGAACTTTGGATCGTAATTATTTTTCGAAACCAATACATACAATATGTATACACAGAAAATTGTAATCAATAAAAATCAAAAGAACATACCAACGTTTGGAGGCTTCTTCATTTTACATTATGCTCATGTCTGAACCAATCTTATCAACGCTTGGAAGCTCTTGTCTGAACAACTCGATCTTCCTCGCTATCTCCCGAATCTGGTAACTGTGTGTGGGCGCGTCACGGTCTCAGGAACTTGAATGTAGGATGTAGATAAATACTTGAAGAAACTCTTTCTTCTCAATTTGTTGTATTGATTTCATGAACACATAAATTGTATCTCATGCAAAATATATATTGACAGATGTGGTTCCGTATCTCTAAAAATAATATATATCAAATATATATATATATAACGCCTGCATATAAAATATATTTATGTCGCCTGCACCAATTTTTTCATAAAACAATTTCATGCATCCGCATACAAAAAATACAAAAAATATACATCTCTTCATCCCTCTTATGCTTCCTCTTTGTATATATATTTCACACTTTTTATAATTGCAGCTGCTTCACGTTGCTGGACCCTTTTTATAAAGTCAACGCCCATTATATATTTATATATATATATATTTGTTTGTATCCTATACAAACAATTATATATGCGTACATACCAATTTGTATCAAATACAATCTCTTGTGTTATAACTGATATATCTTTTAATCATCCTTTTCAAATATATCTAATATATTAAAAATGATAATAAGTATTTTAAATTTAAACTTAAATTCAAATACTTAAATAAATGATTTAGTAAAATAAAATAATCATATTATTTTATCTTCACCTAAATCCATATATCAACTAACACCCTCCAATTAATAGTTAATTAATAATTCATAATTATCAATATAATTAAATAATCTAATTATTTAATTAATTTAACTATTAACATTCATTAATTAAATAATCTCATTATTCAATTAATTCCCAAATATATACGTGTCACTTTTGTAACACAATTAATTGGACAATCCAATTAATTAACCGTAACCCTTGTTACCTAAATCGATCGGGCTAGCAAGGGGACCTAATGGACCCACAGTAATTTGAGCTCCAATAATCATCGGAATTATTAATTAAACTCTTTAATTAATATTCTTTGATTATTAACTCCGGTGTTATTCCACTAAAAACCCGAAGTTGCACTCTCTCAACTGCAGACGCTTTTACACAGACCGATACAACTCGGTATCCATCGATATAGCTATTACAGATGGTGTGATCCTCCACAGTAGTTCATAATTAGAGATGGGTCATAATGTCCATTATACCCCTCTAATTACATATATCCTTTAAGTACCATTGATTCTATAATTAACAATAAATTCTATTTCCTCACGGAATTATGAGAGCGCTCATATTGTCCAAACCCCGAATCAACCCTTAAGGGAACTACCATCTACTTCTCACAAGAAGGAGTGGATTCCATTATTGTGTACAAACCTTCCAGCCATAAGCCAAACCGCAATCCCAATATAAGGAGTATACTGATCAGGAAATGCACCTGACCTCACCCATGGTATATCAAAGACTACGATTTAACCTGAAGGAGTTGATAAGACACTCAGGATTAAGATCATCCACATATAGCCATCATTAGTTGATATATATGAATCTCATCGGTAAACGGATCTTGGCGAGAGATTCATATAGATCATGGCCCAGTTCTATATGATCACATCATACAAGGTGCCTCCATTCCCATATCTCATATGAATGATTCAGGATAGAATCATCGTACATTACGGAATGGACTGCAGCTATAGATTAACCACAAATAAAGTATCCAATTTTATTTGCTATCTATGGACTCTTTAGATTGCACGTCTCTTACTGTATCCATCCGTATATGACACTCATATACACAGATCGAGATTACATCTGGCAATCTTGGATGTTTAAATATATGCACAAGTTTATAAAATAAATAACATGACAAGAATGAATTGAACTTTTTTTTTATTTCATAAATTCATTTACAAATTACATCTTTAGGGCATAAACCTCAACAACAACTCCATGTGTAGAATATTCTTACACCAATTTTTTTTCACTTCAACTTTCCTCACCAAAATATTTTAATTAGGTATATGAGGGTTAAATTAGGAATTTAAAAAAAAATTGTTGATTTGACTAGTTAAAAAAAAGCTTGGCACAGTGTGGCACGACACTGTTCACTACCGTGCCTATTATTTTTGGGAAACCTCACTTTGCGCCAAGTTAACGCCTGATTGGATTTGCTCTAAGGCCACTATTGTTTTTAGAAGTTTATTTAAATTTTATTCAATTGTTTTATTGAATGAGTTTCAATTCATATCTCAATTCATGATGATTTACTTTAATTCGGTTGACATATCATATATACATTGTTGACGTCGATTTTTTGATTGTCTAGTCAACAACAACACATAGGCGAGGTGATGCTTGGATCGACTAAGAAACTTGTGATCAAAACACCTTCTCACTACGTGAATGTGATATGTAATGAGAAAAGCAAATAAAACAATAAATAACACCAGATTTTTATGTGAAAAATCCTAAGACATGGAAAAACCACGGTCGATGTAACGACAGGAAAAAAGGATGTTCACTATACTTTGAAAAAGGTTACAAGCATCTCTCTAATGCTATATTGCCTTATTACATCTCTTTGGCCTTTGATGGTTACATGTATTTATATGGGAGTTAAAGCAATGCCTTAATCCCTATCGTGCAAGCAAAAGGTTTGAGGATATGACATCTTGGTGATTCACCTGTATTTGGAGATTTCTTTCCTTATATAGATTATCTTATGGATCTTTTTGTTTATTATCGGATTCGGTAGCAACTTGATTAGCAGTGATTTTCTATCTTTTTATAGACCCAAATTCAGCGAGAGATGTAAAGAATCTTGAATTTCTAGTGATCTTCAGAGGTATTTCGTGTTTACAACATAATCGGAGAGTTGGTACCAATTAGCCGCCTAGGATTACTTTGGTGAGCTGGTTCTAAGTGGGGTGACATGCCTTCCACTTTTTACGTTGATGTGTTAGGCTGACTAAGATTTTCCCAAACAATACCCCCTAAATTTGCGAGGAGGATTATTGGAGAATTGCCTTTTCAATGAGCAGATAACTCTCCAAAGTGGATTTGCAAATATCTTTCATTTAATGCTACATTAATAAGTTGTCTGACATTTAATTTGTCTCAATTATAACTCTTTATTGATGGTCGTTCAAACATTCGAATGACGTACTGATGGCCTGGCAGAGCACATGTGATTTGACATTTAGTTTGAATAATTTTAGTAACACTTTCCATGTGCTGGGATTCATCGAGTTGCCTCGTGCATTCTCATTTTTCTAGATGCTTCTACCAACCAAAAAAAATTCGTGTTATCCTTGAAACAACGCCATATCTCATCATTTTGTTCTTTTATAAAGCCTAGGAGTCAAGAAAACTTTAATTCATTTCATTTCTTTTTTTAGTCTATTCCTTTTCTTGTTCTTTTCATGCACTGAAACATCCATCCTCTCTTCTAATTTCCTTTATTTACTTTCACAATGACTAGGTTTGAGAAACCATCTAAGTTCGGAGATCAAGGGGGAGTCACGGATTCCGATATCGTTGAGCATAGGGCGGATCAAATGTGATTCTCTTTGTGAGACCCTTACACATTTGACTGTGAGGCAAACGTAGCCGATGTGGCCACTCTAGACGAATACTGCATGCACTACAAAATCCCAAATTCCATCGGACTTATTTTGTTGGAAGGTCAGGTATTTGGAATTCGCCTCCACGTGCGGTGGCTATTTACAGCTCATTGCTTTCTTGCAGCGTAACTCTACCCATTCAGGTTTATATTGCTAGATTTTTATGACTCCAAAATTTTATCGGCACAGTTGACCCCTAATGGGCACTGGTAACTATTGAGTTTGTGGTCGTTATGGGCTGTGAATGGAGAACCTATGCTGACTTCTTGCGAGATTAATCATATTTTTGTCCTCAAATATTCGGATAAGGGAACTTACTTCCTGACTTTTGTTTGGGTCTGTAATCTGTTACCGTAAGGCGTGGACCCCAATATAATTAAAAATAGTGACATTGAGGTTGACACCACCCCCGAGCAAAAGGGATTTCTATTGGGATTCCCCACTTCGAATAAATTTTGAAAGAATAGCTGGTTCTTTGTAAAAAGCCCTTGGGGAAGAGATGTCGTGAAAGATTCAGTGACTTTGCACCTTGGTAGGGTGATACCTCGTCACTTCATGAAGCATCACACTTGGATAAAGAATCTGCAAATTTAAATGGAGACGATATTGCAATGGTCACTAGGATGTTTACACGTCTTTTAAGTAATATGGGCATTCCTATTATGTTCGGTGAGTCCGTCCATCTTGAGAGGGGGATTATAGTCGTGCTTCCGAACGATCGACTTCGGTGTGAGCATTTTATATGATTTGGTAAGTTATTCTCTATTCTTCCTTTATCTAACTCTTTTTTTTTTTTACTTTTAGTATTTGATGAGAAGTTGATATGCGGGGAAATCACCTGCGTTACAAAGAATAAAAAAGACAAGAAAAAGACAATCATAGGTGTTTCCATCGAAGCTAGCACTCCCTCATGAAAAAGTAGGAAATCTTTCAGGTTAGCTGAAAGGTTGTCTTATTACTCTACTAAGCCGGATCATATACCTGTAGGTTTGGTTGCTGCCTAACAAGGGGAGACGAAGGAAAAGTAAAGGAAACACAACTTTTCTAACTGTCTATCGTGTGAGCAGACTGTCAGGCTTCGTATGATGACTATACGGGAGGTTTCCTATGGTCTAGGGACCACCGTCAACATGTCGCTTTATGACGAGGAACATGATGAAGTGGATGGCAACTTGGTGTCCGTTGCATTAGCTAGCCATCGCGCTAAGAATGGGAAAAAAGAAAGGGGGTCGTAAGCATGGTTCATTTGTCGAGCCTTTATATTGATCACTCTGCTAAGCACTCCTCATCTGGAGATATAGTAAAAAAAAAGATTGAAGCTAGTGAAGCTGATGTTCATACTAAGAGGTTCTATTCCTCTTGATGATCAAGCTACCATAATCAATCTTCATTTTTTACCTGAGTATTATTCGGTGGATCCGTTGGTTGGAAGCAACTTAAACAAGGAGCCTTGTTTTTCTGCATGGGATATGCTTGTAATATTCTTTGGTAACGTCATGCATTTTGAATATACGAGCTCCAGCCGTGACTTGCAATGCGCTTCTAGTTCTCAAAGACTTGACCGTTATTTCAATATATTTTCCCTAATGAGTATTCTTACTTCGAATAATGCACTGCTTTTAGGCCTTTTAGGTCTCACTTTAGTTATTTGGCAGGTCATGTCAAAATTAATCCCATACAAGGATGAGATGGCGTCTTTTGAATCTCAAATCACAACTCTCTAGGCGTATATCGTCCAAATGACTACGTACCAGGTTAGTTCGCAGGACGAGTGAGCCAGAACAATATCCCTTATGACGAAGGAAACTGAACTTCGTCATATTGTGGAATTAAGGGTTCAGGGGACAGAGAGCAAGGTTCAACAGTTACGAGATCGATGCTCTAGCCAGAACATGATTTTTATGCATGCTATAGAAGAACTGGAGCTAAGGGACGTCCATCCTTATAAGCAATCTATTTCTTTTGACACCTTTATAATATCACAATGGAATAAGGACGACACATGACTTTTATTCGAGAAAGGATAGAATCGAGGAGAAGGTTGTGCGTAGCTTCCAGGGATTATGGAAAAAGAATGGGAGAAAACATTGGATTCCAACAAAGCACTGATAAAAGAATCGGTGAGATCACTATCGCTTATATAGCATCGAGCCTTTGCGATTGCATCTGGAAATGGTTAGCGAGTTAGTATCTCCCATGATCTATACTTATGGGAAAGCTACCTCGTCTTTTTTAGATTGACATGGGTCATTCCATTGGGTACCGATATGTCTTTTCTGAAACTAAAAGGATGATAGTGAGGTGATAGGGGACACTAGCGAGGTGCTAAGGGAAAGTGGCTAGGTTTCAAAGGGTGAATGGCCTGACGATGCACGACCTAGCTTAGCAATGGTGGAATCTTATGGAAAAGAGGCGGCACGGCTATCTGGGAGCGCATCGGGGCAAAAAGAATAACCTTTTTTTTTCTAACCCCTTATATTACATATAAAGCCAATCTTTGTGTTTATTGTTGCAATCTATCTCTTTCTTATCTAAATCATGTACGTGTCTTAACATTGTGTTTCTACTCTAGATGCAAGTCTTTTTGGGTCGGTATAAGTTGTTATTCCCCGAGGTGTTCCAAGCGTGTTTTTTAGTCCTCTGACTTTGTCGGGAAGTTCACACATTTGATGCTGCTTTCCCGTGTTATCCTAGGTATTGCTTAGTCGTTAACCCAGCTAGGTGACCGAAAGAGGTCGTCAGACCATTATCTAGGGGTATGTCCTAGTGTTTAACGCAACTCGTGTGTGTTATCTAGGGTAATGCTTGATTTTTGATGTATCGAGGTGGTCGAACGAGGTCGGTAACACTTTATCCCAGGGTAAGTTCCAGTGTTTAACTCTACTCACGTGTGTTATCTTGGGTGTTGCCTAGTCTTTAACGCAACGAGGTGGCCTTAAGTTCCAGTGTTTAACGTTACTTGCGCATGTTATCCTAGGTGCTGCCCAGTCTTTAACGCAACGAGGTGGCCGAACGAGGTCAGCAACGCTTTATCCTGGGGTAAGTACCAGTATTTAATGCTACTTGTATGTATTATCCTGGATGTTGCCTAGTCTTTAACGCGGTAAGGTGGGTGAATTTGAGGTGACACTTTCAAGCGATCTGTTTTGATAGGGGACTTGAGTCCTTTTTTTTGCTCGTGGTATTATGGCTATTTAATCTACGATAAGCTTTATTCAATTGGACGGTAGGTTTGGCAATATGGGTTACGGCATGATGGGTTGACACGACACGAACACGATTATTACGGGTTTGGGTCGAGCTTAAATAGGTCATGTCATTAAATGTGTCAACCCGTTTAACCCGTTTAATAATCGTGTCGTGTTTGGGTTTAGCTTAACGAGTCACGGGTTGACACGATTAATAGAGGGTAAATATGTAATTTTAGTCTTAATGGCATTTCTATAAATTTCTCTAGGGTATAAATTGAAACTTTAAACCCTATATCATTTCTTTCTCACATTCACTTCACCCTCAACATCAACCGCTCCTTATCCTCCTATACCATTTCCTCTCGCTCAAACATCAACTGCCTCTACACATCTCATCCCATTTTTTCTCTCCGTTCGTCAGCCGTCACTACATATCTCATCGATGTTCCTTCTCTGCCACTTGCGTTGTCTCTGTTTCGTCATCTCCGCTGCATCGCACCAGGTAATTTTTTTGCTCTGTTCTAACTTCTGTTGTCTTCATTTATTTGTTGCGATTAAATATGGTAGTTTATTTGTGATTCACAAATATTTATGGGAGATTCAGAGTGTACAATTAAAGTTAATTAAATTATTTTTTCTCATATAGTTGCAGGTCGTGAGAAGACAAATCAATGGCTTACTTTGGACATTTGGATTTTTTTTCCTTTTTATTGTAAATGTATTGTTTCATAAATATTACGGATGTTATCCTTTACAGATTATGAAGTGTGGATTTTTGTTTGTTGATTTTGTAGATTTGGTAGATTTGTTTCATATATAAAATAGTTTGTTATTTTATTTCGTTGTTTTGCAGATTCAACCTAGTGGTTTTGCATATTCAAGTATTAGATCTTGCTCTTTTATTTGATGGTTTTGAAGATTCAACTCGGTGGTTTATTGGATGGCTTTGGTCTTGAATATTTTTTTTATGATGATATTTGTTCTGTAACTTTTATTTTTATGTTTGTAGATTCTTCTTGAGTTACATTATTCACTCGGTGGTGTTGTTGGGTTGCAATCTTTTTATTGCTCAATCAACGACCTGGATTGGCCTTGTTACATTTCATTGACAAAACACAAAGTTTGTTTGAGAACCTGATTAAGTCAACAACAAAAAATAAAATCAATTTAACGCCTTACATCTGTAAGTAGTTTGAAAAAATATATATTAACAGGTCACGGTCATGTAAATGGGTCATTTGACACGAACCGTATAACTTGTTTATTAAATGGGTTATGTGTGTTATGTACGTGTTGACCTATATTTAACCGTGTCGTGTTTGAGTTAATCTAAAATTAATCGTGTCGTGTTCAGGTTGACCCAAACACGACCCGAATTGACACCCCTATTGGAATGTAACAAGAACAATTTACTTTAAACTGCTTGATAACTCGATCTTTGGAAAAGAAAAAAATTAAAAGTGAAAACTAAAAGATGTAAGGAAGTATGCCCTAAAACAAGGGATTTTCTATAACAAATCATTGATATCAATAAAAGTCTTTTGTTTACAAAAAATATTATGTAGCATGAATAAATTGTTTACTATATATGTCAAAAGAAAAATATTCTAAGGATCCAAAACTAAAAGAAACACAAAGAATTATTCACATAAAGAAGTTTATGTGCGGTAGACATAATTAAGAAATTTATGTGCGGTAGACATAATTCTTTATTTAGTCTAAAAATGTTCACAACTGTTGGAAACCATATCTTGATTAAAGTTGCATGTATTTAATTTTTCAATAGGAAAGTGATGAGTCTAGAATCACCAAGTGAAAGACTTTGAACAAAATTCCAAGTACATATCATGTATTGAATGGATCGAGGGAATAATATATTTCGATTTTACCGTTAATGGAATAATACATTCACAATAGAGTAATTGAAATATCTATCTTAATCTTTTGATAAATAATGTACCATATGTATTATGAGTTGTAATGTTATTTTGGGTACGACCACATAATCAATTTTTAATCTCAATAGTTTGATGTTATTGATTCATACGTCATGACAAACATATATTTATAGATATGAACATCATGACTCTAATAATCACATAAGAGTAAATACCACTTATGGGTCTTACGAGAACTTGAATTATAAATCTTGGTACCGAGTATTCAATATTCAGTTATTGAATCACGATTTATGATAAATCAAAATTATTCATTGGCCGTAAGATCATCCTAAGTAATAAAGTAATTAATAATACAACAGTCAAAAGGCATTTCAATTATTGGTAATTTTCATGAGGATACATATTTCACACAATTGTTTAGGGTAAAAATATTTAATATATTTTATTTTAATTCAAGAGTGCAATTTCAGTTTTTTAGTGGACTAAACTAAAATTGATATATTTGGGCTCAATTAAATTAATAGTTAATTAGTACTTGGGCTAAATATATTGAAGCTTATTTATTTTTCCATCAAAAATCTATTTTGATTTATTTCTATTCCTAATGGGAAATAAAATAAAAAAAGTAAGATGGGTCTTTGTCTTGGAACTCAACATTTAAGCTCAATAGGTTCCTTTTAGATATTCCAATGTAATTTGTAAAGTTTGGAGATCCATGAGTTATTTTAATTACAAGCTACAATATATTTGGCCCAAGTACCAAATAACTCTTAATTAATTGAGCCCAAATATAATAATTTAGGTTTTTGTTCAAGTATTTTTGGTGTTCTACTTCAATTTCATGATTGCACTCAATTTGACAAGGTATTGTTTGTCTTTTACGTTTATAGCTTTAAAATGCTCAAATACATTGGGTTTTATTCTCATTTTAGTGTATATGACTTGAACAAATCTTGTTAGAAGATAGAGCTTCAAGTATAAGCTAGATTTGTTAATTAGATACCTAAATGTGATTCAGGTTTTCTTAAATCTAAAACTTCATATGTTTAGGGTTTGTATTGTGATTAGCTTATAATCTATGGTTATTTGTGTGTTAATTGATTTTATCTTGATGATTGATAGTGTTATAGCTATATTTTTATCGGATGTACACGTTACTGATAAGGTGGATAGTCCCTTAAGATTGCCAGGTAGATATCCGAATAGGCATCCAGAAAATATCCTTCAAGATATCACCAAGGAATACGAACCCGAGTAAGCATGAATACAGGTATTGAGCAAGTCAAGACCTGCTCGGGACCAAGTGATGTCATATTCTACTCGGGACAAGAATGAGAAACCCGAATAAAGAAGTCCAGTACATGGGTATACCAAGAGTCATGCTCAAATACGCAAGGACATTCATGTCAAGAAGAATTCTTAGAAGAGTAAAGCACCAAACAGGAAACAGGTTCCAAATCAGGCAACAACTTTATTTCTTCAAGAAGACTGCACATTTATAAGGAAATAAAATCCTAAACTGACTGTATCTCTAGAGTCCCATTCGATCTCCATACTCCGAAATAGGAAAGAAGTAAAAGATGACTCCAACAAGCAACCAAATTGTAACCAAATACAGAAGTCTTTCATTACTTGTACAACAAGGATTAGAGTTCTATGCGAATATAGATAGACCCATAATCTCATTGTTGAAGGACGGAAAAATAGATATACAAAATCACGAGCATAGAGGAAAAAGAGAGATCAAGTGGTGTAATTCTTGATTCCAATAGTGAATTTTGGCTCGGTTGTTTGTTCAACAACTCGTGGACGTTTCTCCGATCACCGGAGTTTTACCACGTAAACTCGTGTCTAACTAGTTTCAAATTGCATTCTCTTTCTTTCTCTTTGACAGGCCACAACCAAATCCAATCTTGTTGACTTTCTCACCCCATCGAGAAATCGTCATCAACAATTAGGGCTAGAAGGAGGGGGCTGAAAACCTTCGACCTTGTTTAAAGTAATGGCTGGAAGCGGAAGCAGAAACAGTTCAGGGGATATCCAAACATCTCCAGATAATGCTCATATAGGCGGAAGTTCACGAGATCCCACCATAACCACCGAGAACCAACCAGGATCCCTGACTGGTATCCAACAAATCCCTCTTACTAGTAAGAACATAGCACGTCGTTTTCGCGAGGTATTACAATAGCTACTGATAGACGCGGCGAGAGAAAGAGTAGATCTATTGACTGCGGATGAGGCGCATCCACCAAACCCTTTGCCTATAAGGCTCCGATCGGTTATAGTTGGGTCGGAACCAGATGCTCCAGTAGCTGTTAGGAACTCGGATCAAAAAAATCTGTCTGGGGGTATAACACGCAACCAGGACAGAGGTCATGAAACACCTGAAGAACAACCACGCCAAAGGCGGAGTCATCATCACAAGCGTTGTCATGAATCGAGAAAGGCACCGAAAATATGACCAGCGTATTAATCGATCATTGTCATCAGAAGATAGCGATCGTCACCATCACAAGCGTTGTCATGGAACCATACACCTGCAAGGGTACAGGAGGAAGATGGGCTGGAATTAGGCATGGCAATCACCTGACGGTTTAACCGTCATGGAGAACCGGTGGGAGATAGATGTTATGATTCAGAGCCTGACCCAAGAAGTCGAAAACAACAGGCGTCAAATGGACGTGTTGGTTAGGAGATATGGATATAACGAGTTGTCTAATGATGACTCTGACAGTCTTTTTACTATGGACATCTTACGAACCCAATTCCCAGAAAGGTTCAGGATGCCACATGTGGAACAATTTAAGAAGGATACAGATCCCAAAGAACAAGTCAGACGGTATAAAAAAAGCGTTATGGCTCAATATGCCCACAGCGACCCATTAATGTGTCTCAACTTTCCACAAACTCTGGGAGACACATGCTCAAGATGGTTCGAAAGATTGCCTCCGGCAAACATCGGGAGTTTCGGTGAGTTGAGCAGAAGTTTCTCAAAACAATTTTGGGGCAATGTACACATGAAAAAATTAGTGGTTTACCTTTCTCAGTTGAAATAAGGGAAATAAAAATACCTATGCAGATTCGGCCAGGCGGTCTCGAAAATCGACAGTGCAAATGATGAAGCAATAATTTCTGCATTCATAAACAACTTGCAGAATGGACGGCTAACTTTTGACCTATGAAGAGCCCGTTTAACCAGATATGCAGACATGATGGACATGGCTGGAGGATATGCACTAGCCGAGGAAGAGGAATTAGCACTAAGAGGTTGCTACATGCATGGAGGGAGACCCAAACAAAGAAATGTCAAGTCAAAGGTACAGAACCACAAAGTATAACAAAAAGAAAACAGCAAAGAAAGGAGAAAGGAGAAAGGATGGGGGAAGCGGGCGTAGTGCTGACCAGACCATGGAGAAATTTCGAAGAAAATACACAAACTACACCCCTCTCCGGAAAAAACATGAGGAAATCCTGGCCATATTAGAAGAAAAGAATCTGGTAAAAGAGCCACACTGACAGTCTCAATTTGCTCAGTGAGATACGACAAAATACTGTAGATTCCACAAGGAGGCCGGTCAGGAGACCGATTAGGAGACCGGTCATGAGACCTCCAAATGTTATCAGCTTAGAGACTACATAGAGACCCTCATTTGGGAAGGACATCTCTAAGATATAATCCTGAAGAAAGAAGAGAAGTCAAAAACGAAGAAAGAGACTAAGGTCGATCATAGTTCAGATCGCAACAAAAGGGCCGTCAACTAAGAGAAGTAACCGGGAGCGAACTCAGGAAATTCGAGAAGCAGTGGAAGCAAGACAAAATTTTGTTGTCAACTCCATCGAACCAGACCTGAAAAGAATAAAAGAAGGATGTGACCTAATAATATTCACAGAGGCCGACTCACATGGGGTCGATGTCCGACCAAATGACGCCTTGTCATAAGCGCCCGAATTGGCCACAGGGAAGTAAAGAGAAATTTAATAGACAATGATAGTTCGACATATATTCTCAATATAGCTGTCTACGATCAACTCAGGTTGGACCGAAAGGATTTGCAACTTTTCCATACCCCACTCAGAAGGTTTGTAGGAGTCGAGGTCAGGTCTCTCGGGACGACAAAGTTGCTTGTAAAAATCGGAGTAGCACATTGTCAGAGAACAATGTTGCTCGATTTTATAGTGGTAGACCTAGACAATTGGCCTTATAACGCGTTGTTAGGTCGACTATTCTTGAATAAAACTAAGGCAGTAACATCTACTTATGCTCTGATGATCAAATTTTCAACTGAACGGGGGGTAGGAGTAGTCAAGGGGTCCTAGAAGATGGCCAGAAGAGCTAATCTCTTGGTCTACAAAGACAAGACAAAGACAATAGCGAATAAGTGTTCACCATCACACGGTCAGATCAGATCGAACAAGAATCACTGTTGTTCTTTGATCCGAGGGAAGAGCCGAAAGTGTCCAAAAGTGAACCAATAGAGGAAATAGTCTTAAAAGAAGTTGAACCAGGTAAGAAGATCAAAATCGGGGCAAGTTTAGAAGGAAAGGTTTAGTAAAACCTTATTTGATCTACTCAGAGAATATAAAGATGTGTTCGCCTGGAGTTATGAAGACATGGTAGGGATAAATGCCCGAGTAATATCACATCATCTTGCGGTGGACCCAAATGCAAAACCAGTAATACAAAAAAAAAAAGATCTTTCAACCTCAAAAGAAGTTAGGTGATCAACGGGTCGATCAGAGAGATCAACTACCCTCAGTGGGTAGCCAATATGGTCCTTGTCCAGAAGAAAAATGGTCAATGGAGAATGTGCGTAGACTTCACGGACCTGAATAAAGTCTGCCCAAAAGATAGTTTTCCATTGCCAAGGATAGACCAACTGGTTGATGCCACATCAGGCCACAAATTACTCAGTTTCATGGACGCATACTCAGGGTACAACCAAATCTGGATGAATAAGGTTGATGAGGAAAAAAAAAGCATTCACAACCGATCGTGGCCTATACTGTTACACAGTAATGCCTTTTAAGCTAAAGAATGCAGGAGTAACATACAAAAGATTGGTCAACAAAATCTTCGCACGTCAAATACGAAGAAACATGGAAGTTTACATAGATGACATGTTGACCAAGAGCATCTCGACTGATGGGCATGCTTCAGACCTGCTGGAAACATTCGATGTCTTGAGGATATATCAGATGAAGTTGAATTCAAACAAATGCCTATGAAATTGAATTCAAACAAATGCCTATTTGGAATTCCTTCAGGAATATTCCTAGGTTTCCAAGTTCACCAGAGGGGAATCAAAGTGAACCCTGAGAAGATCCAAGCCCTTCAAAAAATGACCTCGCCAAGGACGGTAAAAGAAGTGCAGCGCTCGACAAGATGTTTAGCCTCCTTGGGAAGATTTGTTTCAAAGGCCACAGATAGATGTGCTCCCTTTTTTAAAGTAATTAAACAAAGGAAAATGGCTCGAATAGAACGACGAATGCGAGCAGGAGTTCCTAAAAATCAAAAAGTACCTAGGGCAGGCTCTTATCCTTTCAAAACCTAAAATGGGAGAAGTATTTCATTTGTACTTATCAATTACGAAATTAGTGGGAAGTTCGGTTTTAGTTAAAACAGAAGATGGAGTACAGAGACCAGTATACTATGCCAGCAAGGCACTCATTCCAGCTAAAACCAAGTATTCACAGGCAGAAAAAATGGCCTTAGCCTTGGTTTCGGTAGCAAGGAAACTGATACCATACTTTCAGGCTCATACAATCCAGGTCCTCACCGACTGCCCATTTAAGCAAATCTTTCAGAAACCAGAAATTTCAGGAAGACTAATCAAATGGGCAATCGAGCTGAGTGAATTTGATATTCAGTACGTCCCTAAGACATCCCTCAAAGGCCAGGCCATAGCAGATTTCGTAGCAGAATTCACATAATCAAACCTGGAAGCAAAAAGGATGTTGGGCAAGAGTTTCTCGTGGAGATTATATATCGATGGTTCCTCGAACACTCATGGCAGCGGGGCAGGGATTATAGTATGCACCCTGGAAGGAGATGATGTTGAATGTGCCATGAGACTCGATTTCAAAGCGATAAATAATCAAGCAGAGTACGATGCGTTACTAGCTGGACTTAGAGTATGCATAACCCTCGGAGCATATGAGGTCGAGATATTCAGTGACTCACAGATAATCATCAACCAAGTCCTAGATGAATACCAAGCTAGAGATGAAGGAATGATAGCTTATCGATACATAGCAAAACAACTCCTTCAAAAATTCAAGGAATATAAGATTGTCCAGATTCCCAGGGAAGAGAATGAAAAGGCTGACGCTTTGTCCAAACTAGCATCAGCAACAACCACAATCAGGCTAAAAACTATTCCGGTCGCACATCTCCTTAGACCGAGTATAGTTGAGTCAAAAAACTTGGAAATCTCAAAAATTCGAACACCGTCAGATTGGTTGGATGACTCAGCTGAAAAGATACCTAGAAGAAGGCGTACTCCCGGAAGACCCCCTAGAAGCCAAACTTGTCGGGTACCGGTCAGCAAGATACACATTGATCGAAGGAGAATTGTACAGAAGATGGTTTTCCCGAACACTCCAAAGATGTGTGTCAGAGAAAGATGCATGTCGGATACTACAAGAAATCCATGGTGGAGTATGCAGAAACCATGCTGGAGGTAAAAGTTTGGCACACAAGGTACTCAGGCAAGGTTATTATTGGCCCTCTTTGTTCTCGGATGCACAACTATGTTCAGAAAGTTGCAATACATGTCAAAGGATGGCTAACGATATCCGACAACCCCCTGAACAACTTAGAAGCCTTAAGTCCCCATGACCATTTTCCATGTGAGGCCTGGACTTAATTGGCCCAATGCCAGCAGGGATAGGGGTGGAGCAAAGCATGCAATAGTAGTCGTTGATTATTTCACAAAATGAGTAGAAGCCAAAGCATTAGTACACATCACATAAGCAAATACCACAGACTTTGTGAAGAAAAATATACTTTACATATTTGGAGTCCCAAGCACTATCATCACTGACAACGACACCCAGTTCGATAATCTAAAATTCAGACAGTTGTGCAAAGAGTACCAAATTGCCAATTACTACGCCACACATGTCCACCCTCAAACGAATGGGCAAGCTGAAGCAGTAAACAAAATCATCAAGCACACACTCAAAGCAAAGCTAGATGCCAAGAAAGAAGTCGGGTTGAAAAACTTCCTGAGGTATTATGGGCAAATCGGACGACAACAATGACTTCTACAAGAGAGACTCCATTCACTTTAGCGTTTGGAACAGAAGTTGTTATCCCCGTAGAAACATCGTACGAGTCACTGAGGGTCAGGCTGTACGATGAAAACCAGAATGTTGATAAGCTGTTACAAAGTGTAGATGAGCTAGAAGAGAAAATGGAGAAATCCAGAATACGAAATATGGCATATCAGTAAATAGTGGCTTGCCACTACAACTCTCATGTTCGGATCAGGAAATTCCAACTAGAAGACCTGGTACTTAGAAAAGTGTCACTGAACATAAAAAACAAAGTTGCAAGCTTCTTGGCTGACAAATGGGAAGACCCGTACAAGATTGAAGGAGTAGCTGGTCATGGAGCATATTGGATTGCACGACCAGATGGAAGGGTCTTACCCCAACCATGCAACACCCAATATTTGAAGATTTTTTATCCTTGAAATTTTGTTTCCTTTTTAGTTAGGACAATTCTAGTCATGATAGTTATTAGCTTTGAAATTTAATCATTGTTAATTTTACAGTTATAAATAAAAACCCAACTCTGGATTTCAGAAATCTAAAGCATATGATAATAAGAACATATGAAAGACGAATATGATAATAAGAACATGCAAATAGAATGCTCGGGGCCATTAATTTGGTGAAATTCCCGAATGGGCGGAGAAGCTCGAAGGAGCACGTCAGTCGACCTTAGCTAAAAGATAAACCCGATACATCAGATTCTGGAAAACGGCTCGGGGCACCGTCGGGAAAAATCCCGATGAGATGCGCAGCTGTGTTAAACAGTTCAAAAGCTTAGCGATTCGGTAAAACCTTGCAAAGACAAAACTAAGGAGACGTCCTCAGTAACTTGTGCAAGGACTCAAACATATGATCATAGCGAGCCTTGATGTAATGTTTGGGTAGCAACCAAGTATGAAATAATGAGTATAAATCTATTTGCTTGTTTCAAGATGACTCAGTTAATATTAGCCAGGTTAATAAGATACTTGGCACAAAGAAATTTCATTAGCCAGTTTAATAAGATACATGGCATTAGAAAATTGTTTAGAGTAAATAAAACCAAGTTAAATACTCGGTAAAGCTACTCAGACAACAGAGTTAGCCAGTTCAATAAGATACTTGGTGTTAGAAGCTATTCAAAGTAACGAAACCAAGTTAAAATACTCGGTACCCGGTGAAATTACTCGAGCAATAAGTTAGCAGGTTTAAACAATGGCTTTCGAAATTAAGTAGTTCACAAAAATATGGAACATTGATCAAAATTTTTGCACTGAAAATTTTACAACTAAGGCTAGGATGAGGATTTGGAATTCTTGTCGATGCTCGAGTCAAACACCATTTCATACTCACGGAGGAGACTTTCAGTTGAAGGCCAAGCAATTATGTCGACCGAATCATCCATCCACTCGCTGTAATCTGCTTCAGGGATCGGGCCAACATCAGACGTCGAACCATCCATGCCAAATTTCTGATTGACATAGAAGGTCGAGAGAGAATGCTCTGATGGAACCTCCAAATGCATAGGATGAGGCTCTTTACCTTGACTGCGGCAGTAAGCTCTCCATTCTTTAATCTGAGTCCGAAAAGATTCCAGGGGCCGGTCCACATGGTTCTTGATCAATAGCTCCCAATTGGTTCGAGCTTTATCAGTTGCCCGATTCTTGACTTTAAAAAATTCACCAGCTGAAACTAACCCTCTCTGAAATTCCCGAAGGGGAAGGGCGTTATAAGCTGTGGACCTTTTGAAGCGATCAACCCCTTAGACCTCAAGTGTCAGCTTAGCCTCATTTGATAGAGATTCGACTGTCAAGGCTTGGCGTTCCAAGTCTTCAATTTTCTACTCATAAGACGACTTGACCTGTTCAGCTTCTTGTTCGGCTTTGAGCATCGACCTCTACTTGCTTAGCCAAATAATGGTCGGTAAACACCTGGGCAGAGCTCACCTCCCTTTGATAAGCCGTTTCAACCCGAGCACGACTATCCTCACTCTTCTTCAGCTGAGCTTCAAGACGCCTTATTCGATAGGCTTGATGTTGTTGCGTCTGAACCAACCCAGCAAACTCAGTCACCACCTATAAGAAAGGTTAAGTTAAAAATCTGGCAGGCATTAAGATAACAGTTGAGATAAGAGACTTACATTAGAGGCACTATTGAAAATATTTTCAAGACGAGTGGTAGGGGAACCTTCCTTGAAACAGGCTCCAATGGTTATCCCCAATGAAGACCTGACCAGAATACAATGCCTTTAGAATTTCCTGAGGAGTGGAATAAGGGTCACCCGAGGCTTCCGCCCCAACGTCTTCAGCCTCAGAAGGAAAAGAATCCCTATTAAGGTTTGAAGTTTCTCTCTTCCTACAGACGCTTCAACTTGAACGATTGAGGAAACTCCAACCTCGGTATCATCATCACTTGATTCAATAAACGATATCACCCGAGGGACTTTATGAGAGCGATTAGGAGAGTCAGCCATCTTCCTCTTCTTAGCCAGAGTACGATGGAAGCTGAGATCAGCCGTGGGATCATCCTGATCATCAACATCAAGAAAAGATTAGAAGAAATCAGAATCATGATTTACTTGTTCGTCTCAAGGTTTTCAAGCTCCATCTCCAGCCCCGACAGTAAACTGTTAGGTGGGAACCTCATTAGTCAGGGACTTCGGCACACCAGACATTTCACCGAGACAATCTTCTTGCCCGCCCTTATCCTCATTGAAAGTTCCCTAGAAAGTGTGTGTCTAATAACCTAGAGGGGGGGGGGGGGGGGTGAATAGGTTTTAATCAAGTTAATTGCCAATTTTTATTGATTATCAAAATTCAAAATTCACACAATAAAACAAACATAAAACATCAAGTGTAAAGTGCGAAAATATAAATAACACAAGATGTATACATAGAAACCTTGCAAATGGGAAAAACCACGGGCTGTTAAGTGAGTCACACTCGATCACAGAAATCCACTATATGAGTAAAAAGTTACACCCTCAAGTGATACTCGGACTCTCACTCTCGACAACCTCAGGTTATGACCACTATCACTCACCACTCTTGGTTCAGTCCTTAATGATATCCCCTGATCCACTACTCTTGGCGTGAGCACCTCCTACTCTACCCCTTGGGCCTTTTATAGTGGATACCCAACCAATTGCTTGCCAACCCACCCTTGGTTGCAAGGCTTCTCTTGCTTGTACAACTTTTCACCAAAGCCACAAGACTTTGACTTAATGAAGAGTATATGGTCTAAGTGTATATATGACACTATGCTCAATTGCAACTATGTGTAAGACCACACACAAAATGCTTAACTAGATGTAGATAATGCAATATAACATCCTAGTTATCAACAATGCCTATTTGCCCACAAATAAGGACTCAATAAGATGTAGATAAAATCTAACAGCCTAATTGTCAATAAAAGTCCAACCAACACAAGTTGTCACAACAAATAATCAAGGGCATGCAATCAATAAATGCAATCAATGAGGCATAAACAATAATGTCTAAATGCAATGCATAAAGACTTAACTAGATATGGATATGCAATATTACAATCTAGTTATCAAACAAAGCCACTTCAACATAAGTGGTCATTAAGCATGGCATGGTCATTAAATGCAATCATCAAAATGCAATCATTATGACCTAATTAGTTAGAGGCAAATATGTCCTAAATGCTAGCTATCAACAAACAAACCTAATCATGTTATCAAGACTCATAAATATATACAATAATGTAGAATTTAGGTATTTAATCAAACAATAAATACCTTATCTAGAGTAAGAAGAACAATAAATGATGTTCAATGATGTTCTTACTTACTTAGTCATGAAACAAAGAACACCCATGCTCATATGATGAAGAAAAATGCAATATGGAGATGGGTTTTAGGTTTGGAAAGTCAAAAACAAAGCTTGAAGCTTTCTCTCTCTAATAGAGGTTCTCTCACTCTAAAAATGTATTCTTTGAGCTCTAAAGAGGCAAGGAAGAAGAAGAGAACATATAGGTAAAAGCCCTAGACAAAACGGCGTCGTTTTGGACTTGGGTAACAAAATCCCGTCATGACCGATGTGCATACCATTGGCCAGGCAAGTGCCTAGGCAGCTGTCCAGGCAGCATGGCACGACTGGACATTACCGCTGCCTAGGTCGCTGGCTAGGCATGTTCCCCAAAAGCGGTCTAGACCACGGTACACGCTTGACAGCACAACAGCTCAAGCTTCGAGAAATCCAAAATATGACCAAACGACATTTAAACCTTTCGTATAATATACTGTTGGAAAGGTATGAAAGTCTACTTTCTACTCCAATTTACAAAACATGATTTGGATGTCTGTAGAAAAATTTATGGTCATTTTAGTGACCAAAGTTCAGAAACGGATAACAACAGAGTTGCCCTGTTTTTGTGGTCACTTTACAGATTTCAAAACCAATCTAAACGGTCATGAAATATTACGAATAATATACCGTTGGAAAGGTATGGGTGTTTATTTTGTACATAAATTTTCAAAACTCATTTAAAATCATTTTATAAAAATATATGGTCATAAGACCATACAAAGGTCAGTTTTGAAAAACATTTAAATCATTGAAATACACTCTTTTGAAACTAGACACCTTATTCCATATAACCAAACCAAGAGAAGAATGAGACATTCTCATATGGTCACTCAACGAGATAAAACAAGCACACCATCGTGCAAGCGCGAACACAACACAATACCACACTTAAATCTATAAATGAAGTGCAAGTGTGATTGTGAAGAGATGCACACATATAAACAATATCAACACAAATACAAGATCAGCAAAGCATGCATGAGGTGTGTGTGTGCACCTAAACTCTTCAAGAGGCAAAATCAAGTGAATATACATTTTGCTCTTGAAGTCATGGAGATGCTTGGAAGCTTGCCAATGAGGACCTAAGCTACCTATTACACAATCATCCCCAATGTGGTGTGGTGTGGTTTGTCATGAAATAAGTCAATCATAAAATCAAGGTCCTTACACTCAGGAAACCTTTAGGCATTGGCAGTTTCAACAGGGCCACTCAGACCACTAGATTCCCCAATGGTCGGCTGAATGACCTCTTTAGGGACGTACTCAGGAATCTGGTCGTCAGCCTCATCAAACTCCTCATCCGATTCAGGTGGACCAATGCCTTCCTTGCTTTGGCGAGAAGCTTTTTTTTGGCTCGCCTAAAGGATCGATTTCACCTGGCGAGCTTGAACGTCGCAGCCGATGTCCGAATCATACATTAAACACGATAAAGAGAACCAAGTCAGACATAGTAATATAGGTGAAATAAAAGCAAAAAAGAACCATACTTACATCGCCTGTGATAGCCTGAAATCTGATTAAAAAAACCAAGCTCTATCATCTTCTTCTCACTAAAAAGATAGGATTTGCTCCTCTTTTTCAGAGTACGCACTGCGGCCTGAGCAAGGCTGGTCAGCTCAACATCAGAGAAGTCAAGTTTTTTCTTGTTCTATGAGTCAGGAGAACAAAAAAAATGGGGAACCTTCAGCACCGTCTGATTCTCTCCGGTCGAGAGAGTAACCTCAAGTCCCAAGTTCCCTCTGGTAAAAAACCAATGTTCTTCCAATGCTTGTTCGATGAAGGAAACCCCCACACGAAGCCTTTTTTTTTTTGCATCAGAAGAGGTTTCAAATCCTCGGTTTACTTTTTTCCCCTCAAAGACCCAGCAATCTGGTGGATTGGACATAAGAAAATAAGTTCTTGGCCGACTAGATTGCCTTAGTGTATAAAAATGCCTGATTTCATCTGGAGAAGGTGGCGACAGGTTCATCCGGCTCCACATATGCCACATGCATATTAAAATCTTGTAGCTATTCGGGACAAGTTGGGCTGGAGCGATCCCTGCTTCGGCCAGAAACCAAGCAACGAATGGTTGGAGAGGAAGAGTTATACCACAACAGAGCATGGACCCATAAATCGCCACCATGCCCGGAGGAGGGTTCCATACGGCTCTATCACCAGCAGGAGACATTATAACCGAGTCGTCTAGGTCAAATCGAGCACGATACTTCATGATCTCATCTTCCCCGACCACATTCAGCTCGACATCAAATCCACTCGGGCGATCAATAGAAAAGGGGATACGTGATGCTCTAAACTCCGCTTCAACATCCCTCTCATCAATGGTTTGTTCCCTGATTTGAACGCTACCTGAGCCATGTTTGTGGACCTCGCGTTTACTCTGATGTTTTCCCATCCTAGATCGAAGAGGAACCCTGTGATCAGAAACGATAGATTCAGAACTAGATGATTCAGAACTGGATGATTCAGAACTAAAACTTAAACGAACGTTAGGGTAAAGCTCGGAAATGTCAACACCTAAAAAGGAAGGCTCATCAGGAGGGATTTCCCTCAATAGTCTACGAACGGAAGAGACTAATTGAAAATCTCCACACTCAAGCGCTTCGAAAGCTATAACGAAAAGGCGTTATCGTGAAACAGGATAAACACCTGGAAAAGCTTCAACGGAGAATGGAGATAATCTCTGCGCAAGAAATCTGGGTTGAATATTTGTTTATGTGAAAATGAACCGGAATAGTACCTTTTCGGCTTAAATATATTATTCAATAACAAAGACACAAAACCCTAGGGTCATGGAAAGCGGGAAAAAATCAAAAAGGATGATTTGATGATATAGGCGGCGCATCAGGAGACGCACACGTCGCTTCTCATAAATGTTGCTAGGGGAATGAAGCGATGGGAAGACACGTGCCAAGAAAAGAACTGACCAAGTCGTCAGAATCTCGAACGTGGCAATCATTGAGATTTCGCGTGAACGGATTTACGCGATAGCCATTAAGACACATCATTATTACAAGGCGCTGTTATTTTGGTATTAACGAGGCGTAAAAATTAAAGGGTCAATTAAAATATTTACGCCAAGGACAAAATCCCACTCGGTAAAAATATTTTAAGGGGGTATTGTTATAGGTATATTTTTTATCGGATGTACACGTCACTGACAAGGTGGATAGTCCCTTAAGATTGCCAGGTAGATATCTGAATAGGCATCCAGAAAATATCCTTCAAGATATCACCAAGGAATACGAACCCGAGTAAGTATGAATACAGGTATTCGGCAAGTCAAGACATGATCGGGACCAAGCGACGTCATATTCTACTCGGGACAAGAACGAGAAACCCGAATAAAGAAGTCCAGTATATAATTCGCACATGGCTATACCAAGAATCATGCTCAAATACGTAAGGACATCCATGTCAAGAAGAATTCCTAGAAGAGTAAAGTACCAAACAGGAAACAGGTTCCAAATCGGACAACAACTTTATTTCTTCAAGAAGATTGCACATTTATAAGGAAATAAAGTCCTAAACTGACTGTTTCTCCATAGTCCCATTCGATCTCCATACTCTGAAATAGGAAAGAAGTAAAAGATGACTCCAACAAGCAACCAAATTGTAACTAAATACAGAAGTCTTTCATTACTTGTACAACAAGGATTAGGGTTCTATGCGAATATAAATAGACCCATACTCTCATTGTTGAATGACAGAAAAATAGATATACATAATCACGAGCAGATAGGAAAAAGAGAGATCGAGTGGTGTAATTCTTGATTCCAATAGTGAATTTTGGCTCGGTTGTTTGTTCAACCACCCGTGAACGTTTCTCCGATCACCGGAGTTTTACCACGTAAACTCGTGTCTAACTAGCTTCAAATTGCATTCTCTTTCTTTCTCTTTGACAGGTCACAACTAAATCCAATCTTGTTGACTTTCTCACCCGTCGAGAAATTGACGTCAACAGATAGCTTTTGTATGTGCTAGAACTTTTTAGTTTAATATATTCAGGATTAGCACATTTAAATTTATATTTAGAGTCTTTTGAGATTTAATTGATTATTTTGTGATTATATGCTCTAAATATTTACTAGAGAATTTCATTGATCATATCTTTTGATTATAACATTTTTTGTTGTAGTTCTAAAGTCTTGAATATGTGCTTAATGGATATGTTATGATTCAAGCTTTAGTTTTCATGAACAAATATCTAGGATTTATTTGTGTATTGATTGGAATTGAATATTCTAGGTTTGTGGTTCATGTATAAAAACTAGACAATGTTGTTGTGATCTTTGATGTCTATGTCTAGTTCTTCTTGAAGTGTACCTAATCCATATATTTCATATGTTATATGCATCATTTGTGTGATGTTATTTGTTTGGATTAAACTAGAAAAATATATATTGTGTGCTCATTGATCATTTCTAGTTTCCATAGGATATCTTGATCACATATTTTATGTTGCATATATTTGCATTTGTATACATTTAATCACGTTTAGGAAGTTCTTGTAAAAGACATAAAGTCTTGACTATGATCGGAATGATCTGGATAGTTGAGTAAGGAAGTCCTGACTAAGATTGGGATGATCGGGATAGTAGTGCAATGAAACTTTCTAGAGGCATGTGAAGTTCCTTGGATAGAAAGTAGGTAAGTCTTTCAATAGTAAAAGGCACGTGGGTAGGATAGAAGGGATATCCAATATGTAGTGTATCATGTGGATTGGTCACTTTTTGAGGATGTATTTTTATCCAAATATTGAAAGGTGGTGTTGACAGTGATTGTGGAATCAACCCGTAGATGTTTCTTCTTCGGAGTTTTTACCACGTAAAAATAACATGTCAAATATCTCTATCCTATCTCTTTTATATTTGTATATATGTTTTGTTATATCTTGTTTAAATCATCATTTCTTGATATCTTGATATCTTTATAAAGTTTAAGATGCAAGTACTCGTTTGATCAAAGTTTTATATATATTTGTAAATTGACTTATTTGTATATAGTCATTCTTTGAATTGTACTTGGGTATATTGAACATATAAATTAAAGTGATAGTTGATTTTAGTTTTGATTCCTTCACTTGCAAATAGTAGACTTTAATTGACATGTTTAATTGAAGAGTAGTACCGAACAATCCAAAAATTTAATCTAAATTCTAACCCAAATGATATGGCAAATGAGTTGTCATCACTACACAAAACATGAGATGACGTGGTTAATGAAAAAATTACTTACCATATCATTTGGGTTGAAATTTGGACTAAATTTTTTGGTTAACTAGAATTAGTGTTAATTGAATATGTTTTTCAATAAAGTCTACGTATACATATATATTTGTAAAGTGTTCTGATTCAAGCTATCTAGAGGGACGAACTTTTATTTATTATAAAGGAATGAAAAGAGGTTTAAAAACCTATGCACCTCCCTCCGATGTTAGCTTTTGGTAATGTAACTATGTTTATATATTTCATCTACTCCCACGATATCAAAAAAAAAACTTATTACATATGTCAGTAAATACGTATGGTATGACTTCTTTACCCCATCATAGTATGAATGTGCATATAACTTGAGCTCAGAGGAGATACATAGATTGTCGATTCCATCTAAGCTTTTCTCAAGAAAGTTACTACCACCTCATTTCTCCATTAAAAAAACTGAGATTCAACTAGCTAATCATTACCTTAAACGTTGATAACATCATTGAATTTCCATGTATTTTATTTCAATAATAGTCTTTCATTCAATTTTCTATTAGACTTTTCACTGCCATATTGATTTCTTTTTCTTTTTCCTTTTCCGGTCAAGGTTTAGAGACTTCTCTCTATTTTTATTTAAAATAAAAAATTATCAACCTAAATTTATAAATCAATAGATTAATTCATGTTTATATATATAAAAAAATTATAAATTAATTCATGTTTATATATATATATATATATAGGGATTTTGGGATTTTGGAAAAAATGCACATCCCCACTCCACACACTAATAAGGATTAAGTTGTGATTGGAAATGAAACTTAACTCTCACATTTCTATTAAGGAATTAAATTTTATTTCCCAATTCATTTATAAATTTCTATTCATTTTTATTCTCGAATAGTAAAAGCTTCTTAAGATTTGAAACCTTATAGAAATCGGGTACTTTAAGGTCAACAGGGAGAGGTACTCCTCATCGATACCGTTTGGTTCAAAAACTTATCAATCTATTGTTGTAATTTTAAAATATTTGAAAGGACTGCTATGATGTGAAATTTCGTAATTGTCATATAGATCACCTTGTCAAAAATTATTTTTGAATTTTAAATCGTTCATAAAATATATATATATAAAAAAATCTTGAAAATTTGTATTTGTTTGAAACCTCTTTCACACAATCAAACACATTAGATAAGAAAGATAGGGCTAGATGATAAAATTGATGATGTGGTCTCAACATCATGTTAGTGGCCCAAATTGGAAAATGTAAATAATTCTACTGGGCTTGGGCCTAGACTTTGATAGTGTCAAAGACAAAAACATTAGCAAAGTCTGTCAAAGTTAAATATTTTACGTGTAGTCCAGATACCTATTTCCATAACATTGTCTAGATATCTACTCCCACAGATGGTCGTTAAGTCTGGTGCACAAGTGGGGTTGATTTTAGATGATATTAAGCAATTGTTACAGAATTTATCATCTGCTTATGTGAGTTTTGTTCCTAGAAATGCTAATCGATCATGTTGGCCACTGTTTAGAAAAGTTACTATTATTGATTAGTACTGGATGGAGGATTAACCTCCATACGTAAGACGTTTTCTTTTGGCTTGTAATTTTTGGTCGTTTTGAATAAAGTTTGGCTTGTAAAAAAAAATGGACTCACACATGTTAGTGAGCATGCATGGTGGAACTGTAATTCCCAAACTACAAACATGTAAGGGGAGGTATAAACAACTCAGCCGATAGTAGATGATATTAAATTTATAGTTATGCTCCATTGTCCTAATTTAGTGTTCAAATGATATGGTTAAGGACGGAGGGTGATGAGGATTAAAACCCAAAAAAAAAAAACTCTAAAGTTCATATTAAAAAAATTACAAAATAGATATAAAATTTTAACTTTTTTCACTTTGGTCCCCTAATTTTTATATATTTTTTTTGTATATTGACCCCCAATCTTGAATTTTTGGCTTCGCCCCTGGATGTGGTATCAATATAATCATTTTTTTTTACATTATCTAGACCAGATTTAAAAAAAAATTATCATTAGTAGGATTTAAGCCGCTAACTTGAGAGTTATTTATACAAGTTTCACGTTCGTCTATCAATTCATTTAATTCATACAAATCTAAAATAATTTAAATTAATAGATTATAGTGATACACGTAATATGAATACCAAATTTGGATAAAAATAACATTATTGATAAATTTATTATAAAAAAAAACCAAAGTGATTGCATAATAGTTCTAAATTTCTAATTAAACTTGAAATACCTAATTAAGAGGATTCCTTGACAAACAAAACCTGTATATCTGCAATTGGAAGTCTACCATAATTACGTCTTTTTTTTTTTCATTTTCATTTTTTTATAAAGAAAAGTTATACTTTTTCTCCATATTGAAACGTCGTAGCATGAATTTTTTAATTGAATGTATTGAATGTTAAGTGAAGTTCAATACTGCATCTATTAAATTAAATATAGAATCACATGATTGTTGAGTCACAAAAAATAATAAAATCATTGAAAACAAAAACTGTACAGTTGGACAAAGAAGGCTTGTCTAAATTTCATCATAGACCCTTATAAAAAAAATACATTAAAGTTCCATCACAACCTAATTGCGTGTAAAATAAACAAAATAAAAAAAAACAAAAAAAGAACGAGGCAATAGTTTTCAAAATAAATAAATAAAATAAAACGATACAATAATTAAAGACAAGATAATAAAAAAAGGGAGATTCGCAAACTCTTCATAAGATTCGACCTATCTAAAATCAACAGTCTAGAAGTCTAGTTGTGGATTTGGATAAAAACCACTTATTGCTAGTTCACATCCCCTTTCATCTAACAGTAGACTGGTATGAGATTCGAGTCCTATCATATATATTTTATAAAAATTTATAAGAAGTTTTCTTCTATATATTATGAAAGTGGATTTTCAGACCATACATATACTATTTGATCTTAGTAGGTCTCGGTAAACCCTTGACCCAATAGTTATTTGTATCATAGTTAAATCTATCGCTTTTAATGCATGTCGGTTTTTTTAACGGAAACTTAACTCGACTTCAACATTAGGGGTTATTATCATTTGTGCCCTAAGTATTTATGAAAAATCAATTTTTTAAACGAGTTTTCTTTTTTAGTAAAAATTTCCCTGACTTTTAAAAAGTATATCAAATAGGTTCTTCTGAAAAAAAATTAACAGTTAAACTTGACAGAATATATAAATGGACTAATTTAACTTTAATTAGAGAGTTTAAAAATACAATTTTACCCTCTAATATTTAAAAAAAAAATCAATTCAATTTTGATATAATCCAATCAAAATCTAACACATGTCGCCGAAATTTAAAATAAAACATTAAAAAAATCACATCTGATATATTTTTAGGTTTTTTTCTATTTGTTTTCTTAGCAAAAATTAAAATTAAAAAGAGGACAGTTTTATTAAAAAAAAAATCCAAGAGATCTGGAGATAAGATGGACAAGGGAACAAATCTGGAAAAAAAAATATTTTTAAACAAATCTAAAAAAGAAAAAACTTAGCAAATCTAGAAGAAAAAATGGGTTATTATCATCGACACCAAACACAAATACAAAAGTAATATAATCAATACCAAGATGCAAATACAAACACAAACACAAATACAACAATATACACCCACACCTAGAAACAGAAGCAAAAACAAGAACACCTATCCAGGAACCCAAAACTAAAGGGTTGTTATAGGAAGTAAATTAAAGAACGGGTGATATTTTGCAAATGATCAAATTGCACTCAACCTCCTTGAGGTTTTGTCTCTTGCACATAGAAGCAACTTTATCATTAATTAACATTCACACCCCTGTTGACTATCTTTTACGTTTAAAAGACTAAAATACCCTTGATCCATAAATTAAATTAATAAATGGGTAATTTTACTAAAATCCCTATTTTTTGACAAAATGTCACTTATTTAAACGTCTTTATCATATTATCAACTTAAATTTATTGTTTTTCTAAAATATATCACTTTAGTCCATTTAACCAAAATACTAACGATCAACTCTAATTATATATATAAAAGTACGATTTTACCATTGTCAAATAATTTAGTGGGTTTCAAAAATAAATAATATTAACATGATTTATATATTTTTTTATAATAAACATTTTTTTTTCCATTATCTGTGCATTAGTTTTTTTTCCTTTTATTTTTATTTTTTTTTATAAAAAATTGGATGGATAATGAAACAGACTAATTGATGAATAGTGAAAAATATAAAGTTAAAATAAATAATAAATTGAAAGTACGATTAAAATAAATTTTATCTTGGTTTGTGGGAGCAACCCTCTCTCCTATTGTGAGAGTTGTAGTTCATATGTAATCTCTCATCGATAGTGGGAGTAGTATTAAGGGTTGTATTTGTATAGTTTAATTAATCTCAACAGGTCTTGGCAATGGTTTATTTTTAAAAAAAAATTTACTTTAACTTTATATTTTCCATTATCCATTGATTAGTTTATTTTAGAAAATAAAATCTTGTTGTTAATTTATATTTACAAATCATTTTAATATTATTTATTTTTAAAACTCAATAAATCATTTGAAAAGGGTAAAAATGTACTTTCATACATATAATTAGAGTTGACCGTTAGTATTTTAATCAAATGAATTAAAGTGACGTATTTTGGAAAAACAAATGACTTAAGTTGTTAATATGATAAAGACATTCAAATAAGTGACATTTTACAAAAAATATGGACATTAGTGAAAATACCTATTTATTAATTTAATTTAGGGATCATAGGTATTTTAGTCTTTTAAAGGTAAAAGTTAGTCAATAAGGAATGTAAGTATCAATTAATGATAAAGTTGTTTCTAAATGTAAGATGTCAAACGTTAGGGAGGTTGAGTGCAATTTGGTCTTTGCAAATAGTCCTAGAAAAAGAGTGAAAAGCGATTGTGACTTTTAATACGTGTCAATGTGTCATTAAAAGACAATTAAAAAAGATATTTAATTGATTACGTGTTAATCCCTTTTATAATTGTTAATTAATTTTAGTATCTATCAACTAGTCAAAATCTTACACGAGTAAAGATGAAAAAAATTGCGCACCAGCTTTTTCTTTTGTCTCGGGACACGTGTCTGTATCAGAGCGGATCTCAATTCCCATCTGCCAAGAAACAACCTCAGCCACTAGAAGCAGATTCTTCTCCGCACGTGTGGAAAATTGGGACACGTGCGTCGACGCCAATTTTGGTTGGCGTGAGAGACGGCTATCTCTTCTTTTTTCGCTTTTACTTTTTGGTGGTGGGACCTACTGGGAATTCGTATCCTACGTGGCTGTACATGTGGGGTCCGATTCATGTGGTGCATTAGGTTTGATGATGACGTGGAGAATTTCGTGGCGTAGATCGCGTTGTTTTGTCCGCCCTAAAGAATGTAAACGGGAAAAAGTCGGCAAAAAATCGGAGAAGGCCATAATATTCTTTTCCAAAACTTTCTTTTTTCAAATATAAATATATTTTCCTATTAAAAAAATAAAAATACATTTAAAAAAAAAAAATGAATTAATAAAAAAATGTCAACCAATTTTTATGTTTATTTTTTGTTTGTTGGCTACATTTACAAATAAAAAAGAGAACCGGATGATAATGTCTACAATTTCTTTTTAACTATTACAAATGGATCGTATCTAATTGAATTGTGTATTTATGTTAATTCTCAATTTCAATTTAGTTATTATTATGATTTTTAAATAATAATGTTATTTTATCCAGTTTTATATTCAAATTTGGTATTAAATGATATGATATTATTATAACTCATTCATTTAAATTGTATTTTATTTGTGTGATTTAATCGAATGAATTATACTGATATCACATCATTTGTGCAATAAATTTGGATACTAAATTTATACAAACTAACATTATTTTTTTTCAAAAAAAAAAAAACTAGGGAGGAAGGTTTAAGCTAAGATTGGATAAAATTGTTTACAAAAAAATTCAAAATTTCAATTATTCATGTTTTTCTTTTAACAAAAAATATATATTTTTATGCTAATATTAATAGGTCATGAAACCAGTTGTTTAAATTTAAAAATCAATTATCAAGTCAGGAAATTAGTTGTTTAACGTTCAAAAAGTACTTTTTCAAATTGGATAAAATCATCCACATTGTGTTACAGGTTTTTAAGCTTCAAGACTGGAAGAAAGATTTACAGTTGGCCCACGCATGATAATTTTTAAATACGATTGTTTTTACATAATTTTTTTAAGTGTGATAAGAAGAAGAAAATATAATATAACAATTTTATGATAATTTAGAACTAAAAGCCATAACATAAATATCAAATATTTGTTGTAAATAATAATATGCTTAGACAATATGAGATTGTCCAGGTTGAAAACCCTCGCACAGTTGATTTCAAAAGATTTTGAGTTCGAATTTTATCTTCTTTTTCTTTTCTTTTTTTATAATCTTAAAATATTGTAATCATTAGAAAAATTAAAATAAAGTCACTTGCTGGACTTGTCAGTATAATTTTTTATTGTTTTTAAGATTTCCATATAAATTTTTAAAGCATGAGTTATTATAGCCTAACAAAAAGAAAATGACGACACTAGCAAGTGGAAGATAGCAATATGACAACTTCAATCCATCGACAAATGACAAAAAACCTAGAACAACAACAACAACAATAAATGAAAATTCGAATGAAGTTTCCTGATTTATGATTACCATGTTAAATATGTATATTTTTTTTGTAAATTAAGTTACACATAAACCATGAACAAATAAAAAATTAGGGTTATGTGGGGAAGAAAACTTAATTCCTCCCTATGAAATTAAATTCTATTTCCGATAGAACCTGATTCTTCTTTATTTTTATTTGTGGTAATTTTATTCTGCTTGACAAGTCAACACAGAGCCCAAAATTCATGGAATCGAATCTCCACGATATCAAACCACGTTAGCTCAACAAACCACGTATAGCAACTGCGAGCTAGGACGTGAAGAGCAAGTCACCCATCAAAGGAACCTAGACACCCACCAGCCATTCATCCTCGAGGGTTGGCATGAGGTAGAAAGCTCCACGCCCAAGAGATTGTAGTCTATTGAAACATAGGATTTCGCGGAAAGCATGGGGTGACAAGTGTTAGGAAGTATACACTAAAGTAAGGGTTTTTATGAAACAAATCGTTTGATATCAATAAAAGTCTTTTATTTATAAATATAGTATGTAGCATGTATACATTGTTTATTATATATGTCAAAAGCAAAATATTCTAAAGATTCAAAACTAAGATAAACATACAGAATTATTCAAATAAAAAAGTTTATGTGTGGTAAATATAATTCTTTATTCAGTCTAAAAATGATCACAACTTAAGATACCACATAGGGCACTTTATCTTTATTATAGTTGTGTGTATTTTGTTTTCAATTGGGAAGTGATGAGTCTAAAATCACCAAGTGAAAGACTTTGAACAAAAGACCTAGTACATATGATGTATTGAACAGATCAAGTGAATTGTATACTTGGATTTTAAAGTTGATGGAAAAATACATTCACAAAATAGAGCAATTGAGATATCTATCTTAATCCTCAGATAATAATATATCATATGTAGTATGAGTTGTAACGTTTGAGCTATCAATTGGTAGAACCATAGAATAACGATTTAATCTCGATAGTTTGATGTTATTGATTCATGTCATATCAGACATATATTTATAGATATGAACATCATGACTCTTATAATCAAAGAAGAGTTAATACCATCTTATGGGTATTACGAGAACTTGGATAATAAATCTTGGTACCGAGTATTCGATACAGAGTTATTGAATCATGATTTATGATAAATTAAAATTATCCATTAGACATAAGGACGGTCCTAAGAAATAAAATAATTAATAATACGATGGTCCAAAGGCATTTGAATTATTGATATTTTTCATAAGGATACATATTTCACACAATTGTTTAGAGTAACAATATTTAATATATTTTATTTAAATTCAAGAGTGCAATTTCAGTTTTTTAGTGGACTAAACTGAAGTTAATATAGGGCTCAATTAATTAAGAGTTAATTGGTACTTTGGCTAAATATATTGGAGTTTGTATTAAAATAACA
Organism: Dipteronia dyeriana; assembly: GCA_032871835.1. Classification (NCBI taxonomy): domain Eukaryota; kingdom Viridiplantae; phylum Streptophyta; class Magnoliopsida; order Sapindales; family Sapindaceae; genus Dipteronia; species Dipteronia dyeriana. Next base: position 3,138,917 of record CM065297.1, read on the forward strand.
TGTAGTTCCCAAACTTCTCAAGTTAAATTGGATCATCTAAAATGAACCTATTAGACTCAAATGTTAGGTTCCAAGAAAAAGACCGATCTTACTTGTTTTATTTTATTTCCCATCAGAAATAGAAATTTTGATGAAAAAATGAATAAAAAATGATTAAAAAGGAAAATACTTAAATAATATTAGACTTACTAAATCACAATAGGATTTATGATTCTTGTGTCCTATGAGAAAGCAAATTACTGTTTTCTAAACCTATATGTAAGTGGCTTAAGAGAAAGAATAGATTAACACCAAGCTTGTCATTCTTATTGACGTTGACACAAACTTGAAAGTAAGTTATAAGTTTTAAATTTGATTTGAGCTTTTGTGCTTTGAATCTTTTTCTTTAATTCTTATAGATGGATTTACACCTTAGTTCAAAGAAAAAGAAGTCCACACTCATAGGCGATTCGATATTGTACTATGTGTAGAAGATTTTATTGGGTATGACTCGAATTTTCAATGATTACCAAACGGGTGCAGAGACTTTATAGAGACGTGAGATACGTTTGAAAGTAGGAGATCATGTTTGAGGGAGACTTGAAGACTAGAAAGAACTGAATAAATGAAATTTGGAACGAATCGCGGCGTGGACCGCGATGAGGACAAGCGTACATACCACGACATAGGGAGAGGTCAACACTAGTGAGATCAACGCGACGTAGACTGCGTTGGAGGTAAATGCGCCAATCATGGTATTTTGAGCGGTGGACGACAGTGACGATCCACGGTGTAAGGCACGGGTGGCCAACCATGACCCGACCACGACAATAAAGGATTTTACCCAGATCAGGAATGTTGCGCGAAAATAGGAAATGTGTTTTCTTTTGAAAGTTTTTGTGCTAATCGAAAAATGAAAAAAGTTTATCTTCATGAAGAATAGGAAAGTCATGTACTTAAAAGAAAATGATTTCTTTTAAATAAGAAGACTTGTCATAAATAGGAATAGAAAATATTATTTACGTGGAACAAGTAATTCTTGTACGTTTAAGAGTATGATTTATTTTTATCTTAAATTTCATGTAATTCATATAAATAGATCATAATAGCTAGGCTATTATGGGTGGAGCAAATTAGCAATTTATAGAGATCTCAAAGAGAGCATCGAGTGTAATTGGGTTTGGGGTTTTGAGAGAGAGAATTTTGAGTGAAGTGGTAACAATTTGCTTCATAGTAGATTGATCTCTTGTCGTCCTGATGATCGTGGTTTTCTTTTCCGATATGGGTTTCCAGATAAAATCATTTTGTTGTATGATTGAATTTATTTTCTCTTCCCTCTTATTTATTTCTTTTGTTATTATTTGTTTGTGTTCTATCCGACAACGCTTTCGTGTAGTGATGATTTGTCCGCTAACAGATTTATGAAGAATAAAGAACAAAGGTAATCTCTAAAGTAATTCAATTTACATTATGTTTAGAATACGCACTATAACAACTATAACCTCTAATAGCATGTGATGAATGCTATCGGAGGTGAATAATAGTGTTTAGAAGCATACTATGTTAGCCTACGCTATTAAAAGTCTTTACCTTTCACAACATTTGATAAATGCTATCAAACATTTTCATTGCATTTGCTAAATGCTACCAACATTGCTATAAAATCCTTTTTGATAGCATTCATGTGATGTTATGCATTCTCTATCAAAGTTATAATGGTCTAATTAATAGCTTTTTCTTAATGTTATAATAACCATTTGAGAGTATTTTCAAAATACTATTATTGAAATTATATTAAATAAAAAAAAATTATTTTTATTTTATTCATCTATATTAACTTACAATTGATTCAATAAATTTCAAATATATGCAAATTACATTGTCCAATGTTATAAGTAACAAAATATAAACTTCTATACACAAAGTAGAAATCTTCTTCTAAAATAAAAAAACTTAACTTAAAATTAAACTATATATATATCTTCCAAACAAGGAAAAAATAATAATAATTACACAAATCACTGCAATTCGTATGAATATTCATCAATGATGTAGTCAGTGGCTCCAATGGTTAAGGGTTTTGTAGTCAACAAAAGTTGTTCGTTTGAGAGCCTAAATTCACCATTAAATTCTTTGTAGCATAAATTCTGCAAAATAGAATGAAGGAAAATAATCAACTTCCCAGAATAACTAAAAAATTACAGAAATTAAATCTTGGATAAAAATTTATATATTAGATTTCAAGATAAAATAAAGAATCACAGTATTATTACTTACCTACATGTTCAGATTTCATTTAATTTGGTGTTACAACAAACTTCATCAAGAATACTATCGACAATAAGTTCCTCAACAAATTGAACCAAAGCGTATACAAAAAAAAAAAAAAAAATTGTTATCACGGTACTACCAAATCCTATTATGAAGTAAACCAAAATCTATTGAAACAAAAATTTAATTGATGTACTTTTACTCACTCTAATTTAAGCCCTAATTGAAAAACCCCCCCAAAATCACAATTTAATTAAAATGAAATTAATCTCAAGCATTTTTTAATGCTAATTATTAACATAAAATCACATAAATATCAATAACATAAATAATTATATATATATATATATATATAAATATATAAATATCAATAACATAAATAATTATATATATATAACTCAAATGTAAAAGAACTCCACCTAACAAAAGAAAGTTTTTTTTTTATTATTAAAAAAATATTATAGAATATTTGTGGTAGCAGAAATAGTGACAACCATGGGATGAGAGAGATACTAACCAAATAGTGGAAATTGCTTCATAATAAAGAGAGTAATCATCTAATAGAGGCTGGAAATAAAGAGATTAATCATCTAACAGAGGCATGAGAAGTTGAAGAAAAAAATAAATGATTTGAGGGAGATTGGAGTGAGTGGCGGCCAAAACAAGTTTGGAGAGGATAAACAAAATAAAAGAATATATCCATAAAACTTATTAGTACATTCATTTTTATAAGTACATTCATATCTAAAATTTTAAAATAAATATTATTATAAACACTCATCTTAATATCAATAATGCCCCTATTAAAATAAATATATTCAATATAATATATGTTATTTATAAATACTCTTATATTATTATCACACCCAATTTATATATAAAAAAACCATATTATTTTTAGAATCAAACACTTTCTTAATGATGGTCAAATTACTTTTAAAAATATTTCAAATGTAGGAGCCATATAAAGGGAAATATGTGGAACCGTATATGAAGTCAAGAGTTTTCAATATGAAATTCTCTTATTTATACGGCTATCTTAAAAAAAAAATTGATATCTATTGATATCTTAAAAAAAAAATCTCGTTGATATCTATAGATAACTTTTAAAAAATTGATTTTTGATAGAGTTCATAACTATAAAGACAAAAACAATATGATAATCAAGTGATGATGAGAATATTTGATAATTGAAAAAAAATTAAAGTTTAATTATGGTTTGTCATAAAAATTAGGGTTTATCATACGTTAGGATTTCTTATAAGTTTTTTTAAATGTAACTTTTTTAATAAAAAAATATAGTTAAAGATATTTGTGTAATTAATGAACGTAGTATTTGGTTTATTTTTAATTAAAGTAATTTGTTCTTATTGGTAAATTTCTATTGAGATATTTTTATAATTAACTTTTTTTATAAAATATAATTGTACTTATAAGTTTTATGGGTGTCAGTATCAGCACCCATAAAATATAGGGTATTGAGATTTTATAAAAGTATATAAATGACACATCAAAAATTCAAGTGTAAATAGAGAGGAAAACAAAAACTAGGTGGAAGTTTTTCCCTCTTTTACTTTTTGGGTAACATTTCAATTTAATATCATACTATAGCATTACTTAAATACTAATAAATTAATATAAAAGTTTTCTATTTTTATTATAAAATGCTATGTAATTTAAAAATTTAATGTTATTTTATAGCATACATAAAACGCTATATCATTCAAGTTAAACTTCTATCAAAGATAGAATATTATCGGTTGATTTTTTTTTATAGCATTGTGTTTTAAATGCTATATTAATTACATATTTTATTAAAAGAATGCTATAATGACATGCTACAAAATGTAATATTTGCTGTAATTATGGTCCGATGATGTTTTGATTTTTTTTTTAAAGTTTTGTAAATATAATTATTTTTAAAACGATTATTTTCCCCTACAACAAGCCATTTGACATCCAACCCTACAACAAGCTATTTGACATCCAAAGAGAGCACATGCATATCAGGATGCGATAACATATCAACGTCAATTGGCAAGACGAGAGCCTCACCTGCCCCAAGAAGCGAGAGATGAAAGGTTGAAGAGGAAGAGTAACTCTACAAAACAACATGATGACACAAATGGCCATCCCATCTTGGGGAGGGTTCCACACCATTCGATTCTCGAAAAACAACAATTCAACCATCAATGGGTGTTCGAAGCGGTCAATATAAGAGGTCAAGTCATCATTTTTCTCTACTCTATTCAGCTCGCAATCAAACTGACAGGGAGAGTCTAGAGAAAAGTGTATTCTAGCTCTTATAAATTCTGCGAGATCGGGTTCCACAACCTACTGAGGGCCTAACCTTGAAACTCATAAACCCTCTATAGCTATTATGAAGATTTTAGAAGGAAAATAAGAGACAAAGGGATTGCAAAAAATAGGTTCAAAAAAGATAACATCAGAAATTCGGATTTAATGAAACAAGCAGATAAGGCACCGGTATATATAGGGATTAGGGGAACATGAAAATCAAGAGGCATGTCGTTTTCAAGAAATGTACTCATTAAGAAAGGAAATGGCGCGACACACGAACGATAGCTTCTCCGTAAATCGTAGCTATACACGTGTCATGACAGTTTGCTGAAGCCAAACGAAGCGACCCTTCATCATTGAGCCGTTCGAATGTTTTAAAAGGTCAATTGAAGACACAATTATCTAGACTATTGAAAGTCAGACAACCTATTAATGCAACATTAAATTCAAGAACATAATAAATCCGCTTTGGAGAGCTACTAGCTCGTAAACAACCATCTTTGCGAATTTATTGGGTATAATTGTTTGGGATAATTTTATTTAGTTTGACACATCAGTACAAAGCCTGGAATTCATGGAATCAAATCTCCACGACATCAGACGGCCACGTTGGCTCGACAAGTCACATATAGCAAGGACGAGTTGGGATGCAAATAGCATGTCACCCGTCAAAGGAACCAACTTGCCAGAGCATCCTCAAATGGTGAATCGACAAGAGCTCGCCACCCACACAGCAAAAAAAAGATATCCTCAAAATCATTACAAAATTGGATTTCAACATATCTTCCGTAAAATCAGACTTTATATCAGGCAAGAAGACAATTACCAACACTCTAGCAGTTGTCAAATTAAATAATGAATACAAAGATTCAGAAGACTATTCCCATATGGAACAAAAATCCTTGCATTGTAAATGCATGAAGACTCGATTCGCTAAGAATCTCACCTAGATGTGATCCTCCCAGGATCTAATCTAATCATAATCTTTGCTTGCATGCCAAGTAGTCATGACCTCGGTCCAGTTCGGTTTCGGTTTCGATTTCTGGATCCGAACTAGCAATTCCGGTTCTGGGGTAACCAGAACAGAAATCGAAACCTTGTAGAGGGAGGTTTCGATCTGGTTTCGGTCCGGTTTCAACGATTCTATCCGGTTTGGTTCTGTTTTATTTTATTTTATTTATTAAAAAAACAACCCAATCAAACCAATCAATCACACACACACACACTCACACTCCATACATAGTATCCACATACATACATAGTATCCCTCCCCCCCCCCCCCCCCACCACACACACACACACACACACACACACACACACACCACCACCACCACCACCTAAACTCAATCCACATCCACCAACCAACGACCATCATTGACCACCCCTAATCCCATATATCTCTCTCTCGATCTAAGCAAGAAGAATAAAGACCAAGAACCGAAGAAACTTATGAAGACGAAAAAAATAAAGAAGAAGAATGATGATGATGATGATCGATCCAAGGGAAACAGAAAGAAGCTGATGATGGTCGAAAGAAGAAGATGGTGAAGATCATATGGTAGATAGGTTGTGGATGATTTGTGATTTGGGTGTGTGTGTGTGTGTGTGTGTGTGTGTGTGTGTGTGTGTGAAAGAGAGAGAGAGAGAGAGAGAGAGAGAGAGAGAGAGATGAAGGTGATTTGGAAAAATCTGAGTTGGGAAGATTTGGTTGATTTGGTTCATTTGGTTGATGTATACTATCTCCATCTGGTTCTTTTTTTAAAATATCTGGATAGGGAATAGCTGGTTTCAAAACCAAAACCGAACCGTCGGTTTCGGTACGAATCCGGCGGTTCCAATACTATTATGAGATTTTAGGAACCGAAACTAGAACATCTTTGGTTCTAGTTCTAGTTCACGGTTCGGTTCGGTTCCTGTTCTGGAATAGGAAAACTAGTTTCTGTTCGGTTTCCAAACCACGGTTCCGGTTCGGTTCCATGGTTGAAACTGAACTGCGGTCATGTATAACGCCAAGGACTAGGGCATCACCCAAATCCCTATATAAGCACATGTATCAAGCAAAGAGAGTATGAGTTACCACAAACTCTACGTCACTAGTAAATTGTAATCATTTTTATTTAGTGAACATTTCTCTTTCTCTGTCTCACGGCGACCGTGTTTTCCCCTACTTTATGGTTTTCCATGTACAAATTATAATGTCTTTTATCGTTCTCTATAGTTTTCTTTTATTTGTTACGTATTTCACCAACTCACACATATAGCAGAAAGACACTTGAGATCACACCTCATCGATCGATCCAAGCATCTATCTGCTTACGTGTCGTTGTTGACTAGATTGATCAAAAATCAACATCAACGATTTTCATTATCAATTAGTAAATAATTTGATTTTTAAAAATTATTTATTTCAAAATGTATAATAATAATAAATAATAATAATAAATAATAATAATAATAATAATAAAATCGAATCCCACGATACGTATTTTAGAATAAATATCCATACTGTATATATATCGTCTGATAATAACAAGTCTCGATAATGATATTGTAACAGTTGTAATATTTTAAAAAGTAAATAAATAATAATTATAATAAAACAAAAATAGGGAGATCTTAAGAGTAAACACTTTTTTGAGTGTGCCGATTATTTGAAAAGTAAAGTAAGATAGAAATAGAAAAAAAAAACCGGTGACTAGGATTGGAAAAAGAAAAGAGGAAGAATCAAAAAGATGAAAAGATATCTTTGAGGCCACAAAGATAAGTTGTGGCTGAGAATCGCTAGAGAGGCTGACGTGGCAATCCCACCTGCTTCAAGGGATCAAAAACGTAGAATCGACGAGACAACAACAAAAACAACCCAAAAAGATAACCAAAAAAAAAAAATCAAACTCCTTCAACACAACACAACAACACTCTCACACCCGAAGAAGAAGAAAAAAAACACAACTCAACTCAACGTGTCAGATCTCTCTCTTATCTCTCTCTCTCTAGAAAGTTTTAATTTTTTTTGATTTATTTTGTCTGAAAAAAAGGAGGAAGAAAAAACAGGACATCAAGTGTGAAATGTCGGAGACGAGAGACCAGGGGATCAAGCTGTTTGGGAGGAATATTGTGTTGCCGGAGGCTGTTCCTGCTGCTCCTGCAGCTGTTGTTGTTGTTGATGACGATGACGATGAGAGTGTCGATCAGGATCGAGCTTGTTGCTCGACGAGTTCTTCACCGGAGGAGGATATAATTGGAGAAGAAACAGAGACTACTGACAAGGTAAAACTGTTTTTTTTTTGTTATTGTTAATAAAAATTCTGGATTTTGAGAGTGACCCTTTATTTGGATGGTGAAAATATTTGTTGTGTGGATCTTGGTTAGTCTTGAAATCGTTGATTTTTGTAAGGGTTTTTGGGTGTTGATTTTGAAATTCACGAGGTTGGTTTTTTTTGTTTGTTTTGTTTTGTTTTTGTTTTTGTTTTGGTTAGATTTGGTTAAGATCGGAGTTTGAGATTTGTTTTTGATTGTTTTGGCTGGTTGAGGTTTGTTCTTTTATTGGATTTCTTTAGTTTTATGTAGAATTTAGTATCTTTAGCTTGGCTTTTGGTCTATTAAGAGATTGCTTTTGGTCTTCATGTATTTTGGCTCAATTGGATTGCTGAGTTACTGCTAAACGATGTTTGGTTTTCGCTAATTAGTTCGATATAGTTATTTTAAGCTCGATTTCGAGAAACTGTTTCGTTTGAGATCTTGTTTCTGCTTTTACAATTTCCTAATTGTGGTTTTCAGAGAACTTTCTTCAAGTTCTTAACTATTTTCTTTTAAGTTTGCATAGGACCTACTTCAACTTTAGAAAGTGATCTACTGATATAATTTCTGCTAAAATTGCGTTGTTCTGCTCTGTAGTATCACTATTGTTGCTCAGTTTCTCAGACCCTTGTATCACTTCCTAGCTAGTAAGAAATCTTGAATCTGAACATTCCAATATGTCATTGACCCAAAACATTTGATCAAAGCTTGTGTTACGATGGCAATATATTTGGCTAGTTTGCGGTATTTTCTGTCAATTTGTTAATTTTTTTCCTTTTTCTGTTTGTTAATAATTTGTTTCTAATGCTATGGCAATTATGATTCACAGGATACAGCAGTAGAGAAGCCTTCTGAGACTAAACAAGAAGATGAAGCCCCGCCTGCGAATTCTGAAGAGTCCTCAAATCCAGATGCAACCGCAGGTGTAAGTGACTATCCTAAAACACCATCTGTTGAGAAGGAGAGCTCTACAATAAAAAATTCGAAGACAGAAGAAGAGAGCAGTGAGCCTAGTACTTCACAAGAAAAGATCTTGAAGAAACCTGACAAGATTCTTCCATGCCCCCGTTGTAATAGTATGGATACAAAGTTCTGCTACTACAACAATTACAACGTCAACCAACCACGACACTTCTGCAAGAACTGCCAGAGGTACTGGACTGCTGGTGGGACCATGAGGAATGTACCTGTAGGTGCTGGTCGTCGCAAGAACAAGAATTCGACATCTCACTACCGGCATATAACCGTCTCTGAAGCTCTCCAAAATGCTCGAACTGATGTTCCAAACGGTCTCCACCATCCTGCAATGAAAACTAATGGCACTGTTCTCACCTTTGGTTCAGACACTCCCCTTTGCGAATCAATGGCTTCGGTTTTGAACATTGCCGACAAGACGATGAGAAATTGCACGCGAAATGGGTTTCAGAAACCTGAAGAATTAAGAATTCATCTTACTTATAGAGGTGGCGAAAATGGGGATAATCATTTAAATGGATCTTCAGTGGCAGTTTCAAATTCGAAGGATGAGGCGGGCAACACTGCATCACAAGAACCAGTTATGCAGAACCATCAAAGTTTTCCACCTCAAATACCATGTTTTCCCGGGGCTCCATGGCCTTACCAATGGAATTCCGCTCAATGGAGCCATCCAGTTCCCTCGCCTGCATTCTGCCCTCCTGGGTTTCCGATGCCATTCTACCCTGCAACACCTTACTGGGGTTGTGCTGTACCAGGAGCTTGGAACATGAGCGCCCCATGGCTTCCTCAACCCTCTTCTCCCAAAACCCCGACCTCAGGCCCTAACTCTCCGACTTTGGGGAAACATTCAAGGGATGATAACATGGCAAAACCAAGCAACTCCGGGGAAGATCAGGAGCCACGGAAGGAAGCTAAACCTGAGAGATGCCTATGGATTCCAAAAACATTGAGGATCGATGATCCAGGTGATGCTGCAAAGAGCTCTATATGGACAACACTTGGGATTAAGCATGATAAGGCCGATTCCATTGGTGGGGGAAGACTCTTTAAGGCTTTTCAATCGAAGGGTGATGATAAGAATCGCATAGCAGAAACCTGCCCAGTCTTACAAGCCAATCCGGCTGCACTGTCTAGGTCGCGGAATTTCCATGAAAGCTCGTAATTAGGCAGATTCTGAATTCATAGCTGATTGAGGGGTTGCAAAAAACATCTTGGTACCGTTCGACTGATCCATTCCAAATCCACTCAATTTTGTCACATTACCAGGGTCATGTATATTTATATATATATCCACCATCCTTGTTTGTAACATTCTCTCAAACTTCTTAGGAGAAGCGAGCTTAGATGGAGCTGCAACTGATTTTTTTTTTTTCTTTTTGGTGCCAGTACAAGTAGGTGCTTTTTTGTTTTCAGTTAGATGGTTTGCTGAGTTCATGTACATATCTATATATATGTAAAAGTGAGAGCTACTGAGCTAGGACAGAGTGAGTTTGTGTACTGCAACTCCCAGTTGTACTAAAATAAATTTGGGAATCAAAATCACTTTCTTCTCATTCTTATGTTACAGTATTTTCAATGGCACATTCTTTACTATACTAAGCTTGTCCTAATCAATTATATAACCGAAGCAGCCAATTAGTTTATGATTAGGAATTTAGGATGGGTGAATGATGTCCGACCGCCGGATACAAAAGCTTAAGTTATCAGTTGATGGTCAGAACAATGATATAAAACTATTTAACATGAAGTTCATCTCTTTGTAATCATTTTTGTGTTGAAAATATGATCTAGCGAATGGATTTTCATTTTCGAAAAGTGGATATTCAATAAATATTACCCGGAACCTGTAATTGAAAAAACAAAATGTAACATGTATCGGGTAAAAGGAATGAAGATAATTCTTTGTCCATTTGTGAAAAAAGAAAATCCAATAATGAAGTTAAATAGAATCAAATGAAGGCAAAGGAATGAATATCAACCTTAGAGGTCTCTGCATGAATTTGTGGGTGGGGGTGGGTGCTGAGGATGTTCATGGTGGAGAGAAGATACAAGAAGCTTTGGTAGGGCCTTTTTTTTTTTTTTTCTCTCTGCAGATGAATTTGAATTCTTATCACTACAAGTGAAGCACCTTTCTTTTTCACACCATAGAAATCAAACAAATAGCTTAGCACCAAACCAAAAAGCTGATTATAAAGTTTACTTGATTTATAAGATTGTGATTATGTTTACCCAAAAATAAGAGTCCAGTCAGTTGTCTCAAGTTTCGTGTTAAATTATAAGTTAATCAACGCATACAAATATTTAAAAATGTCTTTAATGGACAAACGTATCACATTATCCACACTTTTAATAACAACATGTCACATTTTTTATGAAAATATTTTTGTTTCAAAAGATGGGTCACTAACTTTGTCAGCCACGAGCTTGGTTATGGGACCCAGAGCATGTGATGCTATTTAAGCATAGCCTCTTGGTCCGGTCCTTTGGCTTTTTGACTTTTGCTTTCTCTCCTTTTCAAGGTGTCTTTTTGCTTCTATTAGATGAGAAATTTGTTCCCTTTTCACCATACCTATTGCTGAAATGCCAGTCTCATGATCTGGATATCCTCCAAATTTTGTTCAACTTGGGCATGCTTCATTTTCAGCCACTTATATTTCCTGCCTATGTATTTATCTCTAGATATTATGGATATATATTGGATCTACAGGTGTATAATGAGTAGGTTGATTTGGATTTTAATTGGGTGTCCCAGGCTCATTTGAGTAAATATTAGTTTGTTTTGGGCTTTATACATGCATCCTTCTCACGAATTTTCTTTTGATATAAGAAGTGACTTCGAGTAATAGGTGTAAAATGAGTCGGGTTGACAAGGATTTAAATCCGGCTTGATCATTTAGGACCCATTTGATATACTATATTGGATTGTATTACCTTTATTATAAACATGTGTCTGGTGATACACTATATTACATTGTATTACATTATACAATATTTAGTATATGATTGTATTGTATTAAATTATAAAATTATACCATTTTAAAAAAAATTAGTTAATAATTTATTTAAATATATTTACCATTAATAAAAATTTAAATAAATAATACTTTTTATAAATAAAATAAATGTTTCCAATATAATTTTGAAATTATACAAAAAAAATTAATAGCGTAACACTTCTTTTGATCGACATTCTATATTTGTTGATAAGAAAGAGAAAATAAAACTTAATGGCTTTTTCCAATACAATACAACCTCCTAATACCATCAAATATTATGTATTAGCTAATGCAATGTTTGTTGTATTAGACAATTAAAATATATTAAAACAGTACAATACAATCTGAAGTCAAACAACGTATTGTATTATTTTGATTCATTTTAACTAATAATACAATACAATACATCACAATAAACATGACTTTAATGTAACATCACATACCTATTGCTTTCATGCCCGTGTCTTTCACGCTTACGGATTTTGTTTTGAATCATGGGTTTCTTGTTAGCATTCTTCATCCATGACCAACAAAAACTAGATCATGAGAGGGTTGAAACTTAAATTTTTGAGACAATGTATACCAAATTAATAATAATAATAATAATAATAATAATAATAAATCAGAGTTTCTACCTGGAGCAATGCCAATGGTAATTACTGTATCCGCCACGGACAATGACTCATGAAAAGCTAAACTTTGATGTTCAGGATGTATAATGTTATTTAATGTTTTCTAGAGCTTCATGAACTATTTACTAACTTTATGATAATTAAATCCAAATTGAAAATTTACTAGTGCTATAGAACTTCATTGTATCATTATCAAACTCAATGGAGAATATAGTACAGAAATTAATGATTTCACATTTTTTTTTTCCACTTGATGTTGTGTTGTAGAATCCATTAGATTACTATATGCTGCTATTAGTACACTAGTTAGATTGGTTTAATTTGTTAATATGATTAGGATCCTAACATTTCTTTTGATTGGTTTCCTCTCAAGATTTTCTTGCATTGGTGGATTCATACATGAACTTGCTGGTGTGACAATAAATTTCCTATTTAGTTTACTTCATGCAGTGCTCATTCACCAATTTTAGCTTATTATTTGATGCCACCTTATCATGGAACGCGGTTAGTAACAGAAATCCAGAGAAACGAGCAGAGAGGAGAGGAGGGATTTGAACGAGGGATCGAATAACTGTGATATACCATCGCTCAACCCAAAAGCTTAAGTTTTAAAATGAGAAAAGTTCCGAAAAATAGTTTATAAGCTATGGGATTGAAATGTTAACATGGTTCAACTATCATAGTATATATCATTTTAACTTTGATTATTATGTGATTGTTGTGCTTATATATATCACATTTTATAAGACATAATTATGCGCAGATGTCTAGACAATGCTGAGAAATATATTGATATTCACTGGAAATCTTTGGAGAGACTCTCTGATCAGGTAATGTCCACTAAATGCACAAGTTTTCTTCCTTGAATTTTTAGTATGCAATAGCTAGGATAGTGAACTTGGAACTTCTTCTGGTTTTTGGAGGAACAGAGACTAGTTAACATTACACAAGATTATTATTGCTATAGATCAATTCAGTTAGCAGTCCTTGAAGATTATGAAATCGAGAAGAAGATCGGAAAAAAAAAAATGTTTGTTAGAAGATACAAGGTTCTGGAAATGATATTTAAGATCCAACATAATAATTCCCTAATCAGGTCTGGTCCTGAAGTTTTTTTGTTAATCTGAGTAAAAATTTCAGGACCACGCCTAATTAGAGGAAGACTCAGATCCAGCAAGGCTAGGGTGGCAAAAAACCAATAAATCGAACCGAACCGATCCAATCGGTTTTTTTCCGGTTTTCTTATATTGACCTGTTCGATTTGGTTTATTTTTTTGAAAACCGATTGGATTATTTTTTTTTTCTTTTCATTATCCAAAATCGAACCGAGATCCAATATATATATAGAAAAACCTTAGTTTAATGTTTAATAGTCTATCAAAACTATAAAACTATGAAATTCTCACTGCATATATATTTTTTTTCTCTGCTTTTTTGTGAATATAATTTTAAACTAGTATTTTCAATATGTTTAAATCCATAATTCAATTTGGTCGAAAACAAAAAAGGATTAAAATATGAAAATATGTGTAATAATTATAATCTAAGAATTTGGCCCAGTAGAACCAAAATCGAAAAAAAACAGAACCGAACCGAACCGAACTGGTCTAATTCGATCGACTTTTGATTGGTTAATATTTATAAATTTTATTGGATCGGTTCATATTTTAAAAAACCAAACTTTATTGGATTTTTATCGGTTCTATTGAAAAATGAACCAATCCCTTAAACGTTCACCCCTTAAAAACCGAAAATGAATATATAGTATTTTTTTCTATCAGTACGTACCGATGAAAATATATAAGGATATTGAATTTGAACCACTTATTTATAAAAGAGCTTTGACAAGTGCATACATGTCAAGTTAAAGTATATAATTTGAGTAACTCGCATTCAATATCTTTATATAGTGAATTTTTTTTAATATATATATGTTTTATTGAAAACTAACCCTTTTGAGAGACTGAAGTTAACAACTGACCTCTTTTTAAAAAACTTGCAAAACTAACTCAATTGAGACAATATTACCCTTTTAAAATATAAAAATTACATTCCAACCAAAATCCCTCTTCTCTTCTCTTCTAATCGACCAACCCTCACCCAAATTCCAAAATCCCTAATTTCTTTCAAATTTCACCAAATCTCTCTAAAAAAAACTCTCTTTCTCTGACATCAACATGACGGCGCCACTGGGTTGTGGAGCTTGAAGACAACGACGGCGCTTATGAAGCTTGAAGACAATGCCAGCGCGACTATCTGGTTCAAGACGACAACGTCAGTGAAGGCTGAAGAGGACGGCGGCGTCAGCGAAGGCTGAAGAGGACGACGACGTCAGTGAAGGCTGAAGGCTGAACTTGTCGACTGAAGATTGAAGAGGACGACTGGGTTTGCGACGGAAGGTTGAAATCGATGATTTCGTTTGGGTTTGAAGGTTGAACACATTGTCAAGGTGAATCCCTCTTGAATATTTGATTTATTGTTTTTGAAGATGAATTTTTGTGGTGTTGAAGGTGAATGCTTCAATTTTTGTAGTTTTAAATATCATAATCTGATTAGAACCCTATTTTTTTGTGAATCTTTTCTGCTTCTTTGCTTTGGTATTTAACTTAATCCTTATTTTCATAATCTTGAAAAGTTGTATTAAGCAACGATATGAATGTTGAAAAGAATTTCCCGATTAACATTTTATCTCACGAGGAAGCAGAGAATTTGTTTTGGAAGACTGTGGGTGATTCAGCCAAAAAAATTGCTTTTTACACTATTGGAATTGAGATAGTACAGTTTTGTGCTGGATTGCCTGCTGCAATTGCAACAATTGCAAGTTCATTGAAAAAAAAGTGTTTTTGATTGGAAGGATGCCTTGGATCAGCTAAGGAGGTCTAACCCAAGACAGATCAAAGGGATGGATGCAAATGTATATTCTGCAATAAATTTGAGTTACGATTTTTTGGAGAGTGAGGAAGCAAAATCACTATTTCTACTTTGTAGTCTATACGAGGCAAGTTTCAATTTAAGTTTGATGGACTTGTTGAAATATTGTATGGGAATATTTTTGTTTCCAGATGTTTCAACTATGGAACAAGGAAGAAACAGGCTACTCACGTTAATCAATTATCTTAAAGCTTCATCTCTACTGTTAGACGCTTACACAAATGAACGTGTTAAAATGGTTTGTTTGTGGGATTCGTTTGATAAATAGTGAAAGATGTGTGAATTGGATTTGAGTTGCTATGGACTTTTTTGTTCTGTTTTCACAGGAATAATTGGAAGCTAGGAAGGTTGAATCGGTACATTGTTTTTCTTTTCAAAATGGTATATCAAAATGTTCCGTGTTTTGGTAAATAGTTGTTCACTTAATTAATAATTTGCATGTGAGTTGTTTGTTACAGTAGTGTAGTAACTGGATAAATTTATTGTTTGGAAGAGTTATAACTGGAAACACACCATAAGAAATTTGATTTTTTACGACATTGATTTTGAGATGGCGTAAACATCCCTTATTTATTCGTTATTGGTGTCAAGTAAATTGAATTGAAAGATTTTAAGTTTTTGTTGGGTGCTATTTTGCATATTAAACATTAGTCTATGTAGCCACTAAACACACAAATTCAGGACATCCACCTCTCCATTCGTACTATGTTTGGTGTTTTGGGTGTTGTGTTAGCTTTAGGTGTGTCTTTCTTTTGGCATTTGCTTACTGTAAGCATATCTTGTTTTTGGATATTGTTGGGTTCATAGTTGGTGTAAATGAATTTATATGCAGTTGATTTTTATTGGTGTTTTTGCAATCTGAATGTTATTGTAATAAAGACATGAAATCGAGCAAATGTAGTTTGGAATTATTCTTGTTGGTGTAATCAACCAAATGTAGACATGAAATATGCCCATGAATTATTCTGGTTGGTGGAATTATTCTGAATGTTATTATACTTGTTGGTGTAATCAAGCAAGTGTAGACATGAAATCTGAATGTTTGGTAGTTTGAAATATTCTTAATTGCAGTTAGGAATTAGGGTTCTCATTTGCAATTTGGAATGCTTAACTATGTTTGGAGTGCCTAACATCATTTGGAATTCCAAACAAAGTTTGAAACTTCTAACAGAGTTTAGAATTCTAAACAAGGTTACGAAATCCAAACGCTGTTAGGAATTCTTAACAACGTTGAGAAATTCCCAACGCTGTTAGGAACAGAGTTTGGAATTCCAAACGAGGTTAGGAAATTCCAAACGAGGTTAGGAAATTCCAAACGAGGTTAGGAATAGTGTTGGGAATTCCTAGCAGAGTTGGGAAATTCCCAACGTTGTTAGGAATTCTTAACAGCGCTTGGATTTCCTAACGGATTTCCTAACCTCGTTTAGAATTCCAAACGAGGTTAGGAATTCCAAACAAGTGTATTAAAAAAGTTGTGTTGTAATCAAATGAGGTTATGAATTTTCTTGTAAATTGAGTTAGATGATTTGAATTTTGTTTTAATGGTTTTATGTTATATTTCAGGAAAATTGAATGAGAGAAGAGGTTGATTTGTTAGAAAAGGTTTCAAAACATTTGATACATGGTGAATCCATCGACTCGGTCTAAGCCGATAAAGTCAAGTATTTCAGAACATACTTATATTTAAATCTTTGACGATCTAGAATAATCTTGTGAAAAAATATTGTAGTGTAGGTTTTAAAACAACATTATCTCTCTTGATATCTATTGTTTTTGTATTCTGTTAGGTCAAGTGGTGAATTTTGTATGCATATGCCATGTGATGAATGTAACAAATTGTTGCAGGAATATTTCAATGTAAATGGCTAATTGGATTAAAGTGTTATCAATATAGTATTAGCAATGGTTGCAGAATTCAATATATTTCATGTTTAAATTTAGTTGTGGCAGGAATATATTCAATCCAGTGGTAATGAATATATACAGATATTGTATCCAGATTTTGACCGTTACAAACTGCAGATTTTTTTTTTTCAATATAACAAACTGATGTATAATATATCAAGTAACCAAAGGTTGTATTTAGATATGAAAAAATCTATTTTGGTTTCCTTTCTTAAAAGCTGTAGATTTTTTACCGTTACACAACTTCCATCAAATTCGTTAACATTACACAAAATGTACTAAGCAAATGTAATAATATACCGAACAACATATCGTGCTAAAACCTCTGGCGAGTTAAACAAATACTTCATTTTGATGGAGAACTCGTTTGGATTGACATTAATAAGACTATATATGATGTCTTCTAACGATTCATACGATGTTTCCTTTGAAACTGAAATTAGTCTTGACTCTCCAGATTGATACTTGAACTTCTCACCACTTTCACTCTATCCCCCATCGTATAAAACAACGAACCAAACTTTATCCATGAAATCTTTCAAATGAATAAGAAATCCATGATTAAATTCTTAAACAGATATTCTATACTCATGGTACAATGAATTTATAAAACATTCTACATCTAAACTAAGTTAAAATCTTGATGCCGTTGGAATTCCTAACTACAGTTAAGAATTCCCAACGCAGTTAGAAATTCCCAATGCAGTTAGGAATTCTCAACACCGATAGGAAATCCAAACTGAGTTGGAAATTCCAAACGCATTTGGGAATTCCTAACGTAGTTAAGAATGCCCAACAGCGTTGGGAATTCCCAATGCAGTTAGAAATTCCTAACACTGTTAGGAAAAACTATCCTAGACACTTTTTTTTAAAAAAAATCTACCAATTGTGTAAATTCAATCCAATAATGGAAAATTAACCACATTAACATCAAATTCACACAAGACTCATGCTCTATTACATTCATGTCAACTATTTTCACAAAAACAAGCAACCCTAATGCACAAATTAAACTAAAAATATATATATATTCAAACATGAAATAAACTATAAATTTATGTATAAAAATAAAATTGATCACACCAATATCAAATTCAACCAAGACCCATGCTCTATTATATTGATGAAAACAATTTTCACAAAAATAAGCAACCCTAATGAACAAAGGAAAGTAAAAAATAGATGAAAAATAGAAATATACTTTAGATTTATGTTTAAATTTAAAATTTATCAAAACAACATCAAATGACACAAGACCCATGTTTATTATGTAAATATAATCTATTTCCACAACAAATTAACACAAATACAATCAAATCCGAGATTCAACTAAAAATTGTCAAAAAAAAAAACTCACCTCAAAGCTTGAATATGTTGTGGATGAATATTTTTGAGTTGCTCAATGGCGGAGGATGTAAATAATTAACAAAATTTCGAAATAAAGAAAGAGGGAACAAAAAAAATAAGAGGAATAGAAATTGGGTGTTGTGGTGGAGAGAGAGACGGTAATAAAAGGAATAGAATGATGTTATGGTGGAAATTAAAGGAAAAGAATGTATATTGTTATAAGTAAGGATATACTTGTACTTATTCATCAAAAATGTGTTAGTTTTACAAAAAAAAAAAAATTAAATATTAGTTATTGACTTGAGTCTTCCAAATAGATTAATTTTCAATAAAATCTTGTATATATATATTTGATTCGTTGAGACACATAAAATGTTGAAAAGGTTCCATAAAATCGGCCTAAATTCTACCGTTAATTAACAGATAGGGTTTATTTACAAAGTACAGCTAAATCATTATTGGGGATTTGTAAATGCAACTGCAAAGTCAAAACCCCATCTCCAATTAAATATTCTTTAAGTGGTTCTTTCCTTATCATTAAACTTCAGATTATGATCCAGAATTCCAGATTACTAGAAGCAGCCCATGGCAATCCAAATCCTATTAAAATATTGTCATTAACTTAAATCTCCATTTCTTTAATGTCAATGGAAGTCCATGCATTAACCATTTATAACAAACATAAGTGGGACTTTACTTGACATTAGGAAAAAAAATAAAAAGTTTTATTTTGCCTAAAAGCAAGACTTCCAACTCCTCCCAACTTGCCATGTTAGTGGGAGATTACCTAACTTCTTGTTAGGTAAAGACGAGGAAGGTACGATAAAAATTCAATAAAGTTTTAATTTATAAATTTTAGCATCATAAAAATTATATCATTAGAAAGATTTTATTTAGATCTTTAAAATAAGATTAATATTGAATATTTAATAATAATATATTAATAATTTAAAAAGTTACTTTTATATTCATCTAAAAATAATTAGAATCGTGGGTGAAGAGAAAGGAATTTGAATGTTTTTATTAAAATAATATAAATATATTTCTAATGGAAAAGTCTTTTAGAAGAGTTCTTCTTTTTTCGCTCCTCAAATTACCCTATAGGTAAACAAACAAACATTTAGAGATGATTTTATATTGTGATATATGTAATTATCAGATTTAAGATCCCGTATAAACCAAATTAAATAAAGACATACTTAATTGAATATTCCTAGACGCTAAAATCTTTAATTTCTAGTACAAATTTTTATTTTTTAAGTGATTTTTTTTTTAATGTAAAGACTCGTGCATTTAACATAATATCTAAAAGGTGTATCAACTTGAAACTTATTATGTATATTGTTTAAATAAGTTGAAGGTAAGATGAGATCAAAAATGAAAAAGTGTTGAAGTCATATATATATATATTCATCTACTTTCCATAGTTTTTAATGGTGACCTGTGGTGCTTTTGGCTCATGGCACATGGTACTCATTCTTCATCTTCAGGTGCACAGACACCCATGCTTAGACATTTTAATTGAATTAATTATCATCTAAATTATAAGTTGTCTTTTTTTCTTTTTCCTTTTTTCTTTTTCATTCTATCTGAAGTCGTCAAAAACGTTTTTCCACAAAGTGAGGTGTTGACGAATTTAATTAGGGTTAAAATCATTTTTGTCCTCAAATTTAATATATTAGTTGTTCTGACCCCACTAGTTCCAGTATTTCTCTGTTAGATCTAAACGTTTCCTAGTAATCTTGATTTTTGTCCATATCGTCCAATTCTGTTAGGGTTTTTAAAATTTCTGTTAATGGTGTGAGGACAAAATGGTAACTTACTTAATTAATGGTATACTAATAATTGAAAAATAAAAAAAAACAATTAAAAAATTGATCTAATAAAAAATATATTAAAAAAAACACATTAAAAAAATCTCTCTCTCTTTCATACCCTCTCTCTCTTCGAAACAAATCAACAATCACCGGATTCACCTTCATCATCTACACTACCACCACTAGAAAAAAAAAAAAAAATCAACCATTCATATTCACCATCATCATCAACACCACGTCACCACCAAACATAGTACTTCCACCAATATCACCATCATACCAACACCATATTCAATTTTTTTTTCTATACCCACAAACATATCAGAAAATCAGATCTCAACCACCAAACACCACCACCACCCCTAACATAAGAACCCATAAACCCAATCCCAATCGAACCCATAAACCACCAAACACCAAACCCAAACTCAAATCAAACCCAGAAACCAACTTTTTATCATCACACACTTAAGCCAATCGAACCTAGAAACCACCCAAACCCAACCACCAAACACCACCACCCCCAAAATAAGAACCCTGAAACCTAATCTCAATCAAACACAAACCACCAAACACCAAACCCAAACCCAATCAAACCCAGAAGAACTTGAAGGCAGACGTAGATCTAGAGAGAGGAACTAAGGCATCGCTAGAAAACTCTTTACCGTGGAGGTCAACTCCGATGAGCACGACAACCGATTTCAACGAGTCCAATTCAACGATTCAAAAAGCCGAAATGAGGTCAAGATCGAGAGATGAGACCGATCAAGCTTTTCTTCTTCGCCTTCAACGAGCTCGTCTTCTTCATTGAATTCGAAGACTTCGAGTCTGTTCTTCATCATGGGAAAAAAAACCAGAGGGATTGCGTCATCGACTTAGTGAGTCCAAAGAATTTTGACGATCGACAATGTTTAATTAGTAGAAATTGGACTTTTACAAAATTAGAGAGATAGAGATGAATGGTTTGGGTATTTCACTGGATTTTTTAGTTTTTTAACTTTAATTGAATTTGGGTTGTGTTGAATCTGGCGGCGGCGACAACGAGGGTTAGGGTTTGGTGGGTTGTGGTGGGTTGAAAAAATGAAGGAGATAATGAAGAAGCGGGAGATAGAGAGAGCCACGGGAGATAGAGAGAGAACGAATGAATTAGGGTTTTGTTAATATTTTTTAACTATTTATTTTATTTTAAATTATTTTTTATTTTTATTAATACTTTTCAAAATATAATTTTTTAAATATTTATTTCTTTAGTTCTGGTGATCTCCACCGTCCATCATCTCAAATGGATGGTAGAGATCCAATTTTTTTTAATAAGCAAATATTTTTTTAAAAAATCAAGGGTAGCATGGTTATTTTGCCTTCTGTTTATGTCAGACATCCAACTTTTAATAGAAATATTAACACAAGGACCTAACGGAGGAATTTTGGAACTAGAGCCAGACCGGCTAATAGGTTAAACTAGAGAAACGAAAATGATTTTAACCCATTTAATTAAGATTCTGGATGGTTTTGTATGAGAAAATGTTTGGGTAAATTGCATAAACATCTCACATCCCCTACCTTTATTGAGTGACTATTAGGCCCTGTTTGGCACATTGAATTGAATTGAGATTGAAAATTTTAGTCCTGTCCAACCTTTGGTGATCTTTTGAACATAAGATTAGTAATCCTAAAAGCAAAATAGTCTCATGATTATGAGATAAAATAAACACACATCCCCATTATCTTTAATAGTCTCATGACTATTTTTACATTTGGGCTTACTTATTTAATTCATCCCTTCAACCTTACCAACCACCATCTCCTCTTTAATCACATTTCAACCGGTCGTTCTCTTTCATCAAATCTCAGCTGGTTACTCTTTTAAATTTGCTTTCTAATGGCAGACCGTAGATATGGGAAATTGCTGCCATGGATGTACTTTGTTTATTTAATTTCACTTTTGCTTCATCTTTCTAACATTTATTCCTTTTTTTTTTTGAATTATTGTTTTTGTTTTAAATTCAAATAAGTTAATCAATCTTGATTTAAATTAGGATTAGATTTTGAATCTATTCTATCTAACCCATTGCTAGTCGTTATTTTCTTGTATAAATAAGATGTGTGAGTTAAAAATATATTTTTAAAAATAATATAAATCTATATTTTAAAAATATTTTTGGATATTATTCCTTTAATAATAATATATAAGTCAAAACATTTTTTTTTTCAAATACATATTTCAATAATTTAATATTCAATTTTAAAATATTATCAAATTTAAAAAATTATTATATTTTTCATTTAAAAAAATATATTATATTTAATCAAATCTCATGTTTCACTAAACAAAACATGTATTAATTCAATTCAGTCTTATGTTTCTCCAAACAAAACATATTATAAATTTAGTCCAATCCAATTCAATCTCTTCTAATCCTAGGTACATCTTAATCCAATCCAATTTCACACACCAACCAAGGCTTTAACGCTAGAAAGTTGGAATGGTCTATTTACCTGTTGACATCAATGGCATGTAACAATTCGTTTTGGGGTCAATTCCATATATAACCATAAATTAGGGTAATTTCTAAATTTATAAATTTTCATAGTTATATTTTATAAAACAAACCACTTTTTTTGACGAAACTGCCTTTAATAAATTTTTAAATAAAAAATAAATTTTTGAAAAAATAAAAATTCTTTTTTTATTTTTTCATCATTTGATTATATGATTTTTTTCAAAGTTGAGTTAAATGTTTAAAATAATAATGAATCAAAATAACAAATAAGAACATCCTATAAAATCTGAAACTTGTTTTTACAAATTTTGAAACTATGGTTGCATTTGATTTTTCGACTGAAGACTGAATAATGTTGAATTATACAGAAGACTGAATAGTATTTGAAAATTGAAAACTGAATAACATGTTTGATTTTTTTTTTACTGAAAAATAAATATAAGTGATAAGTTGTTTGTTTTTTTTAAGTCACAAATATCTGAAAATAAATACTTTTACATATATGGCATTTCAACTATTATATGTTATATATTTATATCTTAACGTGTTCAATGTTTATACGTGGAATTATAATAATATAATTATACATTTATAATGAAATCCATATGCTTTGTCAATGTGAACATACCATATAAATATGTCACACACGTACATAATTCAATTATATACATATATATATATATATATATATATTAATAAAATTAGTGTCGAATTTGGGAGTATCTTATCTAACCATATAAAGATGATATCGTGATGTTTGCGACACATGTAAACTGCATGCAGGTTATGGTGAAGTTGGTTTGCAAAAACGTGTTAATTTTTTTTTTAAATGTTAATTTTTTTCAATCACAAAATATAAAACGAATCAAATTATGAGAAAAAAAAAGTCATTAACGAAATATAAACAGAACATTGGATTCAAATTGTGATTAGAGGGTATTGAAAAAACCAGGTTTTATAGCAGTTAAAATTATTTAAATAGTAAGAACAAAAATATTAATATAGTTAAGACGGAGATAAGATAAAATAGAAAATTAAATGTGCCCAACACGTGGGCTAGTGAACGCAAGTGCCACTGGAGGAGGCATACCCTCTGCAACTTCTACTTCAATCGGTCAGGTATTTTTGAGTCCACTTTTATCCTTAGCAAGCATGATATTTATAATTTAATTCGACTTTGACCTAAATTTCGATATAATTGGATCATGCTATGCTGAAGTGAAAATCAACAATTTGATGCAAACTAAAGTAAATTGAATCAAAGAGAGACAAGTTTGGATTGTTAATATGAAAAACAGAGAGTCAGCGAGAGGAAGATGACGTACTGGTTTCGAGCGAGCGAGATAGAGTTGATGGGTTTCTTCTACTTGTCTCTTCAATTACCGCAAATAAAAAAAAATGTGATCAATAGATTGAAGGAAGATACCGATCTAAACAGACTGAAAAATATCAAATTGAGAGAAGTGAAAATGAGAGACGAAGAGAGCAAATTGAAAACAGAAACAACGTACCTCTGTACTGAGAAGATCGATTGGGATGATGATTGATTTCTGAACAATTCTTTTATGTTTATTTAGGATTTCATATATAATCATGTCAATTTTTTTTATTCCTGCCACAAAAGATAGAGATATTATATCGACGCCTCTAATATTAGGTCTAAATACAAATAATCATTAAACTTTTCAAAGTTATCATATCACCTGTGGCGCTAATTTTTTTTTTTTTTAATAAATATTAAGTCATCCTCCATTTTTTTTTTTTATATATATAAATAATATATGTTAGAAATATTTGGAGACTAGATGAACCCTGAGGAAATTGATTAAGGTGAAGGCATGCTATAGCACCATAGTTAAAACAAGGGTGGTTAATTGCATTAGTTTACCCTTACTTTATTAAATCTAGTAAGATTTCAAAAAATTTATCCTAAATTAACACAAACATCTTTTTTATTAAATCAGTCTGTAAACGTTAACGCTTGACTAACCTTGACATTTCAAAAACCAAATATACTTCTGCCCCATCATCCGAATTATATATTCTACTGAACGGTGGTGGAAACATCCTCAATAGGAGGAGATCGGTGAATAACTCTTCCAGTAGGGGGAGATCGTTAGGGATCTCTTGTTTCCGTCGACATTAGAGCTCCACCATCGGTAGATTATCTTGTATTTTTCATTAAATTTTGATTTTACAATTTTTATTAAAAAATATTTTATGTTTGTGATTATGTGGCAGTGGTATATTTGGTTTTCCTATGGTCAATGTTAGTTAACCACTAAAGTTAACGAAATGACTTGATTGAAGAGGTTATTTGTGTTAGTTTATGACATCTTTTTTAAATCTTGCTCTATTTAATAACCTAAGGGTTAGTTAGGGCAATTAACCCTTATAACAATAATATTCCCCTTGGTAATCTTTGATGGGGTTTTCAAGTTCTTTTCAAATGATTTTTTATTTTTGTTTGACATTATTTATGATAGGAAATATAAAGGTTACTCATTATATTTATTTTTTTCTAAAATAAACGGTTACTTATTAATATCACAATTAAAATTTGAATAAAATTTAAACACAATTAAGAATAAGATCGGTATTTTTTTAATGATTTTTTTGTGATATATTACATAAATTCTCAAACCCACAATCTCGTGGGGTATGTGTGAGGGGACCAACCAAATATTTTATGCATGAATGTTGTTGGTGGCATTATAAGATATGGAACATAGATTAGGATAAAGAATAACTTTAGTAAGAAATTTTGTAAAACAAAAACATAAATTCATATGTTTTTCTTTTTTGTTGCGTGTGCAACTAAAGTCCCACATTGGCTAGACATGGGGATGATTGTGGGTATATAAGTATAGACAGTAGCTCCATTCGTATGAGATCATTTGGATAGAGATCTAAGAGCAAATTCGTGAGGGCTTAGACCTAAAGTGGACAATATCATACCAATGTGGAGAATGTGGATTCCATATTTATAACAAGTGGTATCAAAGTCTGGTCTCAGACTTAGTAGTTGTAGTCAATCCAAACCAGGGGTTGGTGGGCCCTAGATTAGTTCGCAATGGATCCGATTAATGATGGTATTTGTCTAAGAGAGGCTTGTTGGGTGTACAACTAAAGTCTTGTGGGGTATATAAGTATAGACATTAGCTCCATTGGTATGAGGTCTTTTGGGTAGAAACCTAAAAACAAATCCATGTAGGCTTAGACCCAGGGGCGGAATTGAACCAGGCTAGGGTGGGCTACAACCCACCTTAGTTTTTTGAAAGAAAAAAAAGTTTTTACAATAAATCAATATACATCCCATTCAGTTCTCAGTATACCCCAGTCTAATTTCAATTATAACTTAACTTACTATATTTTTCCTTATCTTACAAACAACCCAGTAACTAAAAAATTATACATCAAACCCATTCAAGCCCATTAGATTTCTTTAATCAAGTGAAAAATCAAATTGGAAATTTTAAACCCTTAACAAGTAACAACTAACAACTATGCAAAAGCATAAGTAGAGCTACCGTATAAATTATAACTTAATCTATGAGTCTCCAACTGTCTCTGGTCTCCAGTTCTCAATAATTTCAATTTTATTTCATAGCTTTTGGATTTATAGAGGTATACAAATGTCGACAGGAGAAAACGGTAAGTTATTTTATTTTTATTTTTAAATTTATATTGTATATTTACTTGTAGAATTGTGATGATAATTTTGATTTTTTAGGTAGTGTTTGGTTGGGTGGAATAGAGTGGAATGGAATATAATATAAAGAAATTCATTCCATTTGTTTGGTTTGTTAAATTTCAATGGAATGAGGATTCCACCATTTTGGTGGAATGGGCATTCCATCCAAAAACCAATGGAATGCCCATTCCATTCAATTAACACATTTTCTCTTCCAAAAATAACCCTTTATGCCCCAATTCTATTCCAAAAATACCCTCATTTCCAAAAACAATATATATATATATATATTATATTCATATTATATTATATTATTATATTTTATTATATATATAATATATATATATATATATATTGTAATATAATACATTTATACTTTTACATTTTATTATTATTATCCAAAATATATATTATATTTTCTAATTATTTATATTATATATTTATATATATATATATAATAATAATATTTATAATATATATTATATATAATGTCATTATAAATGTTTTATAATTAGGGGTATTTTGGTTAAAATACAGTTGATTCCATTCCATTCAGCTATTAACCAAATAAAATATTACTGATTCCGTTGATTCTAAAGTCTCAACCAAACAAAGAAATCAACTTTCCATCCATTTCTATTCTAATTCTCATTTCAATTCTAATTCTCATTTCAATTACCATTTCAATTCTCATTTCACCGTGGTAAGCCACCTTAGTGATTATGTTGATTAATCCATGTGATTACGTTGGTGATTAATTAATTGTGATGAAATTAATTGTTTTTTTACTCTGTTTTTTTTTTTGGTGGGGTTTGCTTGTGATTTGTCATGGTGTCAGTAGCGTCTTGGCTCCTTGTTTATCTAATGTGATTTGTAGCTTTTGTTTCTCTCTACTTTTATAAAACTGGTTGTTTTAAAAAAAATAAACAACAACTCAGGTGACCCAGCTTTTGAACAACCCAATTTTCATTATAATTGTAAAATTAAGTACATCTACATTAAGAAAACTGAATATGGCAACATGTCAAGCTAATTGTATATGGTAGTTTACTGAATATATACTAATTTAAGTAGGTGATTTTATTGTATTTATATTATATATTTATTTTTTTCTTGGTTAAAATATGTATTTGAGGGGTAATATTCATTATGTCCCTCGACTACTCTTTTGTTTTAATTAATAAAAATTCTCTCATATCGTTGAGATTCGCAATCAAATGATTTATTTTGTATAAATTTTTATCTATATGAAATTGTCCACAATACACCTATAAAAACAGTTATGGTTCTAAGATCCAAAGTGGACAGTATCATACTAACCTGGATTCTGTAATAATAACATTTTTAAGCAATATAATTATAACAATATAATTATACAAGGCATATAATAAGTAGAAGTAACACTTTATTTTTGCTATTTGTACACGGTAAATTATATTGTTAATATCATTTTGATGTAGATTTTATTTTTAAAAGTCTATTTCAAAAAATCATCGTTCAATATGATTCGAAGATAAATAACACTCATTCAATTTGATAATATTCGGATCAGAGTAACAATATAATAATAGCACACGGTGTCAAAAAGAAATCTCTTAAATAATATAAAGCTTTTTATTTTTTATTTAAAAAAAAACAATATGTAGATTGTTCAAATCTCTTGTTAGCTGTAAAACAAAATAATAATAATATATATATATATATATATGGTTTCCTGCCTACCTTCAACTGCAAGTGTGTAGTACTATATACCCTCCATAAAATGTTGACAAAAAAGAAAAAGAAAAATAATAATAATAAACAAAAAGGGTTACGAGATTCTCTTCCATTGACATCGATAAAAAAATAAGTAAAAAGTGGCAGCAAAACAGAACAAGTTTTCTCACTTTCCAGTTTCAAAAAAATCAAAGCCAGTCTCTTTTAATAGTATAAATAGGATCTCCAAATCACAACCTACACAAGTGAAATAAAAGAAAAAACAATTGTGCATTAAATTCGCTTCATTGGATCTGAAGCTGAAAGCGCTTTCCCAGAAGCCAAAAGCAGAAGCTGTTTCACATATTTTACATATAAAAGCAAAACAAAAAACTGAGCTCTACCCAATTCAAGAATCCTTCAAAGAAATAATGGGTCGGCGTTCTTTCAACAAGCTGCTTATGTTTTCAGTGCTTCTGCTACTCTGCTTCTTTCATGGTACTGCTTTTTTTCTTTTTCTTTTTTTCCCTTTGATAAAATTTTCTGCTTTTTCTTTATTAAAAATCTTTCTTTGTCTCTCTAACTTGTATTTGTCTACTTCATTATTGTCAATTTTCAGGATTTGGTAGACCATTGATGGAGACTGGTGAATTTGAAGATTCCAGTGCTGTTCAAGTCCAGGTTGGTTTTTTATTTTATTTTTAACAATTCCTCATTTTTGAATCTTTTTATACACAAAATTTTGTTAAACATAAAATTGATTGGGATGTGTTTGTTTGTATGACAGGAAGCTAGAGGAGAATCAAGGGAGATGATTGAAGTGATGGATTATAAAGATCCTGGTCCAAACACCAACCCAAAAGCTGGATACAATTTTAGTCCTCCACCTTCACAACCCTAATTCAACAAGATTAATTGTTGTTGTTTTTCTGTTTCTTCTTTTTCTTTTGTGAAATATATTAATGTTTCTGGAAGCTAGGTTTCATTAATAAGTTGGCTTGCATGTGTTCTTTTGCTAACATCAATTTTGTGAAGAACAAAGAAGAAGTTGGATGTTTGTTTTGAAGGAAACTTCTTGTATTCAAATGAAGTGCTGTGTAGAAATATTTGTTCATGTAATTGTTCTTTCATTTTGTATGAATTTTTCTTCAAGAATACATTAAAGGGAGTCCTTCCCAATTGAGTTTTCTTCCATTCTTTCTGTTTGTGGGATGAGAAAAATATTTGAAATTTTACATAGTTGATCATGTCCAGGATCTTGCACGTTTTTCCGGTGGGATACCAGTCGTTTACATTTTACATAGTTGCCGATTCATTCATTATACACCGGTATCAATTGGGATCCTGTAAAAAAAAACGTACAAAATTCTCGCATACGATAGTTTTGAAGATAAGTAATCCTTTAGAAAATGTTTTCAATAATGTTGTTTTATTCTATTTTGCTGCCTTCATTTTATTATGGGGCTAAATGCTTGCCTCTTCAAATGATGGATAGCTTTGTCTTGATATGCATGTGAAGATAGAGGAGCAATGACAGAAATGGACTTTTTATTTGTGAAGTTTAGTGGCTGTTTAGACTCTAAACAGCCACAACAGACAATTTAGAGTTGTCAGATTATTCTTCTCTGGAAGTTTTCTCCTTTTTAAATTCATCAGTTTTGTAATGGCATGTTAGATGTTTAAGGATACAAAAATGAAGGAAATAGAAAACAAAACAAAAATCATCTCTCAACTCCCATAGATTTGTAATCTTTTCAAACGATCTCTCTATTCTCTGCCAAATTGGGTAACTACCAAACTCTGAGATTTCTTATTGATTATCATTAGTTATTTTACTTTCAGTTTTCGGGTCTAATAGTAACTTAGTGCGATATTAGAGAATCAATATTTAAACGGATATCTTGGTTTCTTTTGGACTCCGCGGTAACCTTCTCATTCTTCATGTTTTACACCATCAAATGTAGGTCTCTGGCTCCATCAACAATTACAGAAATGAAACGATGTTCAAAATTGGATTAGATAATTCCGGATTCTCGTACTATGTCTGTGTTCACAGAATTGGCAAAATCTGGTTATTGTTAAAAAGAGAAATGGTTTAATGACAAAGTAAACTTGGTTGAGAGAAATGCAAAACTCATTCAAGTTAGGACCAGATTCTCATGTTTGGTGAATTTGGAAAATAGTAGAATAAGCATAATTATTGTTAATTTGGTTTGAGTTGCTTTCAGTCTTCAAATCTTTTTATGTTCACTTACCAAATTTCAAAACACAGAAAAAGAATATCTGTTTTTCTATCATGAACATACTACTTTAAACATATCTTAACTATACTGATATATATCACCATATTTTTACATGTCAGAAATAGAACTTCCATCGTAATAATAAACATGACAATAATATGGTAAAGAATATTAGTATACTCAAGAATCAAGATATGGTCAAAGTAAGTGCTCCTGAGAGAAAAATTGGATGGTTAGGTGGGTCATACTATCTTTATGTGATTGTAATGCCCAAGTTTGAACTCTGAATAGTGTCTAAACCTGTATTGTATATAGTTCAACTCAAGTTCAATGTCCCTGAAGTTCCACGCTAAACCTATGATGTTGAAGTTAAATACAAAGTGTTTAATCGAACATGGATTTTATGAATCACAAAAAAGTCAGCTAATCACCAAAACGTATGCCGGTAGATGGACGAACGAACTTGGGAGTTAAAGTTTGGATAAATGACTCTCAAATTTGCCGTTTGAATCCTATTAATAATAATTTATTTCTTAAAAGAAAAAAAGAATATTTGGTCTAGGTTGATAGATAAATACCATAACAAAAAATGATGGTGGTGAAACCCTGATTATAAGTGTAGGAATCTTTATGGCCCAACCCTTTCTCTAAAACTTACTTTGGGCTAGTCTGGATAGACTAATTGGGCCATAGATTCAGTTGGGCTTCAATGGAGGATACCTGAAAGACAGAGATAAGAAGACCCACAACAACAAACAATCTCCATCCCTCATTTTCTCTCGTTGATTGATTAGAAAATGAAATTTTGGAAATCCAAGAAGCTTCTCCATCTCAACGTGTCACACACATTTACATCACTTTCCATCTTAATCTTATACATTTTTTTTTTCCTTTTTTTAATCTTTAAGTATGATACCGGCCGAGATAGAAGTCTGACACGAGATCAACTTTTATAAGTATAATTTGAAAATCAACTCTCAATAGAAGGACTTAGTGAGATTAATCGCTACAAGCACGATATAAAATCAACTTTCATTAAGGGACTTAGCGAAATAAACCTCTATAAGTATGATCCAGAAAGTAATTTCCACCACAATGGAGTGATCTCCCCTGTGATTTTAAAGACAATAGTATGACTTATAAATTTATAATCCTATCAGGAATGTGAAAAAATAGTCCACAACTACTTGAAACATGGGTGGATGAGAATTATTATATATATTTTTTCAAACCATTAAGTACTGGTATAAATTTATCAGTGCGTTGGATGTGGACCATTAGATTTATATACTTTAACTTAAAGTGTATATATTTATAAAAGCTTCTCCATAATCAATGGTCCACATACAACACACTGAAAGTATATACCGATAGGAAAAACAGTATATATATATATATGTGCGATTCAAAAATTTCAATTTCTATGATTTTTATATAATGTTATATATATAACACTCAAGTGGATCCTTACGTTAATTGTACGTCTTGGTTTTTAATGTTTTTTTTTTTGAAATACATAAAACCAACCTAAATAGGTTAGTTTTAAATTTAAATTATTATTATTATAATAAATAAATAAATAAATGTTCAATTTTATCATTTTTAACTGGAGTAGAAAATATATTCGGTTTAGGATTTGGTTCCCATACCTCATGATTTGTAAACTAGTCTAACACACACACACATATATATATATATATATATATATATATATATATATGCATATGATTATTTATTTTTATTTTTTCATTTTTTTCACTAAAGCAATTTCATTCCAACTGAAATTAAATTCTTCTTGTTCTTTGGTTCATTTATCCGAACAATTTCAAGTACGATATTACAAATTACAGTAATACTACACATCCCATTTTTTTCATCCCAACATATATGATACTTGAAATATCAAATGGTGAGTAAATACATATGGTATGAGAGATAAAACATTATTAATGTGTATCCACTCAAAATTTGACACCTCACATACCACATGTGTTAGGATGAAAAAAATGGGATTTTTTGTTAGATATTTATCAATATTCTACAAATAATAAATATAATAGATATTTGATTTTCAGATGAGAATGCCATCGACAATTGATGGATTTTTTAAAAGAATTAAAACTTCAAAAGCCGATTCATTGTCGTCAATTTCTAATATTAATATTTCAACTTCTAAAAAGTAATCAAAGGTATTTCTAACAAATGTGTGATCTAGGATTACTTCGACAAATATGAGATTATCACGTCAATGAATGTGATGAAATTCGTTGAGCTTATATTAACGCCAAACCATTCCAACTCATTCTTGACCATTATATTTGTCTAGCATTAAATTGAATATATATATTTTTTTTCTTGACCCCCACAAAGTCAAAATTCTGGCTTCACCCATGATTCAAACCTGACTGAATGAGCGTTTTTACTATTAAGCTACATTAGACATAGACCGAACCTGGCTGAATGAACGATTTTACCACTAAACTACTTTAGGCATCGACTCAAACCTTATTGAATGAATGTTCTTATCGCTAAGATACATTGGGTGGTGTGGTCAGGCCTGACCCTAGGCAGACTTTTGGGGGAGCCAAGTGAAACAGCCGTCTAGGGCGCTCGATCTTTAAGGGTCCCAAATTGTAAAAAAAAAAAAAAGATTTCGGATATAACTCATGTATGATTTTAAACTAACAAACCCATAAATGAGTTTAAAATATATCCATCAAACATATAAATTTATTAAAACTAACAAACCCATAAATGAGTTTAAAATAGACCTACTGAATATATATATATATATATATATATATATATATATATATATATATATATATATATATATATGTTTAGGGTATGGGTGAACAAAGAACTTGGAGGTGGTTGTGAGTGTGAGTGTTGGTGTTTGAAAAATCTAAAGACCCAGATTGAAAAATTGGTTTTTTATAAGATGGTTATTTATTGAAAAATCTAGAGATCGAGACCTGGATTGGGTTTTTGGTGAATGTGTTGTGTGTGGTGAATCGGTGATGTTTTTTGATCTGTTTTTTATTTTGTTTTTCAGTTTTTTGATTTTGGTCGGCGTTGATGATTTTGATGATGTTTGTTCTCGGAATCTGGGTCTTAGAGATTGATGTTTGCGGAGCTTATGTTAGATATATATATATATATTTTACAATAGATCCATAAATTATAAAACCCAATGAGTTTAAAATAGACCTATAAATTATAAAACCCAATTATCATTCTCAAAATTTTACACAAAGTCAAAAATGAGTTGAATCCTGTTACTAACACTAATTGTCCTTTATATATCTAAAACGGGAAGATAACAGTAAACACTACTCATATCACTTATCTGACAACCAAAATTAGACATCGAATAAAATAAAAAAATCAAAAATCAAATTAGGATTCTTCAAAACTCTCTTAAATCTTACTATAAAAATTAATATTTTAGATACAAAATCTCAACTTGAAATCCCATGGCACTAAAAATTCATTTTTTATAATTTATTTCAGACTCCAAAAATCTTAGAACCGACACTGGTGTGATGGTGGTAATGTAATCTTATATTTATCGATTAACCTTTTCCCCTTACTATTTAATTATCACTTTTTTTATAGTTTATCTCAGAATCCGAAAATCTCATGACTAACCATGGTGTGATGGTGGTCATGTAATCTTACATTTACCGATTAACGTTTTCCACTTACTATTTAATTATCACCCTTACTTTAGTTGAGAGTGGTTGGCTTGGCCGCTCAACCGGTTTATTTATTTATTTATTTATTTATTTTAATTATTATTTGAACAGAGATTTTGAATGTTAATTATAAATTTATTGATGGCCATCTTTTATAAAAGTATGTGATAACAACTACAAAGTAATTATAAAATGAAAACATTTATTGTTTTTCATTCAAAAGTATTTTCCTTTACGGATCATAATGAAATTTCAAAATAAAATCTTTATTTAAAGAGAAAATATATTAATACTTTTCTAAAAAGAAAAACCATTATAATTTAAAGAGTCAGCGAAGACCATTACTCAATACGAGAGTGAGAGATACATAAATGAATCCAAAATCAAATTATCATAAATTACTAGTTGTTTTCTATACTAGTTTTATGAAATACTTAAAACCAAATTTTATAAAAGTCAAACGTGTCAAAAAAGATTGAAAACTAAAAAAAAAGAAGAAGACTAAAACATTGCACAAAATAAAAGAAACCGTACAGAAATTCCATTGAACCAACTATCCTCTTGTTCCATTAAATTGACATAACGTATGGGAAAAGATTGAAAATGACATACCCTTCAATTTTCCATGCCTAAAATTCCACATGACTTCCCCAAAACTTACAAAGAATTTACAAACAAGTGTGAAGTATACACTTATTAACTCTTATTATTCTATCATGGACCCATAAACCCAATAAATAATATCACCTCAAATCAACAGGTAAAATGGGAGCATCAGCAAAGTTGGCAGCAGCCTACAAATTCTATTCACTTTCCAAGAAAATTCAATTTGGGTTTGTTTTTCTTTTCTTTTTCTTCTCATAAAAGTCAAACAAGTAAGGAGGAAACGGCAGATTCTAAGCAAGTACCAAACTGCCACATATGTCCACGTAACTACAACAAAGAAGGAAAAAAAAATATCAGTCCAAACTCAATCCAATATTATTAATGGGTTTTTTTTTTTGTGGCCGGTAACGCATCTAATAGAGTGTGTAATGAATCGATTCATTTTTCAATAGAATCTATAAAAAATCGATAAATTTCGATTTTTAAAAGTATGAATCGATCCAATAAAAATTATAAATATCAATCGATTAAAAACCAATCGAATTGGATCGGTTTGGTTCGGTTCGGTTTTAGTGACTAAATTATTAGGCTTTAATTATAACATATATTTTCATACTTTAATCCTCTTAGACCTTTGATCAAATTAAATTATGGATCGAAACAAATTGAAAATACTAATTTAAAGTAATATTCATAAATAAAAAAAGAAAAAATATATATGATGTGACACACCACTTTTATAGTGTTATAGTTTTATGGCCTATTAAACATTAAAATAAGGTTTATATATATGTTCGATCTCGATTCGGTTTTTCGGTTTGGGATAACGAACCGAGAAAAAAACCCAATCCAATCGGTTTTTTTAAAAATGAACCGAATTAAACCGGTCAACATAAAAAAATCAGAAAAAAACTGATTGTATCGGTTCGGTTCGGTTTGTTGGTTTTTTATCCACCCCTAAACATATCTGATATTTTTCATACATCTCAATAATTATCGCGTATAATAATCGGTTAAACGTAAATTTACAAGATTCTTGAGACCGATTTATTAGGAAAATCTCGACCGAGAAATTTTTCACCGATAAAACACTCAAAATATCGAGGAAACTTCCTGTTGGCATCACTCAAAGTGACGAAGCTTTCTTCATTTGCAATTTCCACCTTCTTCTCCATGGACTTGGCTGCACCATGCAGGCACTTTCCAAAGCGTGACCGATTTGATGTTGTCAAGAAAGCATACAAAGTCTCATCCCCACTCTTTATATATGACTCATCATACAATTACAATCCATTTAAAATCATATTCCTCTTCTTCCTTGTATACTTAAAAAAGATTTTGATCAATAGCTAGCTGTCTTTGATCCTCATATCCTGTACATATCCTGTACAATCTGAAGGAGATATAAATCATTTTGTAGTTGTTTTTGGCGTTGTATGGACCAGTACAGATTATACAGTCTAATTACAATGGAGATGTCATCATCAACATTGGTTCAAGTTCTTTTATTTCACAGATTTCTTACATGGGTCAAGAGCATCCATTCTTTTTGGGCAAGATGTTGGTCTTCCTTCCGATTCCAGATTGATTCTGTCAAGTCAGACTATAGGGATGAGGATTTTGAGGTGAGCAGCCACAACCACCAATCTTGTTGCTCATTCAGTGAGAATATTGGGATCATCTCCAGAGAAGAAGTGGAGATGGTGATGGGAAAATTATCACTTTTTTGCAGCCCGGAAGGCGAGAAGCTACCCCAGAGGTTTGATTCCAATGAGCTTTCACAGCTGTTTGATCATGAGGAGCCAAGCTTGGAGGAGGTCAAGGAAGCTTTCGATGTCTTTGATTCCAACAAAGATGGATTTATTGATGCTGTGGAGTTGCAGAGAGTTCTTCTAACTTTGGGGTTGGGACAAGGATTCCAGCTGGGGAACTGCACCAAAATGATCAAAAGATTCGACGAGAATGGAGATGGAAGGATAGATTTTAATGAGTTTGTCAAATTTATGGAGACCACCTTTTTCTGAATTATAATATTTCACTCTCAGAATTTAATAAAATGCAATTCTACATTCAATTCAATTCATTCTTAAGTACCTATTTCTAATTAACTTTTGTTGGATTAATTCTCTCCATTTAATTATCTACTTGAAAATCATCTACTTCTTGAGCTCCTTTTTTTTTTTTTTTTTTTTCCAATGTATATGTATGCCTCTTCTCCCTCCATTGATCAAGAATTTCAATTTTTGCAAATATTACGATTTGAAGACCTACTGATTCTAACAACTGTACCTTTCGATTCATGGATGTGGATCTTAGAGACTCACACCTATGAAAGAAAAAAGGAAGCGAGTTAGAAAAAAAGAAGGGCAACTTGGACGGACATAAAGAGAAGGAGCTTGGACAAAAAGAAACCAATCAATCAAATATTGATTAATACGTAATCTATCAAACATTACTTGAAAATAGCTCTCTAGTTATAATCTAGAAACGATTCGTGTATATATTTCACAGAAGGTAGCGGGAAGACATGGAAATACAACGATCATTTCCAAAATTTAGTCTAGAGTCTAGACAGGATATGCCTCGACCTTTTTATGGTCTTCAACCCGTTAGGGGTACTCCTAGGAATGAATGTAGGACTGCCAAATAGACATTTTTGAATAGCATCTTTTGATGAGAGATGTGAACAAGAGGCTTTGAGAAAACGACATCGTAATTGTTGTGCCATAGCATGATGAACTAGTTGAGGCTCGATGGCACACACATGTTCCTGTGTATCCATTCTCTTCCCTAGTTTTGATGGTATACAAGTAGAAGAATTCATTTACTTTCATTAACTGAAAGTTAATTAATGTCTCTGAATTGGGTTGGTATCTATAACAATACAGAATTCAAGAAACTAAACTGAACAATCGTCCAGGAACAAACTCTCAACACCCAGAGGACAATCCGCAAGCCAAAAACAGTCGGCCAATCCTATTAGTCTCACAGGGAACAAGCAAAAACAATCAGTGAGCGGCGCTACAATGCAGTCTGAGTCTAGAATAGCTGGAGGAAGTCCAGAATCAACTGCCAAGTGCCAACTGAAGTCCTCTTAAAATGCCAAACCCTCCATTCCTGGTGATAATGAATAAGAATAGCCTTTCCATTAACAGCCGCATCTATGTTAATTTTGAAAAGATCCACCGAAGGAGGCTGAGAGAAATCCCTGTCATAAAGTGGCAAGCTTTCCGGACATGCTTTAAAGCCATACATTCCCACAGCGCATGCAAAGTTGATTCTGGTTTACAACAGCATACGGGACACCATGCCTCCACAGGTACCTTTCGGGCAGACAGAGGAATCAAATTGGAAGGGATCGAATTATATGCTTGACTTTAGGTCTTAAGAGGGACCTTTAAACTCCAAAAAAGGCATAGAACTACCAGCAACAGCACAAAAAGCTTTAGCCACCCAATACCTACGGCTACCCCAGACAAAGTTGATAAAAATGACAAATTAAAGAGTCCTCCGTTAATATGCATCAAGGATTCTGGTTGTTATCATTGTTTCATGTTGAATCACAAATGTGTGTACGTTCAATGTATAACAATTACCTTTCTTGATTTGTGAGCCAAAATGGGTCAAGCGCATCCATACTTTTAGCTCAAGATGTTGGTCTTCTTTCCGATTCCAATTTGATTCTGCTAAGTCAGGGGATGAGAAGAACCAGGATTTTGAGTTCTGCAATCAGCAATCTTCTTTCAATGAGAAGAAAGATGATGATGGGAGCATCTCCAGAGAAGAAGTGGAGATGGTGATGGGAAAATTCTCACTTTTTTGCTGCCTGGAAGGTGAGGAGCTACCCCAGAGGTTTAATTCCGATGAGCTTTCGCAGCTGTTTGATCATGAGGAGCCAAGCTTGGAGGAGGTCAACGAAGCTTTTGATGATTTTGATGTGAACAAAGATGCCTTTATTGATGCATGGAGTTGCAGAGAGTTCTTCAAACTTTGGGATTACAAGAAGAATTCGAGCTGGGGAACTACACAAAAATGATCAAAAGATTCAATGAGAATGGAGATGGAAGGATAGTGATATGGTTCAGAAGAAAACGAGAAACAAAGTTTCAGAGGAAGGAGTGTTTACAGAGAGTTTAGTTGGTGCAAAATTCCCTCCCCTTCATTCAATCGGTCTTTGGCTATTTATAGACTTACATTGCTAATGAATCATACACCCACTGCAGCAAACATAATGCACGACATTAACTAAAACAGAACAAGGCATGGCAGCAGAAAATGGAAACAACAATCCATGAAAATAGGAAAGTGCTGAATAATGGAAACTAAATTAACGACACTATCTAATAACCTCCTATGACCAGGTCTTCCATCGGATAACAAGGCATCATGGCCTGCTTGCATAACTAGGACACATTTGCATAGATCAGATAGATTTTAACAAATCTGTAAAATTTATGGAGAGCACCTGTTTCTGAACAGAGAAATGATCAAAATGCAATTCGACGTTCAATTCATTGTAGTTAAAATTCAGCTTTTCTTGAGTGATTAAAATACCAATTTCTCTGTAACTGTATTGGATTCTCTCCATATAATTCCAACATGAAAATCATGTACATCTTGAACTCCTGTCTTTTGTATGCTCTTCTCACTCACATAAACATAAAAATATTTATATAAAGCAAAGAGATAATTTAAGTTTAATGAGAAACTCTAGCTAAAGAAGGCTGTCTCGTTTGAGCTACTTACGTAATATTGCGGTGACATGGGCACCCCATCAAAGCTCGATGCTATTCTATCAGAGGTTGATTCTGAGACAGCACATAATTGCAAGTAACGTTCACTTTTTATCCATATGAATTGATTGTTCCATCAAATGGTCACCAGTAATCCGCACAAGAGCAGCAACCATCTTGAAATCGATGGAAACGGTTGGAATCTCTGACAATTATATCCCTTTTTGTAAGCTTCGAAATGAGTTTTACAGCAGAATGGCAGTCATCACACATCCTAAGGTTCTTAATGACACGGATGGGTGCTTGTGGTGGTGTTTTCATAAGACCATATGCTATGGCCAACTTCTCACTGTGATAACTAAGATAGTCTTCCTTCTGCTCGTCCTCCACATCATGAAGTACGGCAGCAACATCTGGTACATAGCCCAACGGCTTGATCTTGGCTAACAGTTCACTTATTTTTTCATAAATCTGACTGGACTCAGGATGATTACTGTCATCAGAAACAAAGACACAAGTAGTATTCCTTATCTCAATCCAGCTCACACCAGGTTCTTTCTTGATGCTCCTTTCCCTCATCAACTTCCGAACCTTTGAGACTTCATCCCATCTTTTTGCCTTGGCATACATGTTAGATAGAAGTGTATATGTTCCCACATCACTAGGTTCCATCTTTAAGATAATTTTTGCAATCCGGCTTCCAAAACCATAATTCTGATGGACATGAGCAGCATTGAGCAAAGTACGCCATGCTACAACATCCCATTTGACTGGTGTACACCTCATAAAATTCTCAGCCTCATCAAGACGTCCGGATTTGCCCAGAAGTCCAACGATACATGTATAGTGCTCCAGTCCAGGTTCGATACCAAATTGTTTCATTAGCTGGTGCAAATAGAAGAAACCCTCTTGCACTAGATCCAAATGGCCACAAGCAGAGAGGACCCCTACAAAAGTCACATAATTAGGGGATTTTTCTGTGGCCAACATGTCTTGAAAAATGATCAGAGCTTCCCTACCGAGCCCATTGTGTGCGTACCCGCATATCATTGCATTCCAAGTAGTAGTGTCTCGACATATCAAATGGGAGAATACTTTATTAGCCGCTTCTATGTTGCCACACTTTGCATACATATTGATCAAAGCAGTTCCAACCATAACATGCTCATTGAAACCAGACTTCTCCGTACGTGCTTGTAGTGCATCTCCATGTCCTAATGCAGACAATCCCGCTGCAGAGTTCAGCAAGACAGCAAATGTAAACTCATTGGGTTGGGCATCTTCATGTTCCATTTGAGAAAAAGAATTCAATGCTTCCTCATAGTACCCATTTTGGAAGTAAGCAGCAATCATTGCTGTCCAGAGGACAACATTTCGAGTTATCAACCCATCAAAAACCTTCCTAGCATTCCAAATCTTCCCACATTTCCCGTACATGTTAATAATCGCGCAATTAATATAGACATCTGACTCAACATCACTCTTCAACATCTGTCCATGAACTTGCAAACCCAATTTCAAATCCTTAAGACAAGCACTAAGTCCGAAAGCATTAACGTAAGTAACACTATCCCACCATACAATCTCACTTACCATCCTAACTAAAACCTCAACCCCTTCCCTCGAGCGCCCGTGTTCTATAAGTCCACTTAAAACCGAATTATACGAAAAGATGTCATTACCGGGCAACGAATTCAAAACCATCATAGCCATTTCCACGTCCAAACACTTGGCGTAAAAATTTATAAGTGCACACTTCACATAGTGATGAAACACCAAACCAGACTTCCACACAAACCCATGACACTGCCTACCCTCCTCAACTTTTCCACTAATAGAACAAGACGAAATAACAATGGAAAATAAAAACTCATTGGGTTGCAAACCATCCACGGAAACCATATCTTTAAACAATTTAAGATTTTCCAACAATAATCCATTATGAAGGTACCCAGTCATCAACGCGCCATATGACACAACGGTTCTCTGGCGCATATTATCAAACACTTGGCGTGCAAGTAATATCCGGTCACATTTTGAATAGAAATTGATCAAAGAGGTCGCTTGAGCTACGCTTTCATTTCTGGGTGATTCATTGGTTGTGATTGCAAGTGCGTGAACTGTTTTCCCGAGTTTTAAGTTCTTTGAATCGGCGGAGAATTTTAAGAGTTTGATGGTGTCTTCAAGAGAGGGAAGTCCTGGGTGCTTTTGTTTGAACAAATGGGTCGCTAACTTGACCGCCACTTGCTGGTTTGTTGGCGGTTTTAGTGTAGGCATGGCTTTGAATTTGAAGTTGCAGGGCTGTGCCCACAGTTACACTGTTTTTCAGTTGTTATTTTATTAATTCATAAAGCATAAATGGCCCAGTGGCACACTCGTGCCTTGCAATGTGATATTTATTATTAAAAATATGCGCAAATGATATCGCAGTTCTTCCAACGACGTCGTATACTGTCGCTCTAAATTCTTCTTCCTCTGGTAACCACCGGTCCACCACAGATACAGCTCTGCCCGAAACTGAAACCGCGAATAAACATCTAAACAGAAATCGAGGTCTTAATTTTATTTATTTATTGTTTTTGTGTTTTTGATCAAAATTGATAATATATGTAGAGACTAGTTCGACTTGAGTTTGTTGAAAATTACACCCATATGTGTGTTAAACGCCCACCACATGTTTGATAAAAGTACTCAATGCCCACCATAAGTGTTGTATGCTGTGTTACATTAACCTTTATTGAGTTTTAACTTCTGGGTTCTGTTTGGAATTACTAATAGTTCTTGCTTGGTCCTTTTTTTAGGAAGTGTTTTGAGGACGACGATGATACAGCAACAAGCAGGAAAAATGGGGCATCCATTGATGAATCTTTTGAGATTAAATGGAACACCCATTTTGCAGCAGCTGCAATTGGAGGAAAAGCTGCTTCGTACGTCGTCGGATAATTGGTGTATCATCAATGATGGAACAGATACACCTGCCATTGTCATGGGGGTCTCTGGGTAAGAATATTAATTGAAGTTTTCATTACAAATTCTTCTTTTATTTAGAGAATGGCTTATAAATGGGGGACTCCCTATTATAGTGGAAAAAAAATATAGTCAGTGGGCAGTTATACGAGAGATCGGAATTTATTCAATCCAATAGATATTAACGACTCAGTAGTTTGTACTCTTGTATAGTAGCATGACCCATGGTATGAACTATGTTACCTTTTGACTTATTGGATTCCAATTCAAGGGTTCACAAAAATAAAAGATTTAAAATTTTAAAAAGTACGATATACAAAGATTATGGGTCAACTAAATCAATTTAAATTTGCGACTTAAAATTTTGACTTCAACATCTCAACCATTCTTGTGCTTTTAATCCAATGGTTAAGATTTGAATACATTTAGCTATTTACAAATTACAACTTTTAGATTAAGAGCACATAGGTAGTTGAGATATTGAAATCAAAGTTTTAAGTCACAAATTTAAGCTGGTTTGGTCCGACCTAAAGATTATTGACCACTCTTGTAAGTATCCAAGTTATAGTAGCAATACCTAATGTTGAGGGTCATGCATGTGTTCCCAATTGAAGATTTGTAAGATTGTTTTCATTTAATTAAGTTGTATTTCATTTATGATACATATGTTGGGAAATATGTGATTTGAGTGGTGGATATTGTGCATAGGAAGCCTTCAGAACTTCTTGAAATTGGGCCTGTGTTGCGAGATCGGGTTCCTGTCATTAGAAGGTTTACTGGGGGAGGCACTGTTATTGTTGACTGTGGGACTGTATTTATCACATTAATATGCAACAAGGATGCTGTTCCTGACGTGCAGCCATACCCCCGTTCCATCATGTCTTGGAGCGGTCTGTTGTATAACGAAGTGTTTCGAGGGCTCGGTGATTTCAAACTCCGGGAGAATGGTAATTAATTGAGCTTTGCTTTTAAAAGATGTATAAGAGTTCTATATGCTTTGTTTAGGAAAGAAACATTTTGAAGAGATTTAGAGAAGAAGAAACATTTAATACTTATCATTCTGACTTTAGATAGATAGAACTAGTACATAAATACACCAAAATAGGTTGTTAACAACCCCTCAAACCTAGGTTCTAATTCTTATCTAACTACCTAAGTTTTAAAATAGAAACAACCAGCCTTAGAGATATAGGATAATATTTTACCCTTATCTCTTTATTCAAACTAATTGAGACAACCTAACTACTCACCCTGCCTAACATTAATCAATTAATCCAGCACCCCCCTTAAGCTGGGTAGTAAATATCAATCATGCCCAGCTTGGTGTGAAGTTCTTCAAATGTAATCCTGGGAAGTGCCTTGGTGAGTATGTCTGTAGTTTGTAACTTTGTAGGTTTATAGCTTAAGTTGACACTTCCGTCCACCACCTTTTCCTTGATGAAGTGCCTATCGATTTCCACGTGCTTTGTTCTATCGTGATGCACAAGGTTCTTTGCGATACTAATAGTAGCCTGGTTATCACAAAATATATTCATAGTTCCTTCCATCTGTACATGCATTTTCTATCAGTACCCTTTTCAGCCATATTCCCTCACAAATTCCCAGTGCCATGGCATGAAATT
This sequence comes from Dipteronia dyeriana, assembly GCA_032871835.1. Taxonomy (NCBI): domain Eukaryota; kingdom Viridiplantae; phylum Streptophyta; class Magnoliopsida; order Sapindales; family Sapindaceae; genus Dipteronia; species Dipteronia dyeriana. The sequence continues at coordinate 3,183,130 of CM065297.1, forward strand.
CTCCCTCTGCACTGCTCTTTGATACAACAGGTTGCTTCTTACATCGCCATGACACCAGATTACCCCATACATATGAGCAGAAGCCTAAGGTTGATCTTCTGTCTGTTATCCAGCTTGCCCAGTCAACATCTGAAAAAACATTAATGCTTCTTTCTGCAACTTTCTTAAAGTAAAGCCCTTTTCCAGATGTAGTCTTTAGGTACCTCAAAATCACCTTAAAATCCTATAAACTGCTGCCATGTGCTCCTCTGTAGGGTTGTTCATGAACTGGCCGACAACACTCATTGAGAATTCTATGTCTGGTCCGATGTGTGACAGGTATATCAGCTTTTCTGTCGTTGATACCTCCCCTTGTTGACTGGTGCACTGTCTGTTTGCACTCCTAATTTGACTGTGTGATCCATGGGAGTCTCTGAAGGTTTATAGTTTGCCATATCTGTTTCTTTTAACAAATCCATAACATATTTTCTTTGGGAAACTACAATGCCTTTTGTAGAACGAGCAACCTCCATGCCTAGGAAATATTTCAGATTTTCTAGGTCTTTAATCTCAAACTCTTTTGTCAGGAAATTCTTCAATCTCTGTATTTTTTCTGCATTGTTTCTTATAAGTATCATGTCATCAACATAAACTATTAAAACTGTAATTTTACCTCCACCAGAATGTTTTGCAAACATAGTGTGATCAGATTGACATTGTAGGAATCCAAGCACCATTACTACCTTAGTGAATCTCTCAAACCAAGCCCGTGGGGACTATTTGAGGCCATAAAGAGACTTCTTAACCTGACCTGATTTCTGTTTGTAGAGTCTTCAAACCCAGACGGTATCTTCATATACACCTCCTCTTCTAGTTATCCATGTAAGAAGGCGTTTTTCACGTCCAGTTGATAGAGAGGCCAGTCAAGATTGGCTGCTAATGACAATAACACTCTGATAGTGTTGAGTTCTGCTACCGGTGCGAAGATCTCTTCGTAATCAATCCCATAGGCTTGAGTGAAGCCCTTAACAACTAGACGGGCCTTGAATCTTTCCACACTACCATCAACCTTGTACTTCACTGTAAATATCCATTTGCACTCTACGGGATTCTTTCCTTTGGGGAGATCAGTGACTTCCCAAGTTCCATTCTTCTCTAGAGCTTTTACTTCTTCATATATGGCTGCTCTCCATTCTGCTGTTTTTGGTGCCTCTTTTATACTTAACCTGTATTTTTGACATATTCACAGTAAAAGTCTGAATTCCTGCAGACAACCCCTTATAAGAAATGTAATTGTTAATTGGATAGAAGGGCTAGTTTCTGCACTCTCTTATCCCTTTCTACAGCGTTATAGGCATCTCACTGTCATTAATTTCTGCTTCTGCCACCTCAACACAACCTGATTCTCCTTTACTGTTAGTATCATCTTCTGACTCAATTTCAGGGACTGGTCTACCCCGGTTCAGACTCTTGGTTCTGCTTCGGATTCGCTTGAGACTTTATCTCGTCAAGGTTCCTCCTTTTTCTAGTGTAAGAAATAATTTCTTTATCAGCAGTTTGTGTGGGACTAGGTTTCTGACTTGGCTGGACTTTTGTTTTAAGATGATCAAGTTTAAGAGTTTCAATTGATTGGACTGCCTATATAAGCTGGACTCTTTAGATTGGGATAGGCCTTCATTTAATTTAGGAGACTTCTGAATCAGTGACTCTTCTTGATTTGGAGATTCAGTTTTGTCAATTTTAGATGAGGATGGATATTTCAAATGTGTAGGAAACTCAGGTGACACAAACAGATCGGTATCTAGGTCTCCTAAAGCCTAAATATTCGGACCAGCACACTCATCAGACCCAATTCCTAAATTCTGATCACTTACACTACCAAACTCCTGAAAAAATAGTTTAGAAAAACAAAATTCATTTTGATCATTCCTTTTGGTTTTAGAGTAGAATGGCTGATTCTCCATGAATATGACATCCATTGAAACCTAAAGTTTCTTTGTAACAGGAGAGTAGCATTTATAGCCTTTTTGTGTGGGAGAATATCTCACAAAAGCACACTTAATAGATCTAGGATCCAATTTGCTACGGTTTTGTTGATTGACATGAACAAAACACTGGCAACTAAAAATTTTAGTAGGGAGATGAGATATCAGCCGAGTTTTAGGATAGAATTTCGAAGGGTATGGCAAGGGGTTTGAAGATGGAGTACTTTGAAAGGGAGTCGGTTAATGAGATAAGCAGCAGTTAGAACTGCTTCTCCCCAAAACTGTTTCGGTACATTATTAGCAAATAAAAGAGATCGAGCAACTTCCAGGATATGCCTGTTTTTCCTTTCTGAGACTCCATTTTGTTGTGGAGTCTCAATACAGGAACTTTGATGCACGATTCCCCTATCCACTAGAAAACTCCTTAAAACCGAATTCATATATTCCTTGCCATTATCGATTCACAAAATTTTTATTTTAGTGTTGAATTGGTTTTGAATCATATTGAATTTTTTTTGAAATATTTGACTCACTTCAAACTTGTCTTTCATTAAAAACAACCATGTGAGTCTAGTGTGGTTATCAATGAATGATACAAACCACCTAGCTCCAGTAATACTAGGAACCCTAGATGGTCCCCAGACATCACTGTGGATCATTGAAAATGGGTATGATGCCTTATAATTTGTATTGGATAGGTATGACGAGTATTTCTAGACAATTTACGGACTTCACATCGAAACAAATGAGGATTTTTATTACAAAATAAATCTGGGAAAAGTCTTTCAAGATATTCAAAGTTTGGATGACCTAATCGATAGTGCCATAAAACTATTTCGCTATATTTATTTTTCCTAAAATCTGAACTGGATTTATTTGAAAAAGAACCACATTCTGCTGCTATAGATTGTCCTTTGGAATTATTTGAAACCTGAAGAATATAGAGTCCTGAGTGAACTTCAGCATTGCCAATCATCTTCCCCGAGCTCGAGTCCTGAAAAACACAGTGGTTTGGGAAAAACTTAGTGATGCAATTCAAGTCTTGTATAGTTACTGACAGATAATACGTTGCAATCTAGTTTCGGGACTAATAATACAGAGGTAAGAGTAAGGTTTGGGGATAACACCACCGAACCCGATCCAGCCACCCTTGACAATGATCCATCCTCAATTTTCACTGTAGAATTATTAGTACATGTACCATAGGTATCAAACATTTTTTCATCCCCAGTCATGTGATCTGAAGCCCCTGAGTCCATAGTCCAGGGACTGTTTTTCTTTAGAAACATTTCAGGCAGTTAAGAAATTACCTTTCTACGCAAGAGTCCCTGCTCCAATTACGGAGGAGTTACTGCTACTGCCAGTATTTTGCCCGAAAAATTTCTGCAATAAGTTCATCTGTTCTATGCTGAATGGACTTGATTCTGATGTGCCAGCACTTCGTATCCCCGTCACCATGATCCCGACTTTCTCTGTCATATGAGGAGCGGCTTGGCTTCCAATCAGTTGGCTTACCATGGAGTTTCCAGCAATTCTCCTTAGTGTGACCTGTCCTCTTACAATGTTCACACCATGTCCTGCCTTCTTAGGTCTGTTGTCATTCCAGTTGTTTTATCCTCCACGTGCTGCTAGTGCAGAACTTTCTGTATTTGAAATTTCAGCTTTGCTGGATGCCCCCATCATGACCTTCTTACGGCTTTCTTCTCTCCGAACTTCAGAAAAATACCTCTCGGATTCCGGGTAGAGGTTTTGTCCCAAGAATCCGTCCTCTCACTTCATCCAAATTCTGATTCAATCCTAGCAAAAACTTGAAAATTCGCTTCTGCTCTACAATGTTTTTGTACAGAATTTCGTCTTGAGAGCATGTCCAGGTATGTTTGTCAAACAAATCAACCTGCTGCCAATGCCTTGTCAGAGTATTGAAGAACTGAGTCACTGTCACCTTAGCGTAGATCATGAAGGGAGCTCTCAATTTCAAACAGTTCAGCAGTATTTTCACTGTTGGAATAGGCTTCCTTTGCTGCATCCCAAATCTCTTTAGCACTCTCATCGAGTAGAAAATTCTCATTGATATCGTTGTTCATTGAGTTGATCAGCCAGGACATCACCATGCTGTTTTCGGACTTCCATTTTTTGTCAGATGGATCATTCTTCTCTGGTGAGACAGCAATACCACAAATATAATCGTACTTCTCCTTACCACAGACAAACATGAATATTAATTGGGACCATTGAAGATAATTATGCCCATTCAGTTTGACTGGTGATGGGTAGATTTGGAAAATTTGGAGTATCCGAACCTCCATTAAAGTGATTAGAGCTGGTAGGTTCAGATGTGGAAGGGGAGTTACTGGTAGGTGTAGCCATCCCGTACTTAGTCATTTAGGGTTTATGAATTTCAGAGGTGGCTTTGATACCTTGAAGAGATTTAGAGAAGAAGAAGCATTTTCTATTTATTCATTCTGACTTTAGATAGAAAGAACCAGCACATAAATACACCATAATAGGTTGTTAACAATCCCTCAAACCTAGGTTCTAATTCTTATCTAACTACCTAAGTTTTAGAATAGAAACAACCAGCCTTAGAGATATAGGATAGTATTTTACCCTTATCTCTTTATTCAAACTAATTGAGACAACCTAACTACTCACCCTGCCTAACATCACCTTTAGATGCTTTTAAAATCCGAGGGAAGAAGATAAGGAAATTGGGTGTGAAATTGATTGTGTCAATGATGAAGTTATTGCTGCACTAAGCATATGCCTTAGCAGTCTCTTATAAAAGGGTAGGCTAACGACCTAATAGTACCTTAGTACCTATAAATGCATGTTGTGTTATTTTTGTTCAGTGCTCTTACGCCTATCCAAAATATGGAATTGAAAGAACTACATGTCGAAGATTATATACTGGTAGTATTATGCAAATCATTGAAACCACCATGCATTGCTTTCCAAGATTCTGGTTATTGCTTTTTCTCATTAAGTATCATTGTTTCATGTTGAATCACAAATGTGTGTACGATCAAATAACAATTACCTTTCTTGATTTGGTTACCAAAATGGCTTTAGTTTTTGCCTTACACAAGAAACCAGTTTGAAAGTTTTAGGCAACAATTCTTACATAACTTTGTTTTTTATTTTGTTTTTTATATATAAAGAAATATTAGCACCATTGTGAAGAATTTCTAATTTAAAATAAAGATACACCAATTGAATTGTTTCATAACTCGAATCTTTTTTTAGATTACGTGTTTGGTGATCGCAAGTTTGGTGGAAATGCTCAATCTATAACCAAAAGCCGATGGATACACCACACCTCTTTTTTATGGGATTATGCTGTGGGGAACATGGCCTACTTGAAGCAACCTGCACGGGCTCCTCAGTACAGATCGGTAACTTCTTTATATCTGTTTATTAACTTTGCAATACTTTTCACACTTCAAGCCTCACTTTTTGGCAATATCTTGTAGCCGTAGTGTTCTAATTGATTGGTTATTGCACTGAATAAGTATTCAATCCTGCTGCTGTGCTGACCTGGTGACATGGAAATATCTTAAAATCTGGGATTTATTTTCAATACCCTGGTTAATACTTGGCTTCTTTTTATATTTTTTCCTATTATAATGCCGGCATCTATATACTTTTTGACATTTTTATCCCTAGCTACTTCTTCTAACCCCGAATCACCACCCCAACTCTGACGTGACTCATGCGTGGGATTGAATTCCAAAACCTCCTGTGTCATTGAAAAAAGATCTCATCAACTAATTTAGTCAGTACACAACATAAATATTATCAATGAACTAAATTACTCACCTTATAAACTCTCCCAAATTTCAATTCCTAACGACCACGGTATAGGTTTTACAACTTTTAGAAATGTTGCATCTTACTTAAATGATGTATAAAACTTTTTAACTCCAATGACACCATAGTTATTAAAAGTGTGCCTAGACTCCGGGCGACTACAGGCTCAGTTTTTATGCCTGTAGCAAGGCAGGGCACACCACTGCATCAGGGCAAATGCCTGGCCGGTCACAGGCAACTGGTGCCAAAGCGCGCTTAAGGGCGCCTGATATAAGTTGTTCTTTTTGTTTTTTTACTTTATAAATCATACTTATCCTAGTGGGTTTTTGCAAGAGTTGAAGCCCAAAAAACCCAAATTACTACAGCTGATAATTAAAGACTTACCACAGGCCTACAGCCCAAAAGCTCAGCCCAAAAAACCCAATTCCCCTGATCCTCTTCGGTCATCTCTCGTTCAATCCTCTACAACGGCTCCTTTCCAATTCTTCCAAGTCTCCAACAGTCTTCTCTCTTTCTCTCTTCTCTCTTCTCTCAATTGGACTTGTAGATGAAGATGAGAGTGGAGAAGAGTGTGAAGAAGAAGAAGAAGAGGGAGAAGAACTTTAAGAGGAAGAGGAATATAAGGGGAGATGGAAGGGGATGATGGTTTGGGTTCCACTTTTGATGATTGATATTGCATTGATAGCTATATGCTAGAGCCTAGAGCCTAGATTCCTAGAAAGTAGAAAGTAGAAAAACTAGAAACTAATTTGAACCCCTTTTTTTTTTTGTGTTTGGCTGTTTGTTTTTTGAAACTTTGAAGTTTGAATCGTAATATGATTGATTGCACGTTAATTATTTTATTATTATGTCTTGTTATTGATTTTTTCTAGATGTTGTAAAGTCTAAACCTTACATTTAGCTTACTGACCTGAAATTTGTAGGATAAATTAGGTTTTTAAATGTTTTATGAATTTTCCCATTTGTTGAAAAAAAAAAATTACACCTGGCTTCAATCTGGCATGCCTCGCCTTGCTCCTTGTGTCTCGAGCTCCAGGGACCCCTTGCACCTAGGTGTGTATATCGCCTTTAATAACTATGAATGACACATGATGTGCAGTGTTAGTTTTGGAATTATGCAATGAGATTCCAGCCTGTATTATTAGATGCCAGTCCACATAAAACGACACTTAATAACTATGGTGTCATTATTGTTGCATAAGTTTTGTGAACTTGTTTTCTTTTGTACTGTTAATATGCACAGTCTTGGGTACATATGCAATTCTTATTCCTAGTTTGTGAAAAGCATATATTGCAATCTTGGAGTACACTAGCAGTGAAATTTTATTTGCTTTCTTTTGCTCATTATTCTTTAACAGCGTGCAGTTACAAAATATCAGGCTTAGAGAAATCATCTATATATATACATTTGAAAGTAAGAAATTTTCTAATTTTAAGTTCATATTCTGCTGTGCAGGGAAGAGACCACACTGAATTTATCTGTCCACTGAAGGAATATTTGCCAAGATCAGTTTTCATAGATAAAACTGTGGAATCAATTGAAACCTATTTCTCAGTGAATCCCACAAACATGGAGGCAATTGATGAATCTCAAGGAGTAGAATTTGTACATTCAACCACGCTTCTCACCAGGCAAGAACTTGAAGAAGCTTCGGCATCTTAACCGAAGACTGTTGCTGTCAGTGTTTAAGTATATGATCAAACAGAAAATTATTTTGTGGGAATCGTAACAGGACTTCCCACCAACTGGGTTTACAATATTGCTCGTTTCAATCCCGGGATAATTCAAATTGCTTTCAGACACCATTTTTTTCTCCATTCTTGCATACAAACTTGGTTTCTGCTATACTGTATTTTATTGACAAAAGGTGTAAAGTTTAGGAGATTCAAGCCATTTCAGTAAGAAACTTTTGTATCGAATTGTGAAAGAAATTGTTTAGTCTCGAGCACTTGAATAAGAGTAATGTTAGACTGTCAAAACAATCTTGCTCAAATTCATGAATGATTCTTCTTTGTTCTGTTCTGACTTTGTTAATTTTTTTTTTTAAAGAACCCGGTTAAAACTCGTTGATTTTTTTTTTTTAAAATTCGTCGTAAACATATTTTTGAGATTAAATCCTCGTTGGTCAATTATACTGTTGTACATATGTCCTAATAGGAGAAACTAGAGAAGTCTAGGTGCAGGCAGATTTTTCATCACACGGTGGATGTTGTTATACTTACTGAGGGGATGTTTTAAGGAAGAAGTGAGATGGGGTCGAAGAAAGCAAATGGGCCCCCCAAGAAAGGCCCCCCCCCCCCCCACCAAACACAAACACACACAAAGAGACATTGGAACAAAGAGTGTGAGGCTTAACATGAAGAGAGTATAAAACAAAATTACAAAAAAAAAACAGAAAAAAAAAAAGAGATTTTACATGTTTCAGAACCGAATTTATGACGGTTTTTGATGACAAGAAAAAGGGTCCTGAAAAAGAATCCAACTGATATGATATCTGTGCACGTGAGGGACAGAGAGCAGCACAAGCACAACTTGTATGAGATGAGATAATAATGCTCATCACTCACTCTCTCTCTAAAAAAAGAAAAAGAAAAAGAAAGGTGGATTGGTTTGGTGTTAGTGTTAGTGTTGAGTTCACAAGTAAAATATTTTGCCTGAATCCTGCATTTTCAGGGCCATGAGAGAGGTATGTTTGAAAAGTGCCCCTTTTGTGTCTTCTTTTGTGTTTTTGTTTAGGCCCCCAGATGTCCTCTTGCTCTATTTTGTAACTAACCCAGCTTGTTCTCTCTTTCTCTTTTCATCAACTCACACTTTCTTTACCTTGTTTACTACTTTAGGTAATCACCTCATTAATCCTCCTCAAAAACTGCTTATTGGCTTGCATAACCTAGATAATCTACTGCATGTGCGACCGGATCTACAACCAGCTTATAAAAAATCAAGGCATTTTGTTAACAAATCTGATTAATGTTAATGATCTTTAGTCCATAGGTAATAGGTTACATATTGAAGAGGGGTTTAATATTGTTGATCCAATTCTCTTGTTGAATTCTGTTGTTAATTTGTTATTTCTGCTTTCCTTTGTGAAATACCCTTGAAAGGGACAGACTGTACCAGCATTTAGCGATGCAGAATCCAAGAATTATAGTGTCACCTTTTGTTATTAACAGACACTAATTCTGTGTGCTTACAACAATAATATTTGTCAAATCTTTCATTATTTTATGCAGATATTGATTAATGTAAAACATGAGATAATCTGTTAATTACAACTCATGAATATGATTCTGAACAAAAAACCATTTTTTTAAGCTGATTTCCCACCCTAGTGGAGAGGTTTTCCATATTTTACGGTTTATTGAACAAATTTCAAATTATATTTACAAAACTATAAGTTTTTAAGTTTGAACCCTTACGGACCAGGACCCGGATAACCTACTCAGTCTAGCTTCACTCTTTTTCTTTTAATCTCTTAATATTATTAATAAATAAAAAACAACAGAGAAAGAAAGAGAGAGAGAGAGAGTCCAAGTTTATTGGTTGAAGATGAATGATGATATTTTATGAAAAACTGAGAATATTGGAATGGAATGGTGGTTACAAGTAACAATGAGTGAGATGATTATGATGATTAGGGCTCTCTCTCTATAGCTAATTAATTATACTGATCTCTGACTAACTGACCTCTCTCTCTCTCTAAGCTAGTGTTTGCACAACTCACTACTACTCCCATCCAAATCCTCCTCTTGACCTGCTTCAGGAAATTCACAAGGCTCCTACTCCAAGAAAATCTATAAATGGTGGTGATATGGTAGTCTCAAAATGGCTGGTTGCTGTGTTCTCTGCTGCTGCTGCTGGCGATGATGAAGATGATGGTTCAGTGATTGCGACATGAGATGCTGAAAGTTGATGGTTGCTTGATTGTTGTTGTTGTTGTATCATCATCAAAGAAGAAGTTGGGTGGTGGTCATGATGATGATGAGTTGGAGTGTTATAGGGATTGTAAACAATCAAGTTATTATAATTATAATTATAATTACTAGTACTACAATCCCATTTCATGCTCATGCTCTTCTGGCTAAAACTCTCGTCTCTCTTGGAACCTGCAATCAACAAACACACACAAACCAGTGAACAAAAATAATAAGAAAAAAGTAATCTTGAAATCAACACACAAAAACCATATAGATTATTTACTCAACAAAAATTCTAAGATTATCGTTCTAAATTCTACTTAAGATCACAATGTTAAAAAAAAAAAAAAAAAAAAGTAATCTTGAATCTAGCTAGCTAGGCTGAAGTTGCACTGTGGGGTGATGGGCAGACATGGAAGAGATCAAAAACACACCAAATTAGGGAAACAAAGGGGAATAGAATTAAGAAAGACAGAAATGTAGGAATTGGAGAGACCAAAAAGACAAACCAGAAAAGAAATCAAACGGTGTTGTTGTTGTCGTCTGATTTCCTCCAATAAGTCCTTGTTGGAGCAAGTTTCTGCTTGCAGTAGACCCACCAAGAAACAAATTATTATGATGATGATCTATGCCACCAGTCATCATCATCATCATCACTGCTTCTTGTTTTTGTTGTTCACCATTATTATTAGACCCAGCTGATGAAAATGGGTTCAAGAAGCTGTTGACATTGTTGACTGCATCATCATCATCATCTGTGTTATTGTTGTTGTTGTTGTTGTTGTTGTTGGATGTGTGAACAAGTTGAGTGAGTTTTCTCCTTCTATAAGCAGTGGATTGCTCTCTATATTTTCTTGCCATTATAACATGCCAATGGTTTTTAACAGCATTATCAGTTCTTCCAGGGAAAAGCCTAGCAATCATTGCCCATTTGTTTCCATATACTCTATGAGCTGCCATTAGTCGCTCTTCTTCCTCTTCGCTAAAAGCTCTTCTGTTGATTCTTGGGTCCAACTGATTAAACCATCTCAATCTACAACTTTTACCTGAAAAAAAAAAACCCAACAAAATTTAACATATTTGTATACTAATGGGAGGAAAAAAAAAATACAAACTTTACCTGATCTTCCTTGCAACTTGTCAGCTATAAGGTTCCAATTTTGAGGACCATAAAGAGCTACAAGTTCCTTGAGTTTAGAGTCCTCTGCTGGTCTCCAATGTCCTCTTGAACAAGCCTTTGACTGCTCACCACCACCGTTCATTTCCTTGACATCTGGGTTGTCTTCACTCAAGTTGATTGTTCTAATCAACACATCTTCCATGGTGTTAATAGCAGCATTGTTCTCTTCAAACCCCTTATTATCATCCTCCAAGCCACCACATGAACAACAGGTAGTACTAATACTACACATGTGACTATGATGATGATGATGATGATGATGACGACGATGATTTGTTGATGCAACACTGAGAGAACCCATGTGTGTGCACACCTCCATTGATGAGTTGAACTTGGAAGGTTTATAAATAATATTGTACTGATCATAATTAGGCATGGTTGTAGTAGCTGTAGTAGTAGTAGTATGACTACAGAAGTTGGTGTTGTGGAACTGTTGCAAAGTCATCTTCTCAAACACTAAAAATGGGAAAAGGAGAAGCACCAGAGACCCCAGAAGAACAACATAGAGTGAGAGATTATAGAAAAAGAGATAGTTTTTTTAATTTTTAATTTTTAATTTTTCAGAGAGACAGAGAGAGAGAAGGTGATTCATGAGGAGCAGAAAAAGTATTTGTCTTTGGTGTAACAGAAATCCACACGACTACTCATCTTGTGTTGTGTTGTGTTGTTTGAGTTGGGGGAGTTTCACTTCACCATCTCTGACTCACTCGCCCTCTGTTTTGACTCTTTCTGTGGAGTGAAAACCTCCACGCTACTTGCAGTGCGTGAGAACCACAACACAACAATCCATTTCATCAGCCTGACAAACAAAATTTGTGAAAATTGAAAAAACAAATTGCTAAATTTGGAACAAAAAAAAGGATAGTAATGTTACATGTAAAGAAGAGATGTTAATTAACTTGGTTATTAACAATAAGTAGTAGGACAAAATTAATCACTTTAAACATTTTAACTCTTGTTTTGGCTATATATATATTTTACATTACATTATAATCATCACTGGATTTAAATATCTCAATTTAACAATCAATGTCGTTCTTTCTTCTTATTCATATTCGTATATCAACTTTAACAAGATCTAACTTGTTTGAGATTAACTCAACTATAACGAGATCCAACTCATCTGAGATTAACTTGTTCGATTTTAAAGTACATGAACACTAACTAAATTAAAACGAAAGGTTACTGAACGGCTAAAAGATGAAAAGATGAGCCAAAAATAAAAAACTAGTCTCCTTTCTATTGGAGTTTGTGAAGAATGAAAAAGCAAGGAGAAGCACAAGTGCTATCCCTACCGCTATGGCTTTGACAGCGGTATAGAGAGCGCTTTGCGCTGTGCCATTAACGATCCGTCACCAGAGATTTATGTTATATGTAGCGCTATGCAATTCGACAGCGGCATCGACAACGGTTCAATTCTACAGATTTCTACTGTGGGAAACGTTGGCTACCAATAGTGGTTTGGCGGAAATTTGAGCGAGAACAGGAAGTCTTGTGCGGAAAGAAAAGAGGAAAAGAGGAAAAGAGGAAAAAAGAAATAGATTCCAATTAGGAATTGAAAAACCCTAGTACTCTCATATAAATACTAGTCTTTACCAATGTAATTTATGTGACAAAAATTGTTAGAGGGTAATTATAAACAGACTGAAAGAGACATAGAAAGATTGTAATCAACTTTGAAAGTAGTAGATTGTGTGCGGTAGGTAAATTGCTGAAGCACGTAAAATTTTTGGTGTTTTTTTTATTGCTTTCATTTTATCTACGTGTGTGTTTGGATTTACGTGTTTGACTTTTCTTATAACACTTCCGGGATTAGTATGAGGTGAACAGTGCGTACTGATATAACTTGTACCAGTGCTTGGCATGTGAACCACTAATTATGGAGAAACGTTGACAAGTGTATACACTTTAAGCAAAAATATATAAATCTAATGGTCTGCATTCAACGAACTGATGATTTTATATCAGTGTGCACTGATTTGAATATATATATATATATATATATATATAATTCTTTTCTCCTCAGTACGTATTGATATAACTTATACTAGTGCGTTATAGGTGGATCACTGGTTATGAAGAAATTTTGACAAGTGCGTATACTTTCAGTTAAAATATGTAAATCTAATGGTTCACATCCAATGCACTGATGAATTTATATTGGTATGCGCTGACTTGAAATTTATATATATAATTCTTTTCTTCTCAGTACATACTGATATAAATTACCTGAGTGCGTACTAATATAACTTACATCAGTGCGTTGTATGTGGACCACTGATTATGAAAAAACTTGATAAGTGTACACTGACTTGAAAATCTAATAGTCCATATCAAACACACTCATAAATTTATATCCATATACACCGACTTGAAAATTTCTATCTGTATACACTAATTTGAAAATTTATATATAATACACTTATACACCACCGTTATCATGCACCACCGTTATTGTATATAATTCGGCTTCCTGTTGGGTTGTGTGTTTTTAAACGCTTGAAGTGCGAATTGGTATGAGATATCATCTCCAATTATCTATCTATATATAATAGGGCTATTGAATATTCTTCTTTCACTCACACGTGTGGATGTCTTAGGGCTATTGAATATTCTTCTTTCACTCACACGTGTGGATGTCTTCTACTCTCACGCGTGCCAAAACCCTAAGACCCTTCTTTCTCTCACACACTCTCTGAATGTGTATATATTTGTAACTATTTTTGGAGTCTGTCCCTCTCTAGCTTGACAAAAGAAGGTCACTGTGTTGCTGCAAAAAAGCTTGTGAAACTTACAATTGCAGAAGCCAAGAAAAAGGGACATGGCATGACAAAACAAACCCAACCCACCACGTCTCTCTCACTCTCACTCTCACTCTCACTCTCACTCTCTCCCTCACAATAAATAATCTCTCTCTATCTAGTTGTATCATTGTCAGAAATATAACTTTTCGACACTGTTTATTTAACCTTTGGTTTGGTTTTTTATTTTATTTTATCATCATTTAAGCACCTGAAAACAAAAAATGAGAAAGCAAGGGTCAATTTCCACAAGCCATAACCGTACCACCACCCTCTACAAACATAATAATAGTATGGCTTTTATTTCGGTGCATTTAGTAACGTCAGTTTTGTGAAGTTAAACTTAACGAAACGATAAATTTAAACAATGTTTGTAAAATTTATGGAGTTAATTCGATAAATTTAAATAAGAAGACAAGTAAGAGTGGTGCAGTCAGAAGATTGAGTTGTTCCGACGAATAGCCCTTCTTCCCACTAAGAGCAAGTTGCTGTTTTCCTTCCTTTTAAGCCCGGTTCTACCTTGATGGAATGTGCCCCCCTTCTTATGGGTTGACGGAGAAGGGGTCTTTCAAAGCCATAGGAACGAAGTTTCTTTATTTGGAGAACCTCGCCCTATTTCTGATACAGCTGAGAGGTTTAGTATGGTCAAAAGTACCATCTTGAGGGATGGGACGAAGCGGGTCGGGGTTGGGTTCGGGTGAATTTTGTAAAATCCATACCCTCATCCGTGAAAATTTTCCTTACCCACGTCCGCCCTCGAACCCATGTAGGTAAATGGGTTCGCGGACAAGTTTGAACCCGCGGGTTATGGCTGCACCCATACCCTCACCCCTGAACCTGCGTAACAATACGGGTTCACGGGTGAATGCTTTACCTGCGGGATATCCACGAACCCGCAACCCAAGAACCCACAAACCAACGATTTGTCATTTGTAAATTTCAACATGTAATCACCTATTTGATACTTAATTGAATTAAATTTCCATTTCTAATTCCCTACTTGATACATTATAAAACAATAATAACCATAAAAATAAACTGACCAAAAATAATTCAAACGTCTATGTATATTTATATACAAGTATTTTATTTATGCGGGTTCGCGGGTCCAACCCGCGGATTCGTTTTTTCAACCCGCACCCGCCCGCAAACCCACCAGATTTTTTATTAAACGGGTTCGCGGGTCATAAATTCACTATTGACACCCAACCCTACAGGGTCAGGTTCAGGCGGGTGCGGGTCAAATTGCCATCCCTATGTCTAATGCTCAATTTTAGATAAAGTTTATATATAATTTTTTTAATGTCAGTTCGAACCGATATAAGATGTATCAGTTCCACTTGTATACGAGTCATTGGATTTAAATGATTTGACTTGGTTGCATGCACTGATCAAAGTATCTTTTAAATCCAATAGCCCATATATATATATATATATATATATATATATATATATATATATATATATATATATATATATATATATATATATATATGAAGCTTTTTACCATATATAAAATTTGAGCCGCTGATTTGGAAGTCATATGCCGATGACTTAACGAGAGTTATATGATTCAAGGGAGTAACAACTTTATTTTGGGTTTAATTATTTTGGGTTAACAGTTCCTTAAGTTTTGCGAAGTTAAACTTAACAAAACGTTAAATGTAAACAATGTTTGTAAAATTTATGGAGTTAATTCGATAAATTTAAAATAATAATAGTATGTGATGTCAATTTAAGATAAAGTTATATATATATATATATAAATTTTCTATTATTAGTTTGAACTGATATAATATGTATAAGTTCCTCTTGTATGTGGGTCATTCGATTTAAATAAGGATCTGATAGATCTCATATCAGTTCGAACTGATAATTGAAAGACTATATATATAAAGTTTTTTGATATATACAAGATTCGAACCAATGATTTAGAAGTCATTTACCATTGACTTGGTGAGAATTATACGATTAAGGGGAATGACAATTTTATTTTGGGTTTAATTATTTTGGTTAACAATTAAACCGTAGTGGTATATCCACTCTTGGTTGAGTCGTGTATACACCTCATGTGTAAGAGTAAAGTCTACAAATTTTGTATGGAGGAGATAATATACTAAAAAAAAAAAAGTTAATGAGAATGGATATTTGGATAGTAAGTACTTATTTAGTTGGACTTTCTACTGTCTCAAAATCTCTACACACCTGTATTTGAGTTTTATTTTTTTAAAGTTGTTTGGTTAAAATTTTGAGATTATATATTTTAAATCTCTATTAGGTAAAAGTTCACGAGGAAAAGCTTCTTCAAATGGACAATTTTTTTTTATAAAAAATATCTACCAAACAATCAAGCTCTAAATATAGTGTCTGATTTTAAATAAAAAAAATGGGTCTCAATTAGAAATAGACATATTTGTTTTAAAGCTTTTTGCTATTGATAGGATTCGAACCGCTGATTTAGAAGTCATTTATCTAAGATCCAAACTCGTCCATATACCGGCTAAACTACGCTCTAGCTTTTTACTAATTTGGTTTGGTTTGTTCTTATATGTTTTTTTTATATATAAATATTATAAATTGAGTTGAGAGAATGAAACATGACGTAAATTCTTATTTCTTTTTGTTTCTACCAAAAATTAAATGTAACTGAAAATGTCCAACCCTGCCTACTCTCAATAATAGAACTACCCACTTTATTTGAGCCATAATCTAGGCATTAAACTCAAAAATTATATCTGGTCTATCTTACCATGATCACCTGTTTTTTCAAATAATTTCAGATTAGCTGACTTTAGAAAACTCTCTCTAGCTAATCCCTCACTTTATTTATGTCAAATTGATTTATTCCCCATGTTGAATTTATTCCCTCCTACGTGTTTGGTTTTAGAAAAAAAAAAAAAAATTTTTTTTTTTTTCAACTAACGCTATGACCCCGGATTAGAGTTCTACACTTCTACCGGAACTTCTTGATATATATCCAAAATTAATTTCTCATGGCCCCAATAACACGAGAGATTTCTTCAAAGTGTATGAATATAGATGAGGAGATACAAAATCACTCATCAACTATAATGTTATACATGCATATATAGAGGAAGAGTTTGTTTTAGATATATAACTGTAAGCATATTTATAGCACACTTATCCAATTCATTATTTTTTTATCCAAAAAAATAATACAATTTGGTTAAATAATTCTTACATGACATACATTGATGAGGTGTATAAATGTGTGCTATAAGTGCAACTCCAATAAACTCGTTAATTGAGGTTGTTGGAAAAGTTAGATGCAACAGACTCGTTAAATAGTCTTCTTCAATTGAGAAATTCTTTTCTATTCGTCAATATTGCCGAGTGATTTCTCACTTTCTTTAAAATAATATAAGACTATTTCTATTTGAAAAGTCTTTTGCAATATGCATTCCTTGCTCACCCTTCAAATTGTCACATAGGTAAGCAAATTGATATTTGAAGAGTGAAATTAGAAGAGGCTTTTGGGGTTGCTCTAAGTATGCTTACAATTATATGTCTAGAACTTTATAAAAGAATCTTAAATGTATTAGTTAGATTTCATAGATCTCGAATAGTTAAACACCTGGAATTGATTATAATTTGAAAGGGTTCGAAAAATAAATAGTACTATTTGGGGTGTTTGTTGAGCAAATATCACAACATTTATGTTTAAAAGGCACCAATTAAGGTGACCAGACCAAAATACCCCGAAAAAGTGAGTGGTTGTCGTTTTCAAAGTGAGAGAGAGAAAAAGTAGAGTGAGTTTAAATCGACGGGAAGTGAATCGACAACAAAGTAACCGAAAGTTAGAGAGCAGTGGAATTTCGACACTTCACCAGAAAATTTGCAATTAATAGAGGTAAGTTGAGTTAGATTTGATTACTGTTTTGGTTTTTGATAAGTTGTTGTGCATGTTTGATCGGTTGTGTGTTGATTGAAAATATAGATTAGGTTTGATTTGTTGATCTGAGAATGGTTATGAGTTAGGTTAGGGTTTGAAATCAGGTTGAATTTTTTTTTATTGAGGAAGATGAATTTCTGGGTTTTCAAGACTTTTTGAAATATTGCTGAGCTTTTTTGAACCTAATCCGAGCCTTTTTTAAACACCTCCAAGCTTTTTGTTTAGTAAGTGTAGGTTTGTTTAACTTTGAATCTCCGATATCTTTTGAAACTTGTCCGAGCTTTTTTGAACCAAATCCGACCTTTTTTGAAACATGTCTGAACTTTTTGTTAAGGAAAATGAGGTTTGTTTAACTTTGAATCTCCGAGCTTTTTTTAAACACGTTCGAGCTTTTTTGAACCAAATCTGAGCTGCCCAAGGTTTTAATTTTGGAAAATTAGGTTGGTTAAACTTTATAGAGTTCGAGCTTTATTGTGAAGCTTCCGAGCCTTTTTTCAAAGCTCTGAGTTTTTTTTCAAAGCTCCGAGCTTTTTTTATAGCTCCGAGCTTTTTTTATAGCTCCGAGAATCTGTATAAAAGCTCCGAGCTTTTCAATACTGTGTCCGAGACTATTTTTTTACTTTCCCTGCCTTTTATAGTACAATTATGTATTGTTTTTGTGAAAATGTAGATGAGTAATCAGTTGAAGGATTTGCTTAAAACTCTAGAGGAAGAATGATACTAGGGAAAACTTACTCGCCACGACCATTTTGACGCACTTAGACAGATATACGACGTACTGATCGGGTGACTAAAAATTTTATTGTGGAAGATCGGCGTTAGTTCATGGAGTCTTGTTTCGAGCATTTAATGATTATGTTTCATTATATGAAGTTTTCATGGGGAGTTATTCATCGGCTGCTTATGCAGGAACTGTATCATGATGGCTAGACATATGAGATGCGCTTTATGTTAGGGCTTCATTCAGTGAGGTTTTATAAGGTAGAATTTTGCTTGATCACCGGACTGCAGTTCGGAGCCGCACTGGACACGACGATGTATGCTACCATAGAGAATGACATACATCAGTAGTAATTTCTCGGTATAGATGCGATCGACTTCGAACAACCGAAAGTTGTTTTACACCTCGGTATTCTTCACCAACCGTACGATACTGTGAAACTCTATCTCCTCTATATGATGAACTTGATACTTATGAGGTTGGATGAGAGAGAAGATTCATGTATGACAATTTCGGCTGGTCAAGGACCTAGATGCTTTCGATGCATTCCCGTGGGGTGCCCATGTGTACAGGCACTCCATTTATGGATTCAAGCATGGCCTTGACGGGTGAAGTGAGCGGTTCAAGAGACGCCAACGAGCAAAGGGCGTTGACTTACACACGGCGGAGACCAACATTTACAGTCTATCTCTCGCCTTGTTGGTAAGAAATTTGAATTACAACATTTCGATTATTTACCATGTATTAAATTTTATAGATTTTTATCGTACTTATCTTATACAGATATTTACTTTCGAGGTCATTCCTGAGCTTGGCATCCAGTTCGGGACCCGAAGAGCTATCGACTTGTTATTCTGTATTCTAAAGTGGGAGTTGAACAAATAACCGAGAATGGATAAGCTGACCAAGATTTTCACAACAAGGGTAAGTATCTTATTTGTTAATGTTTATAGTTGTTACTATATATACAATTACAATGGTCTAACTACGATTTTAGATGTATGTGAGGATGAAACTGGTGCCCACAACAGTTGAGAAAGGCCAACGGTACTTCGCGGGCATAGACGAGGGGGGAGGTCTGTATACGGCTACCTGTATAGTCGATGTTACGGTACCGTATTCAGATTTCGTGATACAGAGGGTTCAGAGCCGGAGTTTTGTGTTGGGAGTCCCTAGAGGCATATAGGGGATACAGAGAGTTCAGAGTCAGAGTTAGATGGTGGGAGTCGACAAAGGCACATGCGGGTTCGATTTAGGATGCCCAAATATACTAATGGAGATCATTCATGAGGAGATGTTGGACGAGATCACAAGGTACATAAAATTTATTGTTATGCATGATTTTATTTATAATGCATGTACATGTATGAATACTGACAATTTCGATATTCTTTCAGGGCTGTTTGGACCGTAGAATCCAAGATATGGAGGATTCCGTCGCTGTACGAGAGGATATTCGAAAGAGTAATAAGGAATGAGATAGGTAGCATAAAGAGGTGATGGACTTTCTCCGGGAGCGGTGGGGTTCGACATCACAGTCAGACAGGGATAGTCCACCGTCCCATGACCTAGAGATAGAGATGGGCTTTGTAGTCATAATGATAGGACAGACTCTCCCCTTGGATCTAGAGACAGTGACGGGCGATGTAGGCATGGCGAAGGGACAAACCCTTCCACCGGACCTCAGATGTAGGGTACCGAGACTGGAGTTACAGGACAAGAGCAGGAGACACCTATCGAGGGTTTACCTGAGTTTCACCTGCTTATGGAGGTCCAAGAGACATCGTTCGATCAAAGGGGATAGAGTCCTTGCTTCACTCAGGTCCAACCGATCGCACCGCTCTCCGCAGTTTGATCGCATGGCATCCCTCCCCCCAAGGACACCTCCGGTCCACCTTGTCGTATCCCTCCCCTAAGGACACCTCCCGTCCATCTCGTCACACCCCTCTCTCTAGGGATACTTCTTGTCCATCTCGTCACACTGCTTACCCCAAGGAAACCTCCGGTTCATCCCGTCGTACCTCTCCACGTGACCTTTCCGGATATAGATCCTCCTCCCAACACACCCCAGTAGTCCACGATCAGCATAGGCCGTGGGCTCACCAAGCAAGGGTGGCAGTTGCTGAGCCCATACACTGACCTATGTCAGTCAAAGAGGCCAAAGACAGTGGCCCAGGCATTAATTAGATCTTGCATTCACCCCAATGCTTTGGTAGACCTTGACCAGCTTGCAGCTTACAAAGCATACAAGAGGAACAATATAGGGGAATTGTAAGTTTAACACTTTCTATCATATTGAAACACCTCTGTATATTATATGGTTTTCTAACTTTCTAAAAAAATTATACATACGTGATGTGGATCTACTAGAGCTAGTACCTGTCACTTGGTTCCAGTGTTTACAAGAGAACTTCATGGAGTTGTTTGACTCGGTACATGGTTTCACTTGAAATGTCTTTAACATTATGTATGATACCATTGTATTGTATACTTCTTATATTCTCAGTATATGGAAGCGTACTTGTAACACCCATGTCTTTCAGGCCCAATTGAAAGGCCCAATTGAAAGGCCCCATTTGAAAATAAAAATAAAAATTTGGATAAGCATAAAACAGAAAAGGCATCAGGTGAGTAAGCCTAAGTGAATTGTATGGCTGACATGCAACTGTGAGCTTGGTTAATTAGCTCATAACTTCAGCTGTGTCCTTCCATAAGTATATATATTAGAGGATAAACATTGTGAGAGCTAGAAAGCAGTAGAATCCAGCGGAAGAAAGGAGAGAAGAAATAAAAGAGAATGAGAAGTCAATGAAGCTCTCTCTCGTGATTATAGATTTCAGTTGATTCTTCTTTGATATCTAGCTTCTAATGGGGTTTTGTGTGATTGTTAGGGAACGAAGACGAAGGGAACCTAGCTTATTCAGTCTGAATTAAGCTTGACTTCTAAGTTGTGAGTGAATTAAGTTTCAGTTTTGTTTTTAACTCAAGTTTATAGTTTTATGCTTTAATTGCTGCAAATCATTTTAAGCTTTTTATTGCTTTTTATGATTGATGGTGAGTATACAGAGAACCGAAAGTATATATTTTATGCTTATATTAGCATTCAGAATCAGTATATTATTTTTATGAATTATCAAGAAGAGATTATGATTTCTATAAAAGCACCATGTATGTACATTCCCCAGTTATGATTATGGTTGGCTTTTGGGGCCGTTCTACACATGTGTATGTTGCATGAGTCGCTCTGCAAGTGCATGACTAGAGAAAGTGTAATTGAGTTGCTCTGTACGGGTATAACCAGAAGATATTCATAACTCGGTGTTTGCCCAAAGTATTTTGGCTTACTTATTGAGGATATCCCGGGGTATGAAATTGGTGCAGATTAAGATTTTATAAAGTATCTTACTCTTGTTCAGAAAAGAGATGCATTCAGTTTATTCAGTTTATTAAGTATGAAAGTAGATATATTATCTTATACCATGTATTACTGAATGCTTATTGTAAAGGGGTTTAGAAAAGTGTTTTTAAAAGTTTTCATTCACTCACTGGGCGTTAGCGCTCATCATTTTACTCTTAAATATTTATCCAGGTAACTGCTCGGTTGTGCGGACTAAGAAGTTTTGAGGTGGGCCACTTGATGACATCATGAAGCATAAAAGTCATGCATTTTAAATTTTCATGTACATATTTAGAAATATGAGGTCGGCATGGTCGGGACGGTAGGCATGGTCGGGGATGGTAGGCATGATCGGGGATGGTAGGCTCGGTCGGGGATGGTAGGCTCACTTGACCTACTCGGCCCACTTGACCTACTCAGCCCACTTGACCTACTCAGCCCACATGGATTATTCGGTCTACTCGGCCTACTCGGGTTTCTTACTCGGTCTGTTCGGTTTACCACTCGGGATGGACTGGTTAGTTAGTTTTTAAAGTGGTCGGTTTTTGGTCCGATCGGTCATTTTTGACGAACTTTTTGTAATGAACGAAAATATGAAAAGAAATTGCAATTATGTACATTTTGTACTCTCCAATATTTTCATTGCATTTATTTATGTTTTAAAAGCAAGTATTTCCTATGGAAATTTTAGTAGAAAGTTCTTTTATCATGCTGGTAAAAGCTCAGCCTACAGGGTCTCCCCCGTACTCAAGAGAGGAGTCGGGGTGGGTTCTGTCAGTACTTACACATTGTACGGAAGCGTCAACGAGCATACCACAGTGTATAGCTAGATGATGAATGTACTGGGTTCTCAGTTCTTTGTAAGTGTTTATAATTTACTGGTTTCGTATAAACGTTTTTCTGTTTTTTTCGTGTTCCTAACTTCTATAAATTATTTTTGTACAACTATTGTTGGAGTATGAGTGGGGTAAAATCATACCTCGTGATGATCAGGGGAAGTGACTACGAAGGGGTGGTCTGTGTTGGAGTATTGTTGGTCCGCTAAGGACCTTATGACCGTACGTGGATTACTCCCCACAGGAAATTGCCCATGTCACGTGATTGACGTGGTAAGTATTATACATTTAAAGTTTACAACTCTGCTTAATTAAATGATCTTAGTTTATCAAATATGTGTTATACAGGTTCTTATTCCGTACAACAATTACCGTTAGCATTGGCTTCTGGCCAGTGTCGACTTCATTGTCGGGAGGATACACCTCATAGACCCCTTCAGATAGTCAGTCCCCGTGTATATAAGAAAACAACTGGTCACACCATTGAGATGGTTACTGCCCTCCATGTTGCACCAGGTCAGGTTTTACAATGCCAGATCCCCGGGCCAACCTAAGTTTGACCGGTGAAATAGGCCATTTGGGGTAAGCATGGTGCCTACATCAGTTGTGCCATAACAGAATACAGGGTATGACTGATTAAACATCAAATTAACTTAATATTGGTTTTATTAACATTCTACTGTAACGGTTGTTCATGTGGTGTATTGCAGGGGTAACTGTGGTGCTCATACATTGAGGTTGATTGAGTACGTACTGCAAACAAAGTTGATTATGATTGGAAAAAAGACGATATGGCCACCATCGGAGAGAAGATGGTTGTGGAGGTTTTTGTAACTCCCAGCCCCAATTTAGGTTGTAGGTATTGATGTACAGAAGAGTTAAAGTAATAAAATTAATTATTTTATTTTTGATTCAAATTGTTTTAATCAGTTATAGTATAACACACATTGCATACAGTAAAATTAACAAGCCTATTGAATTAAACGTTAAGTGAATGAACAACTCATACTATTCCAAATAATTAAACGCCTACATTCATTCCACGGTAGAGTCTCTGTCAGGGTACATCTGTTTTTTGTGTCTAACTGAATGACAGATGCTACACTTGCACCGGTATTCCTCAGTTACAACTCTGCTTGGATCTTCATTAATCAAATGTGGGTTAGAACACCTCCTACTTGTCCATATCTTCTACACGATTGTGTGATTGTTCTCTCTGAAGACGAGGTACGTCGACCTACCCTCAGGCGTCCTGCTTGTTTCCAGGAGATTGGATTCAATACCACCCGTTCAACGATGTCGGATGGCACTACCCATGAATAAGGATTGCCAATAGACATAATGGGAACCGAGTACGTATAAATAAGTGTCTGTCTCTTGTAGTAGTCCGCACACAGAGATGTGAAATCCAAGTTTCGCTCTTTGTAACAACAGTGAAAAAATCCTTAGAATCATGTTTCGTTTATACAGAGCGTAAACTGTTGCTAGTTATGTACCTTGCCGCTGCGAGTACGTACGAACATGGAAACTTGTCCATTTGAAATTTTTTACACTTGTAATTCTTCTAGGCTTAGTCAACAGTCCACTGCTTCCCAGACCGTTTCACGGAAAATATGTTCCAGTCAACTGAATTGAGGGTCATATAACCGTACTTCTCGACACCATTCAAGATCACAAAATTTTCAACGACGGTTAACTGATGACAGGTGGACTGTGCAACTCAATGGCGACCGTGAAACCACTTCTGTAGCATATTCCTATTGAACTCTGCCAGTGTCAACATAGGCAGTTGCCATATGAATTTTAGGCATGAGTTTATGCATTCTGTAATATTTGTTGTCATCACCCTGTACCTTCGTTCGGGACAGTGTACGCGGGACCACTTGTGTGGACCGGCATCATTAATATAATAAAATGCATTCAAATGCATTCAAATGCAAGTTATGCAACTCTTTCATGTGCGGTTACATTTCATTTCAGTGTACGACCTAGCTGCTTTGTCCATTATGGCGACAACATCCTTTTTGTGAAATCGCTTCTTAATATTTTTAGAAAAGTGCCAACAACAAATGGTATGGGTGGCATAAGGGAAAACTTTAGAAATCCCTGTTTCAATGCTTGCATGTCGATCAAAAATGAAAATCAGATCATCTATATGACCAAGGGCACCCTTCAAGCAATCTAAAAACCACTCCTATGAAAGGTTGTTTTCTAAGTTACCATATCCAAAAGCAATTGGATACACCTGTTCGTTCCTATCTTGTGCAGTTGCAACAAACATTGTACCCCAAAAGCTTCCTTGCAAGTGGTTACCATCAACTGTAATAAATGGAAACATACATCTCAAGAATCCTCTAAGTGAGGCACCTAACAAAATGAAAAAATAGAGAAATTTACCATTTTTGGCACACTGTAAGTCAGTGATTGTGCTAGCATTTTGTTGTTCCAATACGTAACCGAAAGATGGCATACGTATAGTGCAGGGCTTGATGTGACTTACTATAGATGATTTGGATGTCATACATTGTTTTCATGATGACTATTATGTTCTTTGGACACATCAGATGGCCATCTTGATGTTGAAGTCTAGGTGCAATAACTTATCCAATTATGACTGCACTAGCTTATCGGTGGCGACGGTGAATCTCCTCCAATGGACAAGTGTGTTCGTTGACAATTTTTTTTACTTGGAAGTACAACCCTTCATCTCTCCTCACCGCTTTCAATTCCCACGTGCAGTTGTCCATCAAACAAACCAGATGTAACATTTTCTTATTAGACCTTTTCACCTTCCACTCGAAGTTCTGTCGTATTGTAAAATAGCCAACTAGTCTATTCAAATCCTTTTTAATCCTAAAAGATTGACCTTTATAAATCCTGGTTGTAGGTTCTTTTTCTACCAAGTTCCTACTTCCACACATACAAAACGAGTATGAATCTATACCGGGAATAACCCACGTTGTGGCATTATCAGAATCATATATAGTTACATTAGGCTGAACCTTAAAAGTCCCATGCATATCTGATGCACTGTAACTAACTATGCGTACACATTTTTCACGTCTTTTGATCTGGACAAACTCTTCATTTTCCACATCCTCAATGGTCTCTACATGATCTACTGAATCAATATTTGCCTCAATATGCACCTTAAAAATTGATCCAAGATTCGGTTCAATGTTCCACTCATTGTTCATGTCATTGTAGATCTCATTGTATTGCTCGTTGTACTGCCCATAATTCATCCTAATTTGACAGCCAAACACATCGTCAAATTGAGGTCCAACTACATCAGCATGGTCGGCTAATACCGGTGGGACACCACACATCTTTTCTCGACCTTCGGTCCCACTCCTTTCAATGAACACTTGGTTACTTCCGCTAAAAGATCAAAATTGTTGGGTACTTTCATGAGGAGAAATATCATTACCTATCACATCTCATGCTATCCTCTCAATTAGACTAACACATACTTGAGGGATCTCTCTATCTTTCCTTAGCATAAACTGAACATCATCGTCGTTTCTTACAAATGTGCAACATGTAATGCCAGGAACAATTGATATACACTGTAGATCAACACTGTATTTATTCACATCATACTTTACAACGGTTTGTACGATCGCCAACAATTCTTCGTAGGTCATACTCTTTGACACATACATTCCTTGGTTATCGGAATCTAAAAACATCTGACTTCCTTCGGGTAATTGCTTTCATCGACCGTTGTAAGATATTACTATTCTCACCCGATTCATTCTCCTGTCAAAATCATATTGACAAATGAAAGCCCCTGGATAGTGTGTGTCTATACACTTAGGGGGGGGGGGGGGTGAATAAGTTTTAATTCGATAGATTACCAATTTTACGAATTAATCAAGATTATCGAATCTACCCCATTCTACCAAGTGTTCAAATAAATGAAAATTAACATAAAGCAATAACAACACACAATATATACGTGGAAACCCTTCAAATGGGAAAAACCATGGGCTGTTCAGAACGCCACCCTCGATCTTCAAAATCCACTATTGAGTGAAAGTTTACAATCTAGGTTGACCTCCCGTCTAACCCTCAAGTTACTTCACTCTACCCAACGGGCATTAATAGTGATTTTGGATTACAAACCTTGTGTACTAACCACTTAGCCACAAGCTTAATCAACAATGAAGAGATAAAGGCAACCTAAGTCAATATGCAAGAATATTCAATATGCAAAAATGCTAGGTTAAGACATTCATGCTTATCTAGGATTAATAATGACAATTAAAGCAAATCCTAGATATCAATGTTCTAAATGCAAAGGCAATGAGAATTAGCTAGAAAGGTAAAACTGTCCTAAATTCTAGCTATCACAAATTGATGCATCTCAACCAACAATCAATACACAAGCATGTCATAAAAACAATTAAACATATAAGCAAGCATTTAATATGCAATAGAGACTAAAACCCTAGGTATACATGTCTTAGTAATGAAACCATAAAGTTTAGAGCATGTAGAGAATACCTAGTCATGAATAAGATGATGCTCCATGCTTAGATGATCCTAGAATGAAGCTAGATGATCATGAGATGAAGTTAGGTTGAGTAAAAATAAGTGTTTGGGAGTCCCTCTCTCTCTAGAAAAGCTAGATCAGACACAAAAATGGCTTATTGGACTCTTAAGAAACAAAGAGAAGAGAAGAGAACATATATATATATATATGATGTCCTATACAAAGTGACGTCGTTTTGGACAAAAGGCAACCAAATCCCGTCAGGACCGCTGGCTGTACCGCGATACAGGTAAGTGTCTAGACCGCGGCACAGAGAGCGGTGCATCACTTGGACAACACCGCTCTTTAGGCCGCTGTGCATGTAAGTGCACAGACCGCTGTCTGGACAACATGCAACGCCTGTGAAACTCCATTTGGGAGACCGCAGATCATGCAGCAGGCACAGGCCGCAGTAGCCACAGCGTGCAGCCTCTGGTAAACACCGTTGTGCAGACTGCGACGAAGGCACTGTACAGTTTGAGGTCTGAACTGTGGACCAGAGGAAAAAATCCTCTCTTTATAAAGCATAAAAAATGCATTCAACACTCAAATAAGAATTAAGACACACAAGGCACACAAGATAGCAAATAAGCATGCATGTAAGATAATTAAAGGAAAATGCATGAGTGTGTGTGTGTGTGCACTAATACCTTTTCAATGAAGGTTAAGTAAGTGATTTTACCTTTGATGTTTGAGCTTGATTATGAACAATGAAGCCCTAAACTACCCTTACATATTGATCCCAAATGTGGTTGTCAACGAAATAAATCAATTAAACACCGAGGAACTTACATTCTCTCCCTTTGGCTATTTCGTCACAAAACCACTCACTCACAAAGTATCCTCACAACAAAACATATGAAACAACAAGAGGTCAACAAATACATTCTATATTTCAAGAGATACCTAAAGCTAAATCTTTAAATCTTCCATCTCTTGTAGAATGATCATCTTTACAAAACAAAGAACTACATTTTCCAGGACAAGTGTATGAGAGGGATCAAGGAAAAATAAAAACAAGTGCAATTTGCATGAATTAGAAACAAGTAATCATGCAATCAACATTGCACATAAGCTAACAACACAAAGTGAACTCCCCATAAAAACGACATTCTCCCCTTATATGCAAAAGCAACACAAACTCAGTCAACTCCCCCTAAATCCAACATTACTCTCCCTTTTTTGTCACAAGATAGGCAAATGAGTATCCCCCAACCGGGACGCTGTAGCAAAGGGAGATATTTACAATGTAAATACATAATCATATACAACAACTTATGCAATTTAATTAAGAGAGAGAAATTCGTAGAAGTTTTATTTATTGGAACATGTGTGAAAAGATTGCCTTATTGAATAAAAGGTCATATAATAATATATGCATCCAATATACTCAAGCAATTAATTAAAAAGCATAAAATTGAACAATTATTTGCTTATTAGAATGCAAGTTCGCTCTCTTTGCTTGAGCTCCCCATATGGGTCAAACACCAAAACTCATCAATGCATATGACAAATCCCAATAGACCTACTAAGAGATTTAAACTTAGTTTAATGTAATGGTTTTGTAAACAAGTCCGCTAGTTGATCATTTGTGCCCACATGTTTAAGTGCAATGCATTTGCTCTCAACTAGCTCTCTAATAAAATGATGTCTAATGTCAATATGCTTGGTTCTAGAATGTTGGACATGATTTTTTAAAATATTAATGGCACTCACGTTATCACAATAAAGGGTTAGAGTACCTTGCTCAAAGCCATAATCCACATGCAGTTGCTTCATCCTTATGAGTTATGTGCAAGCACTCCCAGCGGCTATATACTCGGCCTCGGCTGTGGATAATGATATGGAATTTTGCTTCTTACAAAACTATGACACAAGATTGTTTCCTAGGAAGAAGCAACTGCCCCGATGTACTCTTCCTATCATCACAATTACCTGACCAATCTGCATCACTAAAGCCAACTAAACTAGCATTAGTGTCAAAAGAGTACCATATCCCATAGTTGGATGTCCCATTCACATATCGAATGATTCTCTTCATAGAGAAGAGATGAGATTCCTTGGGATTGACTTGATACCTAGCACACACACCAACACTAAAAGCTATATCGGGGCTTACTAGCAGTCAAGTATACAAGCTCCCTATCATGCCACGATATAGACTTTGATCCACACTTTTTCAATAATATCCTTGCTAAGTTTCAATGTGGTACTCGTAGGTGTGTCACAATGCTTGGCATTCTCAAGGCCAAATTTCATCACTAGGTTCTTATCATATTTAGCTTGGGATATGAAGATCCCATCATGTATTTGCTTGATTTGCAAGCCTAGGAAGTAATTGAGTTCACCAACCATGCTCATTTCAAACTCATGAGTCATGACATCAACAAATCGTTTAACTTTCAAGTTGTTTGTGGAACCAAAAACTATGTCATCAACATAAATTTGAGCTATGAATAGCTCATATTTAGTACACTTGATGAACAAGGTCTTATCAACACTTCCTCTAGAATAGCCATTGTCAACAAGATAAAGAGTGAGACGTTCATACCATGCCCTTGGTGATTGTTTCAACCCATATAAAGCCTTTTTAAGACGATAAACATGATTGGGGTGATATGGATCCACAAACCCCTTGGGTTGCTCAACAAACACTTCCTTTTGCAAGAAGCCATTGAGGAAGACACTCTTAACATTCATTTGATGCAATTTAAACTTGTGCACACAAGAAATGGATAAGAGAAGCCTAATGGACTCTAATCGAGCAACAAGAGCAAAAGTCTCCTCAAAGTCGATACCCTTAATTTGTGAGTACCCTTGTGCTACAAGTCTAGCCTTGTTCCGCACAATGTTGCCATCCTCATCGGATTTATTCCTATAGACCCACTTGGTGCCTATCACATTAGCGTTCTTAGGCCTAGGAACTAGAGTCCAAACCTCATTTCTTTCAAATTGATTTAGCTTTTCTTGCATAGCAAGAACCTAAAACCTATCACTTAAATCTTCATCAACCTTTTGGGGTTCAATTTTAGAGGTGTAACAAGTATAGCTAATTTGATTTGCTAATTGATGCCTAGTCCTAACACCTTCATTCACATCTCCAATGATGTCACTCTTGTTGTGAAGATGTCTAACCCAAGGAGCAGGTTCCTTAGAGTCCAAGGTAGAACCTCTATCAAGCAATTGAGAGATCTCTTTCTCAAGATTTGACTTTTCATCACTTGAAGTCTCACCAATGTTCTCCAAGGGAGAATCATCAACCACACTAATCTCCTCATCATGGCTACTAACCTTAGGCCTACAATCATCTATGATCACATTGGATGATTCCATAACACTTCGTGTCCTCAAATTAAAAACTCTATAGGCCTTACTATTTAGGGCATAGCCAATGAAAATTCCCTCATCACTTTTAGCATCAAACTTGCCAAGTTGATCACGGTCATTTAGAATATAACACTTGCTTCCAAATGAGTGGAAGTAACTAATATTTGGCTTCCTTCCCTTCCACAATTCATAAGAGGTTTGCCTAGTACCGGGCCTTAAAAACACTTTATTTCCTATATAACAAGCTGTATTCACTGCCTCGGCCCAAAGATTCCTAAGAACATTGTTGCTAAGCAACATCACACAAGCTATCTCTTGGAGGACCCTATTCTTCCTCTCTACAACTCCATTTTGTTGAGGAGTTCGAGGAGCCGAGAACTCATGGGAGATTCCAAGACTATCATAAAAGTTTTCAAAGCAAACATTTTCAAATTCTCTCCCATGGTCACTCCTAATTCTCTTAATGCATTTTATGTGTGAATCATTCTCATTTTGAATTTTAGTGCAAAGCTTTTTAAAAATTTCAAAAGTTTCAGATTTTTCTCTAAGAAAGTAGGTCCATGTAAATCTAGAAAAATCATCAACACACACAAAGATGTACCTCTTGCCATCGAGACTCTTGGTTTTCATGGGACCCATAAGGTCCATATGAAGAAGCTCTAATGGCTATTTGGGGGCAAGATGTTTACCCTTTTTATGCACACTCTTAGTTTGCTTTTCTTGTTGACACGGTCCACACACTCTCTCAATCCTATTTCCAAACTTAGGAAGGCCTCTCACAACATTCAACCTCTCAAGAACTTTCAAGTCTTTGAAATTCATATGACCTAACATTTGATGCCATAATTCAACTTGATCACAACTAGACAAATTGCAAGAGATGCCATTGGAATCAAGACAATAACAATTGTCACTTGATCTCTTACCTTTCAATAGAACTTGTCCATCTTCTCTTAGAATAGAGCAATCAACTTTGCCAAACATAACCGAAATCCCTTCATCACTTAAATGTGATATGCTAATAAGATTGGATTGCAAGCCATCTACATAAAGAGCATTAGGTAAGGAGGGCAAATTGAGGATGGATATATTTCCTTTTTCTAAAACTTTCTTACGAGAACCATCACCAAAGGTGACAAATCCACCATCCTCCATCACAAGAGTTTCAAAGAAACTCTTGTTTCCGGTCATGTGCCTAAAATATCCACTATCAAGGTACCAAGTATTGATGGCTTTGGATTTCAAGGCTACTTGAGCCACATCACAATAATATTCATCCCTTCTAGTCCACCTAGATGAAATATTACCATTCCTAAGAGCCATGTGTTCATTTTCTCTAAAATTCCTAGATGCATGCATTTTGGTTCTTCTAAGCATATTTTTCTCAATCATGCTTTCAAAACGACACAACTTAATAAATTTAAAACAATTCGGTCTTATGTGACCTTCAATACCACAATAATGACAAATATGAGTAAAGTAAGAATTCATACCATATCCTTGTGCAAGCATGGAAGACTTCCCTCTCCTTTGAGTTGTCAGTCAAATCCCTTATTTGAAACATCCTTTGTGGTTGAGCCGAATTACTTCCATTCTTGGTTGTAGGTGAAGAATCCTTTGTTGACTTTGAGAACTCCTTGGAAGTTGAGGTCTTGTTTGTTGAGCTTTAGCTTTTGGTGGATGAGCTTTAGCTTGAGACTTTGTTTGAGCCTTCATTTGAGCTTGCTTTGATGATTCTCCAACTTCATTTGATCTCATTTGTTGGTGTGAACCTTGAACCTCTTTATCCTCTTGACTCTTGACAAAAATGGTATTTTTCAAGGAAGTAACATCCTTGCCTTCCACATATTATAAGCCCGTTTTATCACTAGGACTCTTCCCACATGATAGCATCTTGTCAAGTTTCTTTTGCTTTTGCTTCCCTAAGCTCAATCTTCAAGTTCTCTTCACTCTTCTTAGTAATCATAATCTCCAATTTCAAGCTCTCTTCTAACTCTTTTCCACTATTTACTTTCTCACTCAAGTGAGTTATCTTCAAAGTCAATTCTAGATTCTCTTTTTTCAACTCTTGAATCTCCTTCTTCTTTTTCAATCTAGACTTTTCAAAAAACTTCATGAAGTCTACATAGTCCATTTCCTCATCAATCTCAAACCTAGAGTTAGAAAATGTGCTCTCATCACTAGAGTCATCTACTTCTTCCTTATCACTCACAACTTCCTTGCCAATATGAGATGTTGTGAAGGCAATGAAGTTTGCATCTCTATCTTCATCATCCAAAGATTTTTCTTCCTCTTCTAAATCTTCACTATCACTCCAAGTGGTCACCATCGCCTTCCCCTTCTTCGATTTCTTCAAATTTGCACATTCTGGAGCAATGTGACCAAAACCACTGCATTCATAGCATTGAATAACCTTCTTGGATTCACTTTCTTAAAACTTTTCCATTTTCTTGAAAGGAGTTTTATTTTTCACTTCCTTTCCCTTGGACCCAAATCCTTTCCTCTCAAACTTCATAAATTTCTTGAATCTTTTAACCATGAGGGCCATTTCTTCATCTGAGTCCTCCTCCTATTCTTCAACCTTGGTGGTCTTCAAGGCAATGCTTTTTTGCTTATTAGAAGGTGTGAGTGTGGTGTTCCATCTTGACTCATAAGCTAGAAGTCTTCCAATGACTTCACTTGGCTTCATATTCTTGTATTCACTATTCTCTTCAAGTGCCGTCACATTTGATTCGAACCTTGATGGAAGTGACCTCATAATTTTTGCTTGACTCTCCTATCCGAATAGGGGTCACCAAGTTGATTGCTTTGGTTGATGATATCCATCAACTTCACTTGAAAGTCATTGAAGCATTCATGCTTCTCCATCCTAATCATCTCAAATTGCATTTGGAGGACTTGGAGCTTTGAGTCCTTAACTACCTCAGTTCTCTCATGTGCCGTTTGAAGAATGTGCCAAGCATCCTTTGCAATCTGAGTGTTTTGGACCAACTTGTATTGATTATTGTCCATGACACAAAGAATGGCATGCATGGCCTTGTTGTTCCAAATGGATTCTTCAAACTCTTGAGTACTCCAGCTAGACTTGGGCTTAAGAGCTTCTGCGCCATCGTCATTGGTCATTGTTGGAGGAATATACCCATCTTCAATAGCCATCCAAGCACGGTCATCAATTTGGAAAATATAGGCCTCCATCTTGCCCTTCTAAGAAGCATAATTCACCCCATTGAGCAAATGAGGTCTTGTGCTTGAGGCACCCTCATGACTACCACCGTTTCCACTCATAGTGTTTAAGAGTAATGAATGTAATGCAAATGCAATGTCACACAACAACAAAAAAAAACAATCAAAAAATGCACCCAGCAAGACACACACAGAGCACGGATCACCTAAGTATATCTAGGCACCTGCTCTAATACCAATTGAAATTCCATGGACAGTATGTGTCTATACACGTAGAGGGGGGGGGGGGGGGGGGTGAATAGGTTTTAATTCGATAGATTACCAATTTTACGAATTAATCAAGATTATAGAATCTACCCCATTATACCAAGTGTTCAAATAAATGACAACTAACATAATGCAATAACAACACACAATATATACGTGACCCTCCAAATGGGAAAAACCATGGACTGTTCAAATCGCCACCCTCGATCCTTAAAATCCATTATTGAGTGAAAGTTTACAACCTAGGTTGACCTCCCGTCTAACCCTCCAGTTACTAACCCTTTCACTCTACCCAACGAGCCTTAATAATGATTTTGGATTACAAACCTTGTGCACTAACCACTTAGCCAAAAACTTAATCAATAATGAAGAGATAAAGGCAACCTAAGTGAATATGCAAGAATATTCAATATGCAAAAATGCTAGGTCAAGACATTCATGCTTATCTAGGATTAATAATGACAATTAAAGCAAATCCTAGATATCAATGTTCTAAACGCAAAGGCAAGGAGAATTAGCTAGAAAGGTAAAACCGTCCTAAATTCCAGCTATCACAAATTGATGCATCTCAACCAAAAATCAATACACAAGCATGTCATAAAAGCAATTAAACATACAAGCAAGCATTTAATATGCAATAGAGACTAGAACCCTAGGTATACATGTCTTAGTAATGAAACCATAAAGTTTAGAGCATGTAGAGAATACCTAGTCATGAACAAGATGATGCTCCATGCTTAGATGATCCTAGAATGAAGCTAGATGATCATGAGATGAAGTTGGGTTGAGTAAAAATGAGTGTTTGAGAGTCCCTCTCTCTCTAGAAAAGCTAGATCATACATAAAAATGGCTTCTTGGACTCTTAAGAAACAAAGAGAAGAAAATAGAACATATATATATATATATGGTTCCCTACACAAAGTGACGTCGTTTTGGATAAAAGGCAACCAAATCCCGTCAGGACCGCTGGCTGTACCCCGGTACAGGTAAGTGTCCAGACCGCGGCACAGAGAGCGGTGCATCACCTGGACAACACCGCTCTGTAGGCCGCTGTGCATGCAGGTGCACAGACCACGGTCTGAACAGCATGCAACGCCTGTGAAACTTCGCTTTGGAGACCGCGGTTCATGCAGCAGGCACAGGCCGCGGTAGCCACTGCGTGTAGCCTCTGGTAAACACCGATGTGCAGACCGTGGCTAAGGCACTGCACAGAAAGCGGTCTGAACCGCGGACCAGAGGAAAAAATCCTCTTTTTTGAAAGCATAAAAAATGCATTCAACACTCAAACAAGAATTAAGACACACAAGGCACACAAAATAGCAAATAAGCATGCATGCAAGATAATTAAAGGAAAATGCATGAGTGTGTGTATGCACTAATACCTCTTCAATGAAGGTTAAGCAAATGATTTTACCTTTGATGCTTGAGCTTGGTTACGAACAATGAAGCCCTAAACTACCCTTACATATTGATCCCAAATGTGGCTGTCAACGAAATAAGCCAATCAAACACCGAGGAACTTACAACAAACAATTATTAAAACAATCAAAATTTAAATTATAAATGCTCGGAGACTATTTCAAAAGTCTCAGATGCACCATAAAACGACTCGGGGACTGTTTTAAAAAGTTCGGAGCCTCTAGAAAAAAGATCGGACCCTTTTCAAAAAAGCTCGGTAGCTATAAAAAAATCTCGGAGATTTACAAATCAAAAGTTTATGCTCGCACAAACACTCGACAATAAATCTTAAGGAATAGATAATTTGTTACAAGACTCATAAATGCATGATAAACAAAACGACGATCACAAATATATATATTACCTCGTGTTGAAACACTTTGACTTTTAGAGAAGTTGTAGATCGATTTTTAAACAAATTTTGGAGAGAGAGTGAGGTGAGTTACTGCTTTCTATGATCACAGTGTGGAGATGGAAGTGCAAAGACAATTTAAAATTGATTATTTGAGGGCAATTTGGGTAATTCACCATAATAAGTGTCTTTTAAACTTAAGTTATTTAAGCAGTGACATCACTGTAATACAACAATAAAAAAGTGACATTTTTCACCATTTCCACTAATTTGAAATCGAAGATTTTTTTTTGAGTAGTGCTATTAAGTTCAATAGTATTTGTTGATGACAAATTTGTTGGAAATTTTTGAAAATTAGATGGATGTTGGAAAAATTAGTTAAGGTCAAGGAGTCCTAAAACATTGTACTTAAGGTTAGATTGCGCTCCTTTAGGTCAACGTCCCAATGCAATCAGGTTAAATAACGATCTAACATCTAGCATTCAATGGTCTGTTAATACTATAAGGGTGTACTCCTAAAACAATATTCTAGAATAGCCGAAATATATTCATATTCCTCTTGAAAGACTTTTGAGGGGATTCCCAAGTCCACATCAAATGTTTTCGAATGCACTATCTATAATTCTAAATCCAACCGTTGCATATTAAAATAATCATAACAATACTATCATTCTAAATAATGGTCAAATATTTATTGTATTGAACCGTTAAAATGGTCACATAATTACTCACATAAAATCTTTATTTAGTAACAACAGTTACAATTTCTAAAATTAATAAAATATAATTATTGGATTTTGAAATTTTAAATAAAATTTCCAACAATCCTCTTCAAATTTCAAAATACACCAAAGAATATATTACCAGTGGAATCACTGGTGCCTTTCGAGTTGTGAACCAATTGTTAGGTTTTGACTCGTATTCTCAAGTGAATCCAATGTTAACCAAACAATACTCAATTTATGTGGAGCTTCCTGGAGACATGGGATAATGTTTGAAAGTTAGAGACGGTGTTTGAGAGAGGTTTGAAGACTGAAAGAATTGAAGAAACAAAATCTGGTAGGGACCGCGACGTAGGCCGCTGTGCGGACAAACGCATAGACTGAGGCACCGAGAGCGGTTGAACTCCTGTGGTTTCATGCGGTGTAGACCACGGCGGAGGCAAATACACCAACCGCGGTATTCAGAGTGGTGGTTGACAGTGACGATCCACGGTGTTGGGAGCGGGTGGCCAACCGCTGTAATGACGGATTTTACCCAAATTACGAATGTTGAGAGAAAATAGAAAAAATATTTTCTCCTGGAAGTTCTTGTGCTAATTAGAAATGGAAAAAGTTTGTCTTCATGAAGAATAGGAAAGTCCTATACTTGAAGAAAAATGATTTCTCCTTAACAAGAAGACTTGTCATAAATAGGAAATAATATTTATGTGGAACAATTAATTCTTGTACGTTTAGGAGTAGGATTTCCTTTTATCCTAACTCTATATAACTAGTATAAATAGACCTTGTAATAAGGTTATTTTATGCGGAGTCAATAAACGCCATGTAACATCACAGAGTGGTGAGATCCGAGTAAGAGACCCGTGGGAATATCCATAGAGGGATCTAAGGGAATATCAGTGGATTATGTTAGAGATCCGTGGTTGATATTCAGGGGAGACCTAGGGGATATTGTGGGGTTCTTGGTGAGGATCTTGTGAGCGTGGTTTGGGGTTTGAGGTTTGGGTGTGAGAGAGAATCCTGGAATTAGGGATGGCAATTTGACCCGCACCCGTGGACACCCGCGGGCACCCTCTTAAACCCTACCCTAAAGGGTCGGGTGTGGATGGTGAATTTATGACCCCCGAACCCACGAACCCGTTTAATGAAAAACCCGATGGGTTTGCTAGCGGGTACGGGTTAAAAAAATGAATCCGCGGGTTGGACTCGTGAACCCGTATAAATAAAATACTTGTATATAAACATACATAGACATTTGAATTATTTTTGGTCATTTTATTTTTATGGTTATTATTGTTTTGTAATGTATCAAGTAGGGAATTAGAAATAGAAATTTAATTCAATTAAGTATCAAGTAGGTGATTACATGTGGAAATTTACAAATGATAAATCGCGGGTTCGTGGGTTGCAGGTTTATGGGTATCTCGCTGGTGAAGCATCCACCCGTGAACCCGTATTGTTTCACCGGTTCGCGGGTGAGGGTATGTGTGCAGCCATAACCCGTGGGTTCAAACCCGTCTGCGAACCCGTTTTCCTACGTTGGTTCAAGGGCGGACGTGGGTGAGGAAAATTTTTACGGGTGAGGGTTTGGATTTTACAAAACCCACCCGAACCCGACCCGCTGCCATCCTTTCCTGGAATATATGGTTGTAACAATTTATCATATAGAGAAACTTTCTCTGTCGTCCTGACGGCCCATAGTTTTTTACCCGATTTGGGTTTTCCACGTATATCTTGTGTTGTGATTGGTTTATTTTCTCTCATCTATTTTTTGCTATTGACGTTATTAATTGTTATGAGTTATGAGAGTATATTAGGCGTGACAATTCCGCGTTCATCGGTCCCAAATCCCCGCTAACACCAATATCCCTTTTATATGAATCGGCTGCCTAAGCTCTCATATGAGCTGATTCAGTTCCAAACTCATATTGGTGAACCTCTATCAAGTGTGTATTACAGTTCTTACATATTACAATTCATTAATTGGGCTATGGAGTTTATTAAGAGCATGTAGCTCAAACTCATTAACTGTAACAAGCATTATCTCGAAGCCGATGGCGGCCAATTGGGCTATAGTGCTGTAATTATGGATCGGCCTGAGACAGGCTGGTCTGCGAAGCGAAACGGGCGGTGCCAAGCACAACCTGTGAAGGAGGCAGGCTAGGACGAGGCCCGATTAGTGACAGGCCGCGTGTTGGGCAGCTGGTACCAGGTCTGGCGGGCCAGCCCACCACGGCACGCCTAGCCGGTGTGCCATGCCCCTGGACCTACACTCCGGTCGGTCAATTGAACCGTTTTTTTTAATATCCCCTTTAACGGCTGGAATTCAAAATCCAGGCATTGGTTGATGTCAGTGATGACGTCAGCCAATGGCTGGATTTTGAATTCCAACCGTTGGAGCCTCTGAAAATTACAAAAAATCCCTTGAAATCTTTCAAATTAAATTTTGACCCACAAATCAAAATTTTCTATAAATACTTCCATCCATTTCATTTTCCATTCACTCTCTCTATCATTCTTTCAATCTCTCATTCTCTCAAATCTCAATCTCTACATTCTCCAATTCTCTACACTTTTTCATTCAATTTCATTATTACTCTCTCTACAAAATTCTCTAAATTTTCCACCAACACACCAAATTTAAAGGTACAATTTTCTTATTACTTTTGCTCAAACATTTTTTCATAGTAAATTTATATTTTTATGTTTAGACTGTAGTTACTAAATGAAAACATTTTTATTTAGTTAGTTAGTTTATCAATTTTTTGGCTTTAATGTTAATATTATTTGTTTAGTATATTAAGGATTTTTAAGTTTAGTAGTTTAGTATTTGTTATTACTAAATTTACAAATTTAATTTGTATTATTGAATTTAATTTTTTTAATAAGTAAATTATGAATGTTAAGTGTAGTAGTTAAGTTTAATATTTTTTGTTCATAAATTATGAATTTTTATTGTAGTTGTTTATTTTAATATTTTTGGTGAGTATATTATGAATTTTAAGTGTAGTGGTTAATTTGAATAAGTTTTATTAGTAAATTAAGATTTTTTTTGTGTAGTATTTAATTTAATATTTGTTATTAGTAAATTTATCAATTTAATTTGTAGTAGTGAATTTAATATTTTTGTTAGTAGATTATGAATTTTTAGTGTAGTTGTTTATTTTAATAATTTTGGTGAGTATATTTTGAATTTTAAGTGTAGTGGTTAATTTGAATAAGTTTTATTAGTAAATTAAGATTTTTATGTGTAGTATTTCATTTAATATTTGTTGTTAGTAAATTTATCAATTTAATTTGTAGTAGTGAATTTAATATTTTTTGTTAGTAGATTATGAATTTTTTGTTTTTTTGTTTTTTTTAAGTAAAATAATATTTTTAGGTGTCATATTATTTTTATTATTTATTGTTAGTAAATTAAGATTGTTAAGGGTAGTAATTAATTTAAAAATATTTTATTAGTAAATATTGATTTTTAATTTGACTATTAATGACTATAGTGCTCATATTTTTATTTTAGAAAATGGATAATAACCAACAACCTTATTTTTCGGACAGTTTGAATATGCTCAACGATGAATTTGATATTTCGGAGCCGACCCATACTCAAGCGGGACCTTTTGGTTCCGCCGTTACACCAACATCATGTCCCAGAAAATTAACATCAGATATGTGGCAGTGTTTCAACATAGTCCAAATGACACTCCGAGACGGGACGTTCGGGCCCAAAGCTAAATGAAAGTTTTGTTATAAGGATTATGCCACAAGTAGGAGGGGAACCGGACATTTGAGAAGGCATATACATAAATGTATGCCTGCTCATGGACAGGTAGACACCACAACCCAGACACAACTACAACGGTACCCAGACAGACCCGTTACGACATGACAGTTCGACGCCATGCACGCTAGAGAGTGCTTGGTACAATACATTGCACAAACTGATCAATCGATCAGTATTGGTGAGAGTCCATTTTATAAAGAATTAATAACATCTGCATATAACCTTCAATTTGAACCTGTTTCTAGAACCACCACTAGAAATGATTTGATAAGATTGTTTGAAACCCAAAGAGATGACTTAATTGCTGAAATACAACATTTAAGTGTCTCTGTTGCATTTACTTCTGATATTTTGAATGTACTATTTAGATTCTGACTGGAGGGTAACAAAAAGAATTATTGGTTTTCATCCTATGGATTTTGCACATACCGCAGAAAACAATTTTAATGTCATTATTTCTATTTTAGAAACTTATGAAATCACGCATCGCATCCTTTCGATCACATTAGATAATGCATCTGCAAATACTAGCTTTATTGCATTGTTTGTTGTAAGAAATATCCCGCAAGATGGAGGTTATTTCTTCCATCAACGGTGTACATGTCATATTATAAATTTAGTTGTACAGGCTGGTTTAAAGCAGGTAAGCGACCAAATAGATTGCATCAGAGATGCCATTTCTTGGATTTGCAGTTCTAATCCTAAATTCAGTGAATTCAAGAGACACTGTAAATTAAACGGTCTCAAACCTCGACGATTCCAAACTGATATGCCGGTAAGGTGGAACTCTACTTATTTAATGTTGGAATATTGTTTGGAATATGATACAACAATTACATGTTTTTATAACATGAAATTGGCTGAAACAGGTCGTCCTGAAGCAAAAACACTTACCACAGACGATTGGTATGTTGTAAAGGTTTTTGTTCAATTTTTAAAGATTTTTTACAATGCCACTGTAACACTTTCCGGGGTCTATTCAGATAGTGGAAATGTCTGAAGTGTTAAACAGTTATAGAGAAGATGAACATCTAGGCGCTGCAGTTGTTGCCATGGAGACAAAGTTGAAAAAATATTGGGCTACCATTCCTGTACTTTATGCCTTAAGTGTTATAGTAGATCCTAGGGTTAAATTATCTGGTTTAGAAGTTTTGCCTGAGTTTATTGGTACTAATTTGTCAATAGATTATTCAGAACAAATTACTAACATACGAACCAAGTTGTTCGAGATTTTTCGTATTTATGAGAGCAGGTTTGGCAACATTGACACCCCCCAATCAACACAACCGGAGACAGAGCCGAAGCAAACAAGTTGGAACATTCTGAAACGGTGAAAAAAAAGGCAAATCAGCAAGTACTTCTTCAGGGCAAAGATCTGGCCCATCTTCTTGTACCGAACTGATTAGATACCTTGAAACACAGTTCGATGCTGTTGAAGACAAGGAAGAGTTTGATTTATTGTTATGGTGGAAGACCTATACGTACATGTATCCAGTTCTGCCATACTTAGCATGTGACGTACTGGTTATTCCCGTGTCAACGGAGTCTTCAGAACAAGCTTTCAGCACCAGTGGACACATAATTGAACCAAGAAGAAGCTGTTTGTCTCCGGAGATGGTGGAGATATTAACATGCCTTCGGGATTGGGAGCATGCTAAAAAAAGGTAGCAAAATCTAACTGTAGATAAAGAGCTAATTCTAAATTTCAACAATCTATATATTGATGAATCTGCAGGTAGTGGCCAATGCCAAAACTAGGTTATACTTTTACATATGTATTTAGTATTTACTTGTAAGTTGTAATACGATTGCACTTTTTTTCCCTGACTAAGTTTTTATCCCACTGGATTTTTCTTAGTGAGGTTTTTAATGAGGCAATGTAATGAGGCAATGTAAATATGTAATACTGATTTCCATAAGTGAAAAATAATTAAATAAATAAAAAATTGTTCATTTAATACTTTCATAATTACATCTATTTTTATTATTTTGTATTACTTTATCTTTACTGAATTATTATTTTTCAAATTAATTATTTCAAGATTTAAACAAATTAATTTCAAAATTACATTTATATAATTGAATTGTTAAATTGATAGAACAAGTAATTTTGTTGTATATTACTTTATTTTCCGTAAACCCTAAACCCTAAACCCTAAACCCAAATTCTAAAAAAACTTAATTTTTAAAAATTGGTTTCGAAAATGATTATGGACCAGATCCGTGGACCGGCCTGTGTCCCGCCTGAAGCAGGCCACCGGACAATACCGTACCTCCGTTTTCATAAACGGGTTGAACCTGGTTCGACAAGCATAACGATGCGTGCCGGATCAGGCATGACTTGTTTACAAAAACGGGCCTGACCAGATCGTGCCTAATGGGCCGGACCTGGTCCAAAATTACACCGTTAGGATAGACCAACAAAATGTTAAAGCAATAGAGCCGACAAGACAACAAGAGACTTGTTATTACTCCTATGAACCTACTTTATGGGATCTACAATCACATAGGTGGGGTTACCATCACTCTTGTCTTATGCTTTAAGCAAATCTCGTCCCCCTTTACACCACTAACCTTCTACTTAATAGTTTTTGTTAAAAAATTTGCCAAATTTATTTTGACTACACAAAATCTAGGCTAACTTCGAGATTTAAATGATTGCTATACAATATTAATTTCCAAACAATTTTCCATAATTAATAATTATATTCTTAAATTCATCTTATATAAGGAGGGTGAGCACCAGTGGGAAAAATTAAAACATTCCTTCTCATAAGACAATCAACTCGGAATCCACGTTAGACCGATGTATATTACTTGCATATTTTTCATACTACTCCATCTCCATTAAATTAAACATAATCACCGGTTATTAGCATTTGAATAAAACACAAATAATATAACTTTTATCATTGGTGGAGGATCTGCTAAACTGATTCCAAATAATTTTAAAATTAATACACCACATGAAGTATACAATTATTAAAACATTTAAAACCAAACTTTCCAATTTCATAAGCTTACATTTAAAGCACCCTTAATTTGAGAGAAATAAATGCCATAAAAATATGCCTACAATCAACCATGCGAGACTCATATCCATGCAGTTTTCTAATTATGGGATCATCCCATACGCAAACTTCATACACAATCTTCATGGCAATGACGTACACATCAAATCTTACTTAGAATTACAAGAAACAAAATGGTCATAATAGTGATTGTTATTTGGAGCATCTTCAATGGTATCCTAAAAGTAGGAGAATAATTAAATTTGATTATTTATCCTTAAAAAACACTGTAT
Source organism: Dipteronia dyeriana (assembly GCA_032871835.1). Classification (NCBI taxonomy): domain Eukaryota; kingdom Viridiplantae; phylum Streptophyta; class Magnoliopsida; order Sapindales; family Sapindaceae; genus Dipteronia; species Dipteronia dyeriana. Next base: position 3,226,598 of record CM065297.1, read on the forward strand.
AACATAATCACTAAAATTTTATAATAGCAGTTATCTATAATCAAATTGTCTCTCCAATAATCAAATTTGAAGATCGACTTTTAATCATCAAATATAAATTTAACCCAAAATAAATACAATTGAAATTTTATCATTTCTCTTTCATACGTGGCTTTTTTTTTTCTTCTTAAATTTAACAATCCCTACAAACAATCCTCAAATGCTGATGTGACAATTTTTGATGATCCAAATTTATCTAAATTATTAGAGATGCTCTTAAAGCTAAATTTGCATGATCATATTGAAATCTCTCCCACCATGATATATAGCTATTTTTGACAACGATATATTAGATTTTGGGTAATTATTATCCAAAGAAACTCCACAATAAAACCAATAACAGGTTTTAAGATATTTAAAGTGCATACCAAGATCCAAAGCCGAAACGAATACGACTTAATTAAGCATTTAGCACAACTGAATTAACTCATCTACAAGCTTCACTTTGCGAGAGAGAATATTTCAACAGAAATGTGTTCATAAGCCCTATACTTATTCCAACGAACTTCGACAATGAACACATTCTACACCACAAATATTCAAAAAAGTTTATGAAAAATAAAACTGCAGCTACCACGTGAAATGAAAATAGCAATCTCAAATAAAATATAAGAAATACTTATCTTCGTGTAAAAATGTATTATCCATGAATTCGCAATAATCACCGACATCCATAATAGCAAGATCTGATTTTAAGATTGTTGGAAAAATTTGAGAATTAGATGAATGTTGGGAAAATCAATTAAGGTTCAGGTGTGCTAAAACATTGTGCGTAAGATCAGATTCTCTAGGACAATGTCTTGGTGCAATTATGTTAAATAACTCTTTTACATCTAACATTCAATGACCCGTTAATACTGTAAGGGTACAGTACTTTCAATGTAGTATTCTAGAACATCCGAAATATATTCACATTCCTCTTATAAGACTTTTGAAGGGGTTACCAAGTCCTCATCAAATGATCCATATCGAATGCACAATTATAATTCGAAATCCAACCATTACATATTATATTAATCATTAACAATACCATTTTTCTAACTAATGGTCAAATATATATTATAATGAAACCGTAATGGTCATATAATTGCTCACATAAAATCATCATTTAATAACACCGGTTACAACTTCTAAAATTAATAAAATTTAATTATTATATTTTGAAATTTCAAATAAAATTTCCAACGAAATTTTGTCAGACCTCGGAGGAAGACCTCGACATGGTCTTACCCAGAAGGGACCTTTCCCGAAATGTTTCGAGGTTCGTTTGCCACTAATTTCAGGACCAGTCGAAGCTACTGAATGATGATTTGGTACCCTCACACATCCTATAATGACATATTTCCATGGATGACATGCCAAAAATTGTTACTACTCTAAAATCAGCATTCGGGATTTATGGGGCACACCGAGTAACAACCTCAAGCTGGAATAAGACAGGACGAAGTTAGAGACCCCAGATCTGATATAAGGTGTGCATATGGGTCTAATGGGTCTAGCAAGATCTCAAACTGATGTACACGAACTTAGAGGACCAATGGTGAAGAAATGTGCAGAGTCATAATTGTGATACTTTGAAGGAGGTGGCAAGTAAATAGGAGTCTTCAACAGACCACTCTCATCAAACGGTGGATAAGAGTCCAACTTTCCTTAAAACCGGAAAGTGGACGATTTCAGTTGGACATATTATAGGAAACGGACTATTGGCACTTTCATAGTTGATTCAGTCCACCTTTTATCCATCAATGAGCATTTGACAGATCAGGAGTTGACCTGGTCCAAAGTATGCCCAGTCACCGGCCACATCAGCTAGTCAAAACTTTGTCAAGCAGCCATGTCAACCGGTCAACATTTTGTCACCTGGTCACCACCTCATCAGAAAGGCCACATCAGCCAGTCAGCTGCCATATCAGCTGGTCAAAACCTTGTCAAGCAGCCCTGTCAACTGGTCACCACCTCATCAGAAAGGTCAGCCAAGTCATAAAGGTTTACCAGGTCAGAAAGGTCCGCTAGGTTAAATGTCTAGGGGACATGATTTCAATAGCAGTTCTTCTGCATGAACAAGGGTGATTTTATCCCATTTTCTCTCGGGGTTCGAAAAATTAATGACACTATTTCAGGAGGATATTGTGTAAATATCACAAATTTACTGATGTATGTTTAAAATGCATCATTTAACGTAAAGAGACGAAAGTACCCCGATTTATTAAAAAAGAGAGAGTTATCGTTTTCTTAGTATGAGAAAAGCAAGAGTGAGAAAGAAACCGACGGAAAGCTAATTGACGGCAACGATTTCAACTGCGAAGTGACCGGAATGAGAATACACCAACTTTCTTGCGATTGCCAGAGGTAAGTTCTGTTTCTTTTTTTTTTCTCGATTTGCTATTGATAACTTGCCATTGCATGTTAGGCTTGTGTTTTATTGATTGAAATTGTATATTAGGGTTGAAAAACGGATCAGAGAATGGTTGTGGTTTAGGTTAGGGTTTAAAATGAGGTTGAATATGTGATGAGGAATATGAAATTCTAGGTATCGATGATTTTTTTTTAAATCGAGAATGTCTTAAGCAAAATCGAGATTTTTTGGAACAAAATCGAGGTTTTTTGGAACAAGATCGAGATTTCTTTTGAAAGAATCGAGGAAATTTTTGAAAGAATCAAGCATATTTGTGAAATGATCGATAATTTTACAAAGGATGGTGAATAATTTTCAAGGCATCGAGGATTTGTTAAAGGGATCGAGAATATTTTGTAAATGATTGAGAATATTTTTTAAACGATCGAGAATATTTTTCAAAGGATCAATTTTTTTTTCAATGTGTCGAATTTTTTTCAAAGAATCGAGAATATTTCTCAAAGATCTAGATTTTTTTTTTCAAATAATCGAGAATGTTTTTCAAATGGTCGAGATTTTTTAAAAGGATTGAGAATATTTTTCATAGGATTGAGAATTTTATCAAAGGATCGAGAATATTTTTCTAACGATCGAGAATATTTTTCAAATGATCTAGAATATTTTTCAAAGGGTCGAGATTTTTTAAAAGGATCGAGAATATTTTTCAAAGGATCGAGAAATATTTTTAAAAGTTCGAGAATATTTTTCAAACGATAGAGAATATTTTTCAAAGAACCGAGTTTTTTCCAGTTTACTTATGTATTGTTTCTGTGACATTGCAGATGGGGAGCATGTTGAAGGATTTCCTTAAAACTCTAGAGGGAGATTGGTTCAAGAAAAAATTGACTCGATACGACCATTTTGAAGCCTCACCCGTATAAACGATGCACTGAACTGGGTCACTGAAGATTTTGCTGTTGAGGATCGACGTCGGTTCATGACGTCCTGTTTCGGGCATTTCATGTCGATGCACCGGAAGATGAAGTTTTTGGGTGGTGTTATCCATCGGTTGCTGTTGCGAGAGTTGGACCATGACGGACCAACAAATGAGATACGGTTCTTGTTAGGGAACCATGTGGTGAGGTTTTCGAAGTTGAAATTTTGCCTCATCACCGGATTACAGTAGTACCGAGCACGAGTCTGTATGCTATAGTGAAGAATGACATATATCAGCGGTACTTAGGGATGCACGTTTGGGGAATGAGGATGGATATAGGTCCCCCCATCCTCATCCCCACTTCTTAGACCCTTCCCCCATCCCCCCCCCCCCCCCCCCCCCCCCCATTTGCCCATTTGGGGAAAATGGGGATGAGGATGGGGATGTTTGAGGGGAGGTCCCCCCATCCCCATCCTCAGTTCCCCATTTTTCCCGTTTTTTCCTGTTTTCTAGTATCATCGGTCCCTCATTTTCCCATTTTCCTATTTAACTGAAAATTATAAATTAAATTAAAAAAAAAACAAACCTTTCATAACAAATAAAAAATAACAATACATTACAAATTCAACATAAAATGTTTCAAATAATTCAAATATATATTATAATTATATTTATATACTTTTAGGGGAAATAGTGAAATGGGGATCTCCATCCCCATCCCCATTTCAATTTTATTGTGTGGGAAATGGGGAAATGAGGATGGGGAGGGGTCCCCCCATCCCCATTCCCATTTTAATTTGGGGATGAAAATCATCCCCATCCCCCCCCCCCCATTTCCCTATTTTTCCAAAAAAAAAATCCCCAAATGGGGATGGGGGTGCGGGGATTTGGGGCCTCAGGCATTAATGTGCATCCCTAGCGGTACTTTCCTAGAGCCGATGAGGTATCGTTGGAAGAGTTGAGGGTTGTTCTTACCTTCGGAGAGTTTCAGGAGGCGTACGATGTTGTGAAGCTATGCCTCATGTAAATGCTGAACTGGATACTAATTGGGGTGGATGAGTGATTCAAGATTCCAGTTTGGCAGTTTCGGTTGGTGGAGGGCATTACTGCCTTTGATGCGTTTCCGTGGGGTACCCACATCTATAGGCATTCTATCTTGTCATTCAAGCATACTTTACCTCGGCGACGTGAGGAGAGACGCCAACAATCACAGTGCGCTGTTGTACATACTGTGGAGGGGTACAACATTCACTGGGCGTCGATTTCGATGTCCAAAAGGTTACAGAGCTTTCTCCTCGTATGTTGAAGTGGGAGTTGACCAAACAACCTAGAGGGAAGAAGCTGGCCAAGATTTTCAGTGCTATGTATTTATTTAATTTGTTAATCGTTATATTACTTACTATGTTTACAATGACGTTTCTCTAACTAAGCTTTCAGATGTTTGCGAGAAAGAAAATCGTGCCCACAACAGCTGAGACGGAGGCACTGTACTTCGTAGGACTAAGTGAGAGGGGAGCCTGTATGTAGAGGAGGACAGGGTTCACCTTCCGACTGTCCCTGATCAGACTACCACTGGCAGAAGCAGTGGAAAGGGTTCCGAGGAGAAGGGTGGGGGTGAGAGGCATAATGAGACAGAGGCTTCTGGCCCATCGGGTCTGGGTTTCAGCGGCATGGACACTGACGGATCTGAGCCATCTCCTCGGTTAGTGAAGTATAGAAGGGTTCGGTTTACCACCCCCGGACCTGCTGCATCTAGAAGGGATTCCCGTGCAGGCATTGGATGTGATAGGGAGGTAAGTTGAGATGATAGTTTTATTTTTATTAACGCGATCTATTGATTGTTTTAGTACTAACAATGTTGACGTGATTTCAGGCCCCATGTGAACACCAGTTCAACGAGTTACGTGAAGCCCTCCGGAAGAGTAAGGATGATCGACGACAACAACAACACCGAGAGTTACTGGATATGATCCGAAAAAGTGAAGAGGATCAACAACACCAGTACCAGTACCAGCACCAGCACCAGCACCAGCACCGTGAGTTGATGGCATTGATTGGGGAGCTTCAGGGCTCGAGGACGCATACGTACTGAGATGGCCCACCTGGTCCTGATCTAGACTTTACTCCCGGAGGCAGGACAAGTGGGTATACCTTGGGGACAGACAAGAATGGTGAAAGTCGAGAGGATTCACATAACGGAGGGGCAGTTCTGGAGAGTGAGGATTACCACCGTACCGGAGATACAGAGCCTGTTACACGTACAACAGTTTTATTGGACCTCCAATCGATCATGCAGGAGCCGTCCCCTCCATCTCCCCCATCGATCGAGCAGCAACCGTCCCCTCCACCTCCCCCATTGATCCAACAGTAACCTCCCCCGTTGATCGAGCAGTAACCCCCCTCCATCTCCACCTCCACCTCCCATATTGATCGAAAAACAGCCGCCCCCTCCACCTCCCCCATTGATCGAGCAGCAGCCACCCCTTTCATCTCCCCCATTGATCGAGCAGCAGCCGTCCCCTCCACCTCCCCCATTGGTCGAGCAACAGCCACTCCTTCCGATCGAGCAGCAACCTCCCCATCCCCCTTTTGCTTCGATCGAGCATCGACCTCCCCCTCCCCATTCCCCATTCCCCATTCCCCATTCCCTATTCCCCATCTATCGACCGACAACCGCCCTCTCTACCCTCTATATCGATCCAACCGTAGAGCGAACAAAGCTCCTCATCGTACCATACCACAACGGGGGGTGTTTGATTGAAGAGATACGTACTGCAGCGCGGTTGACAGTTGCTCAGTTTGTACACAGATCCCTGCTGGCCGAAAAGAGCGAGGATAATACTTCAGCCTTCAAACCACATTTTTGATCCCCACAGACTGGTTAACGGTGACCAGTTAAAGGCTTATTGAGCCTTCAAAAAGAACAAAAATGGGGAACGGTAAGTAAACTTTTTTTCTATTTAGGCGGTAGGTTTTCTTCGGTTCAATTAAATAATTGTGTAGCTAATTGGAAATTAATGTAGATGTGATATGGACGTGCTGAAGCTAGTTGATGCTGTATGGTTCCATTAGATGCAGACCAACTTCATGGAGTTGGAGGACGAGGTACCTATTACTGAGATTTATGTTGTTTTAGCTATGATACACTCCTAACACTTTATTACATGTATATATTCCCAGTATATGGACGCGTACATCCATATTTTTCGGAAGCATCTGTGAGCATTTCCGAGTGTGTACAACTAGATGGTCAACATATTGGATATGTAGTTTTTTATAAGTATTTTAAAAAGTAATGATTACGCATGTTTGTAAATTAGTTTGTAAAAAATTAATAATTTTTTGTCGGTCAAATGTTTGTATAGTCTTATCTGGAGCACCAGTACAGGAAAATGATACCTCGTGATGCTCGCAGGGAGATCACTATGGTGCAGTGGAATATGCTGAGGTCCTAGTGGACCGATGAGGACCTTACAACGGTTTGTGGTGGTTCCCCGATTGGAAGCCTTCCGTGGCACGAGGTTGACATGGTAAGTGTTACCTGGTTTGTAATTTTTTAATATAAATGTATTTGTACATCATAACACCTTCTTTTTATGTTTACAGGTCCTGATACCGTGTAACATTGGAAGCTAACATGGGCTCTTGGTGACCGTTGACCTCACCTCCGGGAAGATGTTTATAGTCGACCCCTAGAGACAGAATGTCGTAGTGAATATTCGGAAGCAGCAGGTATCCCCCTTGCGTTGGTTTTTGCCCTCGATGTTGCATTAGACCGGGTTTCATACTGCGCAACCAGCTTCCCATGAGACATTCGCCAAAAAGAATAAACCCTTCTCAGTCAGCGTGGTGTCTGAAACACGTATCCCTTAGTAGAAGAAATTGTAAGACATTTTGTTTTCATTAACTTTGAGATTATGTTATTAAAAACCTATTGTTTTATTAACGCATGTTAATGTGTCAAACTGCAGGGGTAACTGTGGTCCCCACACGTTGAGATTGATCGAGTACTTACTGGTGGACAAGAAGGATTTCGATTGGTCAGAAGACAATATAGAGATCATTCGGGAGAAGATGACAGTTGATGATTTTTCTAACTCCTGGCCCGTTTAGATTTTTGTAGTAATTCTTTTGTATATGTACCATTTTTTTTGTATAAAAATGTTTACAATGAAATTAAATTTTATTTTAATTTTTGTTTCCTTTTCAATTGTCATAAATCACAAGTATAACACAAATTAGAATCCTATCTTATTAAAATTGAATTTAAGTTAATGAACAAGTCATACGAGTACAAATTATCCCAATATCATCATCATAACGCCTCAAATCATTCCACGGTGGAGTCTCTGGTGGAACACGTCTGTCTTTTATGGCCAACTGTATAACAAATGCTACACTTGCACCTGTATTCCTCAGGAATAACTCTGCTCGGACCTTTATTAATCAAAGCTGGGTTAGAACATCTTCTGAAATTATGCCCTGGTTGTCCACATCTTCTGCAGTTATGTGTAGTTATCCTCTCTAAAGACGAGATATGTCGACCTGCCCTCGGGCGGCCTGCTTGTCTCCTGGAGATTGGATTCAAAACCACCATCTCGACGATGTCAAATGGCACAATCCGAGTGGAAGGATGTCCAACCGGTATAATAGGAACTGAGTACGCTTCAATAAGTGTCTGTCTCATGTAGTAGTCCACACATAGAGATGTGAAATCCATGTTTCGGTCCCTGTAAAAATAATGAAAACGACAAGATTCACGTTTTAGTAATATTAGCTGTATACTAAAATGAATGATGTACCTTGCGGAAAAAAGAGCGTGAGAACATGGAAGATGGTCCATTTGGAATTTGTTGCATGTGTAAGTCTTCCGGGCTAAGTCAATGGTCCACTTTTTTTCAGACCGCTTCACCGAGAATATGTTCCAGTCAACTGGATTTATGGTCATAAAATTGTACTTATCTACACTTTTTAGGATCACAAGATGTGCTGCGTTGGTCAACTGATGACTCACGGACTGTGCAGCCCTATGACGATCGTGAAACCAACATTGTAGCATATTCCTAATGAACTCTTCCATAGTCAACATAGGTAATTGCCGTGCAAATTTTAGGCATGATTTTATGCATTCTGCAGTACTTGTTGTCATCACCCTATACCTTCTATCAGGGCAGTGTACACAGGATCACTTGTACGGACCGACATCATGTGCCGGTTTTATTACAACTCGGTTTACACTCAGGCTGCTTTATCCATTATTGCGGTAACATCCTTTCTATGATATCGCTTCTTAATATTTTCAGAAAAATGCCAGCAACATATGGTATGGGTGGCTGATCGTACCGATTTATACACCTAATTGAGGTCCCTATTACCAAGATTTTGTTCTTGTTTTCGAGTGTTTTTGGTATATAATGTGTTTTGAGAGCTTTGTGTAGGTTATATCCTTTAAAATAAGGGGTTGAGCTAAATTGAAGAGTTTTGGAGGTTAAAGGGCTAAAATTGGAATTGATAATGCAGAACACTTAACTTTTGGGGGCTATATCTCCATCCTCAAATTGAACTACATTGATTATTACCTATTTTCGGAAAGCCCCGGATGTCTAGTTTGTAACGCTTTTAACAGATCACAATTCCAAGCTTTCTGGAGGAAGTTATGGTCATTTTTGTAATGGTGCGCGAAGCCGGAAAATCTTTACCCTAGGGAAAAATGACCTGGATGCGACTTGAGCACCAAGTCGCCAAAAGGTCGCATTTTTGCCCAGTTTTGCCATTTCCAACCCATATTTGAGAGGGGTATCTCGTCATTTCACACCCAATTCTTTCCCTAATCTTCCAACACTATAAATACCATCATTTCTCACCTCTTTTGGACCTCACACACACCTCCCACACATATTCCACAACCCACACAAACTCTATTCCATCCTCTTCTATTTTCTTCATCTTCTTCTCTAAATAAGGAGAGAAATAGCTCCCCATACACCTCTCCAAAACCATTTTACATCTCCTTCATCCATTTTAGATTCGATTTCAAGGAAATATGAGTGGTTCTAGGACCAAATCCGAGCTAGGAAGGTTTGGAGCATCTTTAGAGGACTTGTCTTTAAGGGTTTTCTCTTATTTACTTATTTCTTTGTAATTTTCATTTCTTTAATGTGTAACCCTGAATTTGAGAATTTAAAAACCTTTCACATGGGCTATATATGTATTTTTGTTCATAAATTCGTTTAGGTTTTGTTTTGCTCTTTGATTTATATTGTTTTAATCTCTTGTTGTGAAATGCATGTGCGTGGAGGCTTGAAATTGATATATGTGCATGATTGAGATTAGGAGTAGTGTAATTTAATGTAGGAATAGAGTAATTTAGTTTCCCAAGATTGTTTGTATATTAATGGATGACCCAAATGCCTTGTATTGAATGATTAGAGTGTTAGGGATTTTATCCCCTAAGAGTAAAAAAGGTTTCAATTCATGCATTAAGTTGCTAAATTGGCCTTGGTTCATTTCCTTGCACTTAATGGGTTCTTTTAGGACACAATTGCCCTTTCTTGGCCGGATTGGGTGGTGAATTGGTTTAGTTACAATTCCCAAATCAAGAGGATGAACCTTTAACCTTAATTGAATGTTCTTATTATTAAACAATCAACATTGTTGCACATGTTTGTTTAGTGAACTTGTTTTCCATTTTTGTGTCATCCTAGGGAGATTTATAAAACTAAATCCTTGATTTATTAGTAAAGATAAATCGAGTACCTTTTGTGCTTGTGTGGTTATAGGGATGTTTCGTGTACTTAATACTTTCACTCTGTTAGCCACCTTGTGAATGACATTTAGGCTGTGTGTTATATATCGCATGGTTCCTATTACATGCCTATCGAAATAACCACCGTGCTTGTCCAGTAAGACAGAAATGTGCGAGGTTGGAAAACGATGCAATGCTCGTGTGTGTGTCCCACCGTCCTTAATGGATTCACGCTTATGCATGTATGCAATCTCTATGCGTTCGAGAGAGGGTAGAGATTAATTAAGGGGACACGAGCATATAACATACGTGTTGTATGGGTATCTCGTATTCTTCATGCTTTCACTTGGTTGCTATCCCGTATTTGGTTAGCCATGTGGATGAACCTTTGGCTGTAATATGGCCATATGGTTACGCATTACATGCCCATTGAAATAGCCACTATGCTTGTCCAATAAGACAGAAATGTGAGAGGCTGGCAAACCGTGCAGTGCTCGCGTGTGTGTTCCATAAAACTTAATGGATTTGTGCATTTGTTAATGATTAGCTCTGGCATTTGCATGGGTGAAATCATCTATGCGCTCGAGAGAGGGTAGATGGTTAATTAAGAGGACACGGGCATATGGTATACTTGCATATTGAGGGATTATGTGAGTCTAGTGCTTAATTAGGAGGATTGTTACGGTTAAGTCATTTCCTTAGCAGATCCATGTTTCATACATCTCTCCATTCCATCCTATCATTGTATATAGTATTTATTTATGTTAATATTTATTTTTATCACCATTTACTTTTCCGTAACACACGAGTTCACTCGGCGTGTTGTAATAATAGCTAGAACTAGATCCGGTTGGTGAATCCCACCTCCCTGTGGAACGATCTCTTGCTTGCCACTGTGCTAGTCTCTGTGACTTGCACCCTTGCGAGACTGAACTTAAATGTTCAAATTTGACGACACTGCAACGACTTGTCATCAGTGGCAAAAGGGAACATTTTAGAAATCCCTGATTCAATGCTTGCATGTCGATCAGAAATGAATACCAAGTCATCTATATGGCCAAGGGAACCTTTCAAGCAACCAAAAAACCACTCCCATGATACGTTGTTTTCTGAGTCATCGTACCCAAAAGCAATTGGATAAACCTGTTCATTACCATACTGTGCAGTTGCAACAAACATTGTACCCCCGAATCTACCCTTTAAATAGGTACCATCAACGGCAATAACTGGACGCATACACCTCTAGGATCCTCTAAGTGAGGCACCCAACGGCATAAAAAAGTAGAGGAATTTACCATCATCGTCGCACTTTAAGTCAGTGATTGTTCCAAATTTTTTTTCCAAAACTTTACTGAATAATGGCAACAATTGGAAGATTTCCTCATGTGTTCCATAGGTCTGTGACAACGCATAATCGAGGGTTTGATGTGCTTTACTGTACATGATTTGGATGCAATACATTGTTTTCATGTCGACGATTATGTCCTTCGGACGTATTAGTCGACCATCCTATTATTGCAATCTAGGTGTAACCACTTTTCCAATTATGTCTGCACCAGCTTGTCGATGGCGGCGGTGAATCTCCTCCAACGGACAAGTGTGTTTGTTGACAAAATTTCTTACTTGGAAGTATGTCGCTTCATCTCTCCTCAATGCTCTTAACTTCCACGTACAGTTGTCCATCAAAAAAACCAGATGTAACGTAGTCTTATTCGACCTTTTCACTTTCCACTCGAAATTGTGCCGTATTGTAAAATGCCCAACCATTCTCTTTAAACCCTATTTTGTAGGAAAAAATTACTCTTTATATATCATGCTTGTAGGTTCATCTTCTACCAAGTTCCTGCTTCCACCCACACCAAACGAGTATGATTCTGATCCTGGAATAACCCATGTTGTGGCATTCTCATAATCAGCTGGAGTTATATTAGGTCAGACCTCAGAGGTCCCAGCTATATCTACTGCATTGGAACTACATCTGTGTACACGTCTTGCGCGACTTTCCATTTGGGCAGGTTCTTTATCTTCCTCATTGTTCGCTACATTATCTAGTGGATGTAAATTTGCCTCATTAGCCACCTCATGAATTGACCCAACATTCGCTTCATTGTTCCGCTCATTGTTCACGTTATTGTACATCTCATTGTATTGGTGATTGTACTGCCTAACATTCAACTCAAATTGACAACCAAACACATCGTCAAATTGAGGTCTGACTATATCAGCATGGTCGGCTACTTCCAGTGGGACACCACATATGTTTTTTCGACCTTCAATCCCGCATCTTTCTGTGAACAATTGGTTGCTTCCGCCTGATGATCAAAATTGTTTGGTGTTTTCACGAGGATGTATATATTCACCAATGAAACCTCATGCTGCCCTCTCAATTAGACTAACACATACTTGAGGGACCACCCTATCTTTCCCTAACATAAACAAAACATCATCGTCGTTTCTTATAAATGTGCGACATATTGTCCCGGGAACGATTGATATAGATTGTAGAACAACAATGTATTTGTTCACATCGTACTTAACAACGGTTTGTACGATCGACACCAACTCTTCGTAAGTCATATTCTTTGACATATACATTCATTGGTTATCAGAACCAAAAAACCTTTGACTTTCATTAGGTAATTGCTCCCATCGACCATTGTAAGATATGATTATTCTCACCCGATCCATTATCCTCTTAAAATTATCATCACAAATCATTATTAACAAATTAAAAAAAATTAATTGCATTTACAATTATTAAGAATTAAAAATATTTCTTAAGTGTAAGGGATCGAGAATATTTTCTAAGAGATCGAGAACATTTTCAGTGTGATCGAACTTTTTGGAAAGGGATAGAGAACATTTTCTAAGGGATAGAGAACATTTTCTAAAGGATTGAGCCTTTTGGAAAGGGATTGAGAACATTTTCTAAGGGATCGAACTTTTTTCAAAGGAATCGAGAACTTTTTCCCAAAATCAAGCTTTTTTGTAATCGATCAAGAATTTTTTCACAAAATCGAGCTTTTTTGTAAGGGATCGAGAACTTTTTGTAAGGGATCGAGCTTTTTTGCAAGGGATTGAGAACTTTTAGTAATGGATAGAGAACTTTTTCAAGGGATTGAGAACTTCTGTAAAGGATTGAGAACAATTTCAAGGGATCGAGAATAGTTTTCATATTATCGAGCATTTTTTTCAAATAATCGAGGATTTTTCCAAAACAAAAAAGCGCGGTTCAATATAAGATAAGCTCGATTCTTCTTTAAATATTCTCGGTCACACATGAAAAAAGCTCGGATCTATTAAATGTTCATACATGTTCTTACAAAAACTGGAACAACATATCATAAGGAATTGATACTTTGCTAACCCACACAGAAATACATGTAAAATATCTTAAATGCATGAAAACAGAAAAGAGAATACATCAGATCATAAATATTTATTACCTTCTTATGCAGAATCTGGAGAGAAACAATTTTTTAGAGAGAGAGAAGTTTTTCAGACAATTTTTTTGTGGAGATACAGACGAATTCAGAAAGTTGTTTTTTAAAAATTAAAGTTTAGGGACAACTTGGGTAGTTCACCATAATAGGTGTCTTTTAAACTTAAGTTATTAAAATGGTGACATCATTGTTAACACACAATAAAAAATGTGACATATCTCATAATTTCCACTTTTCTCCCCCACATCCATAAAACATTTGTCAATAACCGGAGAATCTAACTCATCAAGAAAGGTGTTACAAATACAAAAAATGTATATAATGTAAATGGATGATGAAAATACGAGGAAAAGAGATTCTATGAACTCTATTCCTCTGCTTTTGATGTATAATGATGAATCGTAATCAATAAACACATAATTCACATATATCTTTTTTGTACAATTTTCTTTACTTTATGTCTAAGTTGTGTCGCTTCAAGACTCCAAACATTTAGGTGGTGTTTGATTACCATGGTGGAATGAGAATTGGAATGGTAATGAGAATGAGAATGAGAATGAGAATTGGAATAGAAAGGAATGGAAAACTGATTTCTTTGTTTGGTTGGGACTTTAGAATCAATATCTGAATCAATAATATTTTGTTTGGTTAACAACTGAATGGAATGGAATCAACTGTATTTTGACCAAACTACCCCTAATTACAAAACATTTATAATAACATTATATATTATGGATAATAATAAAAAAAATATGAAAGTATATATAATATTATATTTATATATAAATATTATATATATATATATATATTATATTTGTATATTATATATTATATATTATATATTATATGTTAGTAATATTAATACTATTATATATTATATAATATATATCATATAAATATATTACATAATATATATATATATATATTATATTAAATAAAATATATCATATACATATATTACATAATAATATATATTAAAATATATTATTATATATTATATATTATAAATATTATATATTATATATTAGAAATATTGATATTATTAATATTAATATTATTAAATATATAAATATGATATATAATTATATAATGTGTATATATATAATTAGAAAATATAATGTTCATTTTGGATAATAATAATAAAATATAAAAGTATAAATTATATAATAATATAAATTATAAATATTATATATATATATATATATATATATATTAATATATATTATTATATATTATATATTAGAAATATTATATATTGATATTATTAATATTAATTATATAATGTGTATATATATATATAATAATATATATAATTAGAAAATATAATATTCATTTTGGATAATAATAATAAAATATAAAAGTATATTATATATTATTATATAATGTACATATATTATATAAATAATTAGAAAATATAATAAATTATAATAATAATAAATATTATATAATAGTATGATATATATATATATATATATTATTTTTGGAAATGAGGGTATTTTTGGAATTGAGTTGTGGGATAGATGATTATTTTTGGAAAGAAAATGTGTTAATGGAATGGAATGGACATTCCATTGGTTTTTGGATGGAATGCTCATTCCACTAAAATGGTTGAATCTCCATTCTAATAGAATGTTCATTCCATTGAAATTTAACAAACCAAATAAATAGAATGAATTCCATTTAATTCCATTCCACCAAATCAAACATCACCTTAACTCATCCTCTACCAATTGGGGAGTCGAATTAGAATGGCAGAGTCCCACTTACCCTTCATTTGTCATATCTTTCGTCTTGTGGGTCACCTGGATTGGACCTCGAAATTACCTCCCACTTTGCTCCCAGGTGTATTCTAGATCTTTCAGAACCACCTGTAAAATCTGATTAACGAAATTTTATTGTTAACAGTATTATTTATTAATTAATAAGATTAAAAATAAATCAAATATAAAAAATTCAAAATTGGTGGAATCTCTATCGACTATTATTTGGTAATAGAATTTTTATAATCCTTCAAATTTGTAACTAATCATTATTCTTCCAAATTATTGATACTAAAAGGGATTAAAAGAAAAATAAAAAGTAAATAATGAATAGTATCAATTATTTGGAAGAACAATGATTATTTATCAGTCATTCTAATCATACTAACATAATCTGTTTGTTCACTCCATTTAATTTTCAGTCATTTTAATAAATAGATGTAGAAACTTTTAAATGGAAATTTTGTAAAAATTGATATAACTTAATTTAGCATCGAATAAGAAAATTATTATGATAAAGGATTGCTACACGTATAACCCAAATTTTTTATTAAAAAATCAATCCAAATAATGTAACACATGATTTATTCGTACTAGTTAATAACCATTTTTGACAAGGGTTAAAGGGAAATTTTCCACCTGGTTAGAGCTTGAGAAAACCTCCATATACTACATAGGCACCAGGCGCGGTGGTATACCTCGCAGTACCGGGTCCAACACGATCAAGGTACTTTGAAATCGTTGTAAGAGCTGGACGAAGTTCATACACCCTCGCGGACCCCCAGCTGGTACCTAGGCACCACGACAACAATCTACACTCCCGTCGAAGTACGTATTCTACCTTTCTAGCAGAAAGGAAGGTCCGCAAAGCTCCTAGGAGATCGTAAAGCTCCAGCAAGATCAATCAAGCGCATCACCAACGAGGATGTACCCCGAGGTACCTCGCAATCTCCATTGATCAAACGCTACCAAGATGATACCTTAGAGTAACCCGGTAACAGAATGGTACCCTGATGTACTTCGCTGTGTCACCAGGTCGACGCTCTGAGGTGCTACAACACCAACAAATGATATTAGATTATTCGACAAACACTGTGGGTGAACTTCATGTGTACACCGTCATAATTGAAAAGTTTAAAAGGGAAACAAACACCCTTTCCCGTCAAGATATTCTCCGCCTATTCTCCAAGATCAATCGCATTAAACAGAAAATCATGTCAAACAAGGAAAGAAGATTAATCCGTTGACCTCCGACTTGTTCTCCAAGAGAAAACCCTACACTTCATGTATAAATTGGAGGAAGATATCAATGAGAAAAAAAGTGAAAATCGAGACCAAAAAACCTTAAGAGCCATCGCCGTTATGAGCAGTATCCACTTATCGACAGAAACGAATTCGCCATCTCCATTCATCTGGGCGAAATACAGAGATAGTGATTGAGTGTCCCATTTCGCAGTACTAGAATTGTATCTTGATCTATTGATAATAAAAAATACATTGTTTAGTCCACCATTTCATTTGTTCTTATTTTTCTTATTAAACTTACACGTGCATCTTGTACCGAAGGTACCTAACCCCGACCGCGATCCATCAGGGTAGCGGTCCTGAGTGTGTTAACTGAAATTTCTCACCCTGAATGAATTTTTGGCTAACACTTTTTGGTACCGTTTGTGGGAAGAATCCTCACCCTTTTCTAAAATCATGTGTTCGAGTTTTCTTTTGCAGATACAATCACGCCATGAAGCTTCAATCCTCTCAGGGACAGCCCGAGGTATTCGGGCACCAATCCGCAGTTTCCACCTTGAAAGCTCGAAAGAAAGGCAAGAGATCGAAGCACCCTGATCTTGCTTAAGCATCGGTTAATACCGCTTATGCTCTGGCTCCCCTGATGATAGGCCAAACCATTCTTGATTAGTAGGTTGTGGCTTTCGTCGAAAGTATCCGTCAACGATTGGTTACATAGGGAATCACACCTCAACCAGTAGGACAAAACATCCCCGAAGAGTCCAACCGGCTAGGGGCCAGGACCGCTGCTTTAGACTTGTTGGGGCCACCACCACCGATACCAGTTCGTGACAAGTTAGGGCCTCTACCCTAAATCCAGGATCGGTTAGGGCCCATGCCTCCAGATCTGTATGGATCGACCAGTTACCTACCCCGGTAGGTGAAATCAATCGTTGATATATCGCTAAGGAGGGCCAGTCACTTGGCACAATCAGCGGACACCAGAAAGAAGTGCCTAGCTGATACATGAGGTAACAAAAGGAGTCACCGAGGAAACCCCTCTCAAGAGGACAACTGGGGTGGGAATCCTATCTCGTTAGAAGGATTAGACAATGAGAGCTCCAATGTTGAGTCAAAGAATGTTGGAAATAAGTGCCTACGAGATGGGCGAGATGAATGCCCCATTCTCTAAGAGGATCAGGGAAGCAAAGATCCCAAAAATTTAAAATGCCGGCAGATAAGTTTTCTGGAACCGAGGACCATCTGAGCCACCTTGAGAGCTATGTCCAGCAAATGGAGGTCCAGAATGCGACCAGAGCAGCTATGTACAGAATGCTCCTGACTATGCTGACTGATTATGCCACGACTTGGTTCAGGAAACAATCAACTGACAGCGTAGATAGCTTTACCAAACTATCTAGCGACTTCTGCTCGCAGTTTCAAGGGGTCAAGCCACGACCCAAAGACCTGATCCATCTACAGCATGTGATCCAAACACTCAGGTCCTACATGGAAAGGTTCCACAAAGAGATGATCTAGTTGAGAGTCTTTGCTGATAAGGAGACCTTGGCCAACTTTCGTAGGAACTTATGGGTAGACAGTCTGTTCCGGTCGTTCGCCAACCGCCCTCTAGATACTTATCAGGAGGTCTATGACAGAGCTCTCGAGCATGTCGAGATGGACGAACAACTCAGGGTCAAAATCGAGCACGAAGACATGAGGATTGCCAAGCACTAAAAGAAAGAGGTGCCCAAAACTACACTAGCCTCGAAGATGCAGAATAGACCCCCCAATCGGTCTACGTATCGCCCTCTACCTGTTCAACCCTAGTGAGAGCGGTACCCAGCAAGACGGACTCCATCTCTAGCATCGCCTCCACAAAGAGTCGTAGACCCTATAGCCTTTGATGAGAGGGGTTACAACTACTACACCCCGCTGAATACATCCCGCGAGACGATTTACCTTGCTATCCGTGATAAGGGACTGCTTATAAAACCTAGTCCCATGAAAGCACTAGTAGATGCAAGAAACCGATACAAGTACTGTGATTTCCATGAGGATGTAGGGCACGACACCTCAGAGTGCTTCAGCTTGCACAATTAGATCGAAGCACTAGTGAGAGGTGGTTGCTTGGTGGAATTCTTGCAGCAGGTCCGCGACAACATCCATATTGACAAGGAGGTATAGATAGAGATCCGGGACCATGCTGAGAAGAGGAAACGAGAGCAAAATGACCTGATGCAATAAATCCTAGTCATACATACTATCAATGGAGGCCCTACCTTGGCAGAAACCTCCAACAACTTGAGAAAGAACCATGCCAGGAAGGTATCTCAGATTGAGGAAGGTCAGGTGACTTTCAAGGTTGATCGAAGCTCCGGTGGACCTTATAATTTGCTCAGATCATTTTCACTGAAACCGATGTACATAACATTGTTCAGCTGCATGATGATCCCATGGTGATCACGATGCATATCGCCAATTGTTTGGTCCACCGCGTGCTGGTTGACACAAGTAGCAGCGTGGACATCCTGTTCAAAGACACATTGGAGAAGCTCAACTTGAAACAGTGGTGCTACAATAGTTGTACCACCCTCACGTATGGCTTCACTGGGGACTCATTTGTGCCAGTGGGATCAAAGATTTTGCCAGTGATCGTTGGGACTGCTCATCTCCAGTAGAATATCATGACGGACTTCGTTGTGGTTGCCACCCTATCGGCCTACGACGTTATATTGGGAAGACCTTTCTTGTCAGCTCTCAAGGGGTTACTATCTATCTATCACAACGTCCTGAAGTTTCTGGTAGGGAATGAGGTAGAAGAGGTGCTTGGCGATCAGCAGGCCACCCGTAAGTGCTATGCGATATCTACAAATCCCACCGCACTGGCGAAGCAATATGCGTAAGTAGCCATGGTACAGGGACAAGAGTCGCTGAGATAGACCCCGAGGTCCTAGGATCTGTAAATGAGTTAACAGATGAACCAGTGAATGACGTCCAGGATGAAGACAAAGTAGAAGAACACCGGGGGTGGGCCAATGGTCACTATATAGATAAGTTAGAAGAGATCCCAATCAGAGGAGACAAACCATCAAGGGTAGTTAAAATTGGCACCGCCTTGGAGCCATGAGTGAGGGAATGCCTGATCGAGCTCCTCCTAGAATACAACGACATATTCACCTGAAGCCATGACGAAATTCTAGTGATCTTTATCTCCTTCGTAGCTCACAGGTTAGCAGTTGACCCTACTTTCAAGCCGGTCAAGTAAAAGAGGCGACACTTTAACACCGAAAGAAATGCAACCATACAAGAGGAAGTCGAAAAATTGATAAAAATCGGTTTCATAAGGGAATCACGGTACCCCGATTGGATCACGAACGTGGTCATGGTCATTAAAAGGAATCAGAAGTGTCACATGTGCGTTGATTACACCGACCTCAACCGCGCCTGCCCAAAGGATAGTTTCCACTGCCCAAAATCAACCAGTTAGTGGACTCTACCACGAGAAACAAGCTTCTAAGCTTTATGGACATTTTTTCTGGGTACAACCAGATCATGATGCACCCTGCAGACTAAGACAAAACCAGTTTCATCACCGGTCAGGACCTCTACTACTACAAGGTGATGCCCTTTGGTCTCAAGAATGCAGGTGCCACCTACCAACATCTAGTCAATCGGTTGTTTAAGCCAAAAATAGGAGGGAAGATGGAGGTGTACATCGATGACTTGATCACCAAGTCTTGAACAACGGAGAAGCATCGTGACCACTTTCGTAAACCTTTCCAAATTTTGAGAAAAAACCAAATGCGGTTGAACCCTGCCAAGTGTGCGTTTAGGGTAACTCCGGGTAAGTTCCTTGGGTTCATGGTTCATGAGAGGGGTATAAAGGCCAACCTGGAGAAGATCCAAGCTATACTGGACATAGAATCCCCTACCTCGCTTAAATAGGTGCAAACATTAACTGGTTGAGTGACTGCGCTCAATTGGTTCATTTCACGATCTATTGATAAATGTCCTCATTTCTTCAAGGTGATCAAACAGGGAAGGAATATGAAATGAGACCAGGACATCGAGCACACCTTCCAATCCATCAGGACCTATCTAGCCAGCTCGCTGTTATTGGTCAAGCCTGACCCTAGAGAGGAGCTGCAAATTTATTTGGCAATATCCGAGACAGCTGTAAGCGGTGATTTGGTTAAAGAATGTGGTGATTGGGTCTAGCGACATATCTACTATATGAGTCATGCATTAACCAAGTCTGAGAAGAATTACATCCTTCTCGAGAAGCTCGTCTTCGCCTTAGTGACTTTGGCGAGGAAGCTCTGCCCCTGTTTCTAGGCGAATACAGTAGCGGTAGTGACTGATCAACCTCCCTGCCAGTTCTTGTAGAGGCCAGATGTATTTGGGAGGATAGTCATTTGGTCACTCGAATTCACTCAGTTCAACCTGAAGTATAAATCTAGAACCACCATCAAAGCCCATGCGCTAGCAGACTTCGTGGCAGAATTCTCAACATATCTAAACTCCAATGCTCTCATAAAGGTGGGGCCGAATTCTGAGAAAAGACCAGGTATTGACAACTGGTCAGTCGACTGCAGTCTTTGGAACCTCTTCACCGATGAGGCATCCGGACAAGCTGAGAGAAGGGCTGGTATTATCCTGGTAGATCCAGGAAAAATAGAATATTGCCACAACCTCAGGTTTGAGTTCAAGACTACAAATAATAAGGCAGAATACAAATCCCTTCTGGCAGAAATGAGGATAACCCTCGAGCTCGGGGTAGACTACTTACATATCAAGAGTGATTCCCTGCTCGTCGTTAACCAGGTCATCGGTCAGTACCAGGCTAAGGGGGATAACATGGCTGCTTATTCAAACAGGTACATTTGTTCAAGTGCCAGTTCAAGGGATTCAAGATTGAGCATATCTAATGACAATAGAATCACAGGGAAAACATCTTAGCAAAGATAGCCGCCAATAAGGGGCAAGTTCAACCTAAGGGAATACCCCTCCAGGTGATCTCCTAGCCTATCATAGCAGCAGGGAAGAAAGTCTGTCTAGTGGATCGATCTCTGTGCTGGATGGACCCTATAGCCACCTACCTCCAAGAAGGAAAGCTTCCAGAGAACCCCGACCAAGCTCGCAAGTCAAAAGAGTCTATGTTTGCTATTGCCTAGTAGATGGGTACCTCTACAGACGGGGAAAATCTATCCCTTTACTCTGGTGCCTACACCCCGATGATGTCAGCTGGGCATTAAGAGAGGTCCACTCTAGAGACTGGAGGAGTCACACCAGTGGAGAAACGTTAGCATACCAGGTTCTTCTCATGAGGTACTACTGGCCAACAATACACCAGGATGCGAAGTCATTTGTACAGTCATACGGACAGTGCCAAAGGGCTTTGAGCTTGAACCGCCTACCCCCAGAATGCCTATCATCAATCAACTCATCCCACCCATTCACGATCTAGGGGATTGATTTGATCGGACCTCTCCCTACCGCTCTGGGTCAGGCCAATCACGTAATCGTTGTAATTGGCTACTTCACTCGGTGGGTGGAAGCGAGGCCACTATCCTAGATTACAGAGGAAAACACCACTAGGTTCGTTAAAAAAAATGTAGTGTGCAGGTTTGGTACCCCAATCGCCATCATCACTGACCTCGGGAAGTAGTTTGACAATGCTCAATTCAATTTTTTTTTTAGGATTTGAGAATCGACCTCCACTTTGCCTCAGTGGCCTATCCCTAAACCAATGGCCTGGTAGAGGCTACCAACAAAACAATCAAGAAGCTCCAGCAAAAAAAGGGCAAGTGGACAGAGGAGTTACCCGAGGTACTTTGGGCCTACCGGACCACCAAAAGAACCGTGACCAGGGAAACACCCTACTCCCTAGCGTTCAGGGTAAAAACGGTCTTACCTATCGAGCACAAGCCGACCTCGTTCCAGGTCCAACAATTTCAGTCAGAGATTAATGAAGCTAAACTCAGAGCCACACTAGACCTCCTGGAATAAAAACAAGACAGAGTGGCAGAAAGGGTAGCTGTCTACCAAATCTGGATTGCGAGATACTTTAACAGAGGGGTAAATGACCGGAGCTTTTAAAAAGGAGACTTAGTACTCCAAAAGGTGACCCAAAACACCAGGGTTAGGATAGATGAGGTCTTGGGACCAAATTGGGAAGAACCTTACTTGATAAAAGTAGTGGTTCGGAACGGGTTCTATAAACTCGAAGATATGAATGGACGACTCATCGACCATACATGGAACACAGATCAACTGAAGAGGTTCTACCTCTGATCAGGGGACTCCAAGCAGTTCGGTCCTACCTAAATGTCAGCATTGGTTTCCTTTAAACATTTTTATATTATTATTTCGACCATTATTAAAATTTCCAGTTAGTTTTCTCTAAGTTTGCTGCATCTCCATTCAATTTTTGCTTTCGCCAGTGGAAATTCACCATTGTCGCCTTGAACCGGGAACGCTAAGTAGCCATCCCGATGCCTTTGTCGGGTACCACCCCCTGCCAAGAAGGATCTGAATGTAATAGTATAGTTACATGTTATATCACGAGACCAGAGACCGGTCGGGGAAGCCCCCTCACTATATCTGAAGCCTTGGCCGGGCACCATCCCCCGATAAAAAGAGTATGGTTAATAAGGTATAATTGCCTGCCAGACCTCGAGATAAGGGATTCGATTATTGGGACCCATTCACCATCCCTGATTCCTTGGTCGAGATACCTCTCCCAAGAAGGATCTAGGCTTAGGTGCATAGTTATCTGCTGGATCGAAATCGTTATAGAATGGTATCTCACTGGTACAGTAACCAAAGATACCTGGATCAGTTCGACGAAGGTATTTTGCCAAAGTACCATAATCTCAAAAATTAGGGATACCTGGTATTTAGATTCTCCCGTAAAGGGAATCATTGCAATAAAGGGTCTTAAGAAGGGCACCTTGACCAAAGTACCTTGGTAACCTGGTACCAATAATTTAACAACTCCTACCTATCGTTTCACCAAAATTTTCAAGTTGTTCTCTGTAGTCAGTTTCTTGTTAAACCAAGCACACATTAGAGACTCAAGTTAGCAGCTGGGAACGCCTCAACCAAACCGTCACCCGGGTGCCAGGGTATCACGACTAACAGAGGGTCCTTGGTACATAAGCATTATTTCGCCAAAGTCTTGCTATGTGAACAATCCAAGGTGCAAATGCAGAATCCTTAAGGGAACAGGAAAATTAACAAAATAGGAGGTCTTACGGCTATGGGGGCTGTAAGGTCAACACTCTGACTAAGTACCTAGAAGAGATGTCAATCACCCGATCTATATTGGTCCTTTACACTTAGCAGGATTTACAACTTCCTGGCATTACCGGATTTTATTTAAGTCAGATATACACAGAGTTAGTCAAGGTAATGATAAATAAGATATAGATAAGAAGAAGAAAGAAGATATCATTCATAAAATCAAGGGAGCTCCCCCCATCCGTCGAGCTACATCAAGGCAAATATGGAGCCTATCCCTTGGTTTCGGGCTAAAAAAAGAAGAAAAGGGAAGTATGAATTACCCTGGCTCATGATCAAGCATGATGCCCACCCCCATTTCCGAACAACAGAAAAAATACTAAGAATGAGGTCATATATCGACTTCTTCCTGGTGGTCTCCTCCTACTCTCTTCTCTGGTGGCTGCCCGCCTTTCTCCTTTCTCTGCACCTTGCTTTTCGATCAACACCTGGGCAACCTCAATCAGGATCTGATGAGGAATTATCTCGGTATGAGAAGCTGAAGTCACCCCTGCCTCAAGCTGTTCCTCCATTAGCTTCGCCTCAATCACGGCCTCCGCAAAGGCTAGATTAACGTGGTCTTATACTACCTCCTAGGAGGCAGGCTGATCCTCCACCACACCTCGAGCATCAATCAACACTTCTTTTACTGCTCTTAGAGCAGGCAATACCTCTGCGACCCCAGACTGCTGCTCTTAATCGTCAGCACCAGCAGCTTTAGAGAGACCTGCCACATCCCTAGCTGAATTAGACAACTTCTTTGCCCACTCCAGAATCTCTTCCCGGTCCAAGTCTGTAATGAAAAACATGCTAAAGGGAGGTGGTAAAGCCTGGACCGCTTGGAACGCTATGTAAAAGTAACCATCGCCAAACGAGGAGTCAACCTCGCCCTCCAAGTTAGTCACCTGAGCTCTCAAAGCCTGGTTCTCCTCCATTTGTTCCTTGGTTTTTTTTCCTCCAAGTGTTTCTTTCCATACCTCACCGCTCTGACCTATGGGTTTCCTGATCGAGAGTGCGTTTCAACCTCTCCAGGTCACAACGCGCATCCTCCAAAGCCTTCACGATCTCGTCCAGGTTCAATTTCAATGCCTGCACCACACCCTTGGTTTTATCTATCTCCCATTTGGCGACCTCAACATTAGACTCAGCCTTCTCAGCGCGAGTCCTCAACGAGGCTATCTAGTGGATTACCACTACATTATACTTGAAAGTTTGCAATACACAGCAACCAGATTAGTCAACACTCAGATACCAGTTAGGTGAATGTCGAAATAAGAATGAGATGGGATATGACAAAACGCTTACCTCAGCAATAAGGGCAGATCCCTTCGTGAGCAGAACCTTAGAAGGCAACGAGGTTATCGTAGCTAAGCCGCCACTAGGGTTGGAGAGGACGAACTGTTCGAGGACCTCATTTTGTTCAGAATGTAGGGAAAATCGCACAACGAAAGCGTGAAAATTAGGGTTTGATATATTTTAAAAAAAATTCCCATTAATACAAAAACCTTATGTTATCACCCCGTTCACCAGTACCCTTCTTTAAAAAAAAAATATATCACATATATAATATTTAAATAAAAAAAACTGATCAAATCTAATTTGATTTTTAAAAAATTTCAAATAAAAAATATCTCATATCTTTTATTTGATTTTATTTGAATTCAAACTATTTAATTTCAAAAATTAAAAATTTAATTTAATAAAATAAAATAATCATATTATCTTATTTTATTGAAAAATATATATCAACATACACCCTCCATTTAGTGATTAATAACATAATTAAATAAACTTATTATTTAATTTATTAAATCACTATTATTCATTAATTAAATAATCTCATTATTTAATTAATTCCCGAATAAATACGTGTCACTTTCGTAACACAATTAATTGGACAATCCAATTAATTAACCGTGATCCTTGTTATCTAAATCGATCGGGCTAGCAAGGGGACCTAATAGACCCATAGTATTTTAAGCTCCAATAATCCTATGAATCATTAATTAAACTCTTTAATTAATATTCTTTGATTATTAACTCCGGCGTTATTCCACTAAAAACCCGAAGCTGCACTATCTCAACTGAAGACGATTTTACACAGACCGATGCAATTCGGTGTCCATCGATATGGTTATTACATATGGTGTGATCCTCCACAGTAATTCATAATTAGAGCTAGGTCATAATGTCCGTTATACCCCTCTAATTACATATATCCTTTAAGTACTATTGATTCTCTAATGGACAATAAATCTTATTTCCTTACGGAATTAGGAGAGCACTCATATTGTCCAAGCCCTGAATCAACCCTTAAGGGAGCTACCATCTACTTCTCACAAGGAGTAGATTCCACTATTGTGTACAAACCTTTTCAGCCACAAGCCAAACCGCAATCCTAACATACGGAGTATATTGATCAGGAAATGCATCTGACCTCACCCATGGTATATCAAAGACCACGATCTAACCTGAAGGAGTCGATAAGACACTCAGGATTAAGATCACCCATATATAGCCATCATTAGTTGATATATATGAATCTTATCGGTAATCGGATCTTAGGGTGAGTTTCATATAGATCATGGCTCAGTCCTATATGATCATATCATACAAGGTGCCTCCATTCCCATATCTCATATGAATGATTCAGGATAGAATCATTGTACATTACGGAATGGACCGCAACTATAGATTAACTAAAATAAAGTACCCAGATTTATTTGCTATATATGGACTCTTTAGATTGCACGTCTCTTACTGTATCCATCCGTATATAACACTCATATACACAGTTCGAGATTAGCAATCCAGGATGTTAATATGTACAAAAGTTGATAAAATAAATAACATAACAGAATGAATTGAACCTTTCATTTTATTTACTTCATAAATCCATTTACAAATTACATGCTTAGGGCATAAACCGCCAACTATCTCCCACTTGCAATAAAGCATGTGAGGCTTGTCTCGTAACCCTAGACCATCTAGGTGACCCGAAAACACTTTATCCAGTAAGGTCTTCGTAAATGGATCAGCATGATTGTCTTGTGAGGCTATCTTGGTGACGATCACATCTCCTCTCTGCACTATCTCTTTGATAAGATGATACTTTCTCTCTATATGCTTCCCTCTCTTATGGCTTCTTGGTTCTTTTGAATTAGCCGCAGCACCACTGTTATCACAATAAAATGTGATGGGCTTATCCAGGTCTGGAACAACTTTCAGATCACTCAAGAACTTACGGAGCCAAACAGCCTCTTTAGCAGCTTCACAAGTAGCTACATATTCGGCTTCCATGATGGAGTAAGCAATGTAAGATTGCTTGATACTTCTCCACACAATAGCTCCACCACCCAGGGTGAATACTGATCCAGACGTAGATTTTCTAGAATCCCTGTCTGACTGAAAATCAGAATACGTGTATCCTGACGGGATAAAATCCTGTCTAGAATACACTAGCATATAATTTCTCATTCTCTGAAGATACTTAAGAATAGTCTTGACAACAACCCAATGATCCAATTCTGGGTTGGACTGGTATCTGCTGACTACTCCCCCTGCATAGCAGATGTCCGGTCTCGTGTATAACATAGCATACATGAGACTACCTACTACTGATGCATAGGGTACACGTCTCATATCCTCAACTTCTTGTCTTAGGACACTGTTCCTTAGACAAGTGAACTCTATGCATGGAGTAAATTACCTTTCATTGAGTTCTGCATCGAAAATCACATAAGAATCTTATTGATATATGATGCCTGAGACAGTGCTATAAGTTTGTTCTTATGATCCCTTATAAGTTGGATCCCTAGAACATAACTTACCTCTCCCAAATCTTTTATTTGGAATTGGCTAGCCCTTTACATCAGACAACCCTCTTATATCATTCCTAATGAGTAGGATATCATCTACGTATAGGACCAAGAAAACTACTTTCTTATCAATGATGCGCTTGTAGAAACAAGGCTCATCGACGTTCTGCTCGAAGCCATAGGTTTTGATCATATCATCAAACCTAATGTTCCAAGATCTAGAAGCTTGCTTAAGTCCATAGATGGACCTTTGCAGTTTGTAAACCTTTTGCTATTGATCTGGAGACATGAATCCCTCTGGTTGCATCATATAGATGCTCTCATCAAGATTGCCATTCAAGAATGCAGTCTTGACGTCCATTTGCCAAATTTCGTAATCGAAATAGGCAGCAATGGATAAGAGAATCATAATAGACTTAAACATGGCTACTGGCGAGAATGTCTCTTCATAATCGACCCCCTCTTTCTAGGTATAACCCTTGGCCACTAGCCTTGCCTTGAAGGTCTCTACCTTACCGTCTACTCATCTCTTTCTCTTGTAGATCCACTTACACCCTATGGATTTTACCCCATTCGGTAATTCTACAAGATCCCAGACTGAGTTAGAGTACATTGACTCCATCTCGAGATTCATGACTTTAAGTCATTCCTCTTTATCAGGATCTTCCATTACATTCTTAAATATCAATGGACCATCCACACTATCAGCAGAGACAACACTTTGTCCGTCGCCTATACCTAAATAGCATTCAGGTTGTCTCACAACCCTCTCACTACGTCTAGGTGGTAGTGTATCCTGATCAGGAACCATCTGACTCTCAGATGTTTGTGGATCAACAACTCTTGTTGATGAAACACTAGTCTCATCAGGCTCCAACTCATTGAATACAATCTTAGAACGAGGTTTATGGTCACTAATATAATTTTCTTTAAGAAACGTTACATTTGTCGAGATAAATACTTTGTTATCTTCAGGACTATAGAAGTGTCCACCTCTGGTCTCCTTAGAGTATCCTACAAATAGGCAGACAACAGACTTGGATTCTAGCTTTTCAGTTCTGTTCTTCAGCACGTGTGCTGGACACCCCCATATATGGAAATATCGCAAACTAGCTTTACGACCATTTCACAACTCTAGGGGAGTCTTAGGAACATATTTGGATGACACTACATTCAAAATGTATGCCGCTGTTTGTAACGCATATCCCCAAAAGGAATTTGGTAATGATGAGAAACTAATCATTGATCTCACCATTTCCATTATGCTTGTATTTCTCCTCTATGCTACACCATTTTACTGAGATGTCCGGGAGCTGTGAGTTAGGAAACTATCTCATGCTCGACTATGAAGTCTTCAAACTCTTGGTCAAGGTACTCACCTCCACCATCCAATCATAGTGACTTGATAGTCCTACCTAATTGATTCTTAACTTCAGCTCGGAATTCTTTGAACTTTTCAAATGTTTCCGACTTTCGTTGCATCAGTTAGACGTATCTGTATATTGAGTAGTCATCTATAAAGGTGACATAATACTCATAACCACCCCTAGCTTTAACATTCATTGGTCCGCGGACGTCTGTATATATAAGCTGTAGCGGTTCTTTAGCTCTAAGCCGTTTTCCAGTAAAAGGTCTCTTAGTCATCTTACCTTCCAGACAAGATTCGTAGACATGTAAGGTGCCAACCTTTAATTCACTTAAAGGTCCGCTTTTTACTAATCTGTCTATCATGTTAAGGTTGATATGATCAAGCCTTAGATGCCAGAGATACGTGTCATTATCTGGATAAATCTTATGTCGTTTAGTTTTTTGTTTTTCAACCTTAAATATTTCGGTGTTGAGTAGTGTAGTATGTATTAACGGTCTTAACACATACATATTGTTTTCATTAATTATTGAACAAATATTCAGACCATTCTTTCCAATAATAATAGACTTATTATTAAAAGAAACAAAATATTTTTGTTCTA
The DNA here is from genome assembly GCA_032871835.1 of Dipteronia dyeriana. Taxonomy (NCBI): domain Eukaryota; kingdom Viridiplantae; phylum Streptophyta; class Magnoliopsida; order Sapindales; family Sapindaceae; genus Dipteronia; species Dipteronia dyeriana. The sequence continues at coordinate 3,256,153 of CM065297.1, forward strand.
ACAACTTAGAAACGGAAATCAAATTCCGTGTAAATCCAGGAATATAAAAAACATTGTTTAATAATAAAAACTATTAGTATTACAAAATTTCAATTTTATTGCTCCCTCTGCTTTGGTCGATACGATATCCCCCGACCCCACAGGCATTGAGAAGGCTCCCTCCTCTAGCTGTGTCCAAGAATCAGTCCATTGTAAAGAAGAACAAACATGATTAGTGGCCCCCGAATCAACTATCCAGGGTGAAGAATCATCTTCCACTAAACAAGATTCAAGAACTAGTAAATCATATTTAACTTTCATCTTTTTCTTCTTAGTTACCTCCTCCAGGTACTGTGGACAGTTCCTCTTCCAGTGACCGACCTTGTTACAATGGAAACATTTTCCTTTGTCTTGGTCAGTGGAGGTGCCCTTCATTTTGCTTTGGGCATTCTTGGGTTTGGGCTTTCCTTTTACCTTCCCAGCGAACCTCTTCCTCTTCTTATTATTAGAGGAAGACAGTTCGACAACATTTGTCTCATCGGTCTTGCCTTTGTTGTCCTTAATCAATGACTCAAAGGTAGCGAGTTCATTGAGCAACTGTGTAAGACTGAACTTTAACTTGTTCATCCTGTAGTTGATTTTAAACTGATCAAAACTCTTCGGAAGAGTCATTAGTATAATGCTCACCTGACTGGGTTCGTCAATGGCCCCACCTTTGACTTTTGCAGTGTTGAAGTAGGACATCATGCTCAAGACATGTTCCCGAACTGACGTTCCTTCCTTCATACGAGCGAGCATAGCGGAACGAACAGCTTCGTGTCGCTTTTGCTCCGAGGGCAGCCCGAACATAGCTTGTAATGACTCCATGATTTCGAATGCTAAATTCATTGCTTCGTGCTTTGTGACAAACACGTCTGTCATAGATGCCAACAGATCTGTTCGGGCCTTCTCATCAGATGAGACCTATCGCTGGTATGCCTCACGAATAGTTCGTGTGGCATTGGCAGTAGGTACTGGCGGACATTCCTCCGTAAGCACAAACTTGAAGTCTTTGGTGACCAAAATTGCATTAATATTAAATTTCCACTTAGTGTAGTTATCACCAGTTAATTTGTCATTTGCAAGAATTTGAAGTAATGCAGAAGACATTGCTGAAATAAATAAAACATTCATTCAATCATTTATTTAAAACAAGTGCGAGTGCTTTGGTATAAATTTAAACATGATGCATGAACATGTTTAACGAACTAGAACTACTCTAAAAAATAGTTACTATACCACGACAATCCAACATATCACAAAAAATTGCCGCCTTAGGGTCGGTCAAATATTTGCATGTTGGACCGAGAAATTCTCAATCAAATGATATTCTAGAATAACTCTTATTTCATATCATTGAACCATCGTTTATTTAGTCATGTTTTTAATTAACAAACTTAATCAAAACCTTCGTGAGTGTAATCCACCATTTCAGATCTCACGAGCTTAACTCGAGAATTTTCGCCTTAGGGTCGGTCAATCCCGATATACCCTCAGAAATCTTATCCGTTAGGAAGTCAACCTTGGTATTGACCTTTGTGGAAACCCTCCTTAGGGAGGACGAAAACAAAACCGTCACGAAACCCCACCCGGATCTCAAGGTGTTGAACTAATGATGGAGACCATGGGATATATGTGTCATATATCCCTCTCACACTCACTATTTTAAAACTAGGGTTTTCTATTATCTGTTAATGCACCTAGACTCTGTAGGATCAAACAGCTAACTTTAATCAAGTTATCTAGTGCATTAACTAATTCATTATTAAAAACAAGTTCTAAACTAATAAATTATTAATGATTTTAACAATTAAAAATCTAATCTATTAGTGAATAATATAAGTCTTTACAAACTATTTACTAAGCTCAGATTATTAAGAAAGTGATTACCAAGTTTTAACTATTAAAACTCTAAAACATTATTCGGTTAATTTATTATTAGGAAATTAATCATATTAATCCTAATTACTATAAATGACCCTATTAATCTAACTTATTAAACTCTTTAATAACTACATTAATATTAATGAGAATTACCAAGTTTTTTAACAATTAAAAAACTAATCACATTTTCATAGCCAATTTATGTATTTATCCATTTTAATCACATTTAAAAAATACATAAAATATCATGATATGATGCATGTATGACATATCAAATATATTTGTGTAGGAACATCTAATCTAAATGACATACGTATGCATGACAGTGCTTTTTATCATCACTTAATATAAAGCATACATGAATTGACTGAGTACTGTGGATTATTTAACCTAAAAAAAATTGGAATCTAAAATTACAAAAATACACCCAAGGCATTCCTTGGTCTTTTTGTAATTTCCAAGTCTTCCAGTCTCTTCAGGTCACTTCGATTCATCTCATGAATCTTTCTTCGCGATTTTTCCAGGTATTCAACATAGGTTACAATTTTTTTTTACAATACAATAATAGTTAAAAAAAAATATAATAAAAAAATTTATACAATCCATACACCCTAAATCCACAGTACCATATAATTAACGATAAATCATGTTTTTGTAAATTAAAAAAAATTAATATACGTACAAAAACATCATACAGTCAATTTAAATCGTGCCTACACAATCATACATATAGGAGCATCGAAAACAATTTTCAGCTCCTAAAATAAAATTGGCTCTGATACCAATTGTTATCACCCCGTTCACCGGTAACGCAGCGAAAGTAAGGTTTTAAAATTTTTATACATATCGTAATCTGTATCTGGGACCAGTGAACTTGGGATCGTATTTATTTTCGGAACAAATACATATTAAAATTATTATACTAATAAAATATATATGTAAATACAGAAAATTGTAATCAATAATAAAAAAGTATATTAATAAGTTTACCAACGTTTGGATGCTCCTTCACTTTTCAATATGCTCCCGGTCTGTACCACTGATCTTCCTAGCTATTCCCGGGACTAGTAACTGCGTGCGTGCGCCTCACGGTTCTCAGAAACTTAGGATGGAGGGTGTAGAGAAAAACAAATGAAGAAATTATTTTTTCTTAAAAAAAAAAACTACCTAGAATAATTCTAGTAGTTAAAAAATTAAAATAATAGTTTATTTTATTTTCTTCTTCTTGGTGCAATGATTTGCACACACTAAAGACAAAAAACAAATGTTTTTGTTTTTTTTTCTTCCTTTTTTACGTCTGACCAAAACCAAAACAAACTATTTCTCTTGTTTTTAGTCAAAGTATATATATATATATATATATATACCCTTCTTTTAAAATATATATATATATATATATATCATATATATAATATTTAAATAAAAAAAAACTGACTCTAATTTGATTTTTAAAAAATTTCAAATAAAAAATATCTCATATCTTTTATTTGATTTTATTTGAATTCAAACTATTTAAATTGAAAAATTAAAATTTAATTTAATTTAATAAAATAATCATATTATCTTATTTTATTCAAAAATAAATATCAACATACACCCTCCATTTAGTGATTAATAACATAATTAAATAATCCTATTATTTAATTTATTAAATCACCATTATTCATGAATTAAATAATCTCGTTATTTAATTAATTCCCGAATAAATATGTGTCACTTTTGTTGCACAATTAATTGGACAATCCAATTAATTAATCGTGACCTTTGTTACCTAAATCGATCGGGCTAGTAAGAGGACCTAATAGACCCACAGTATTTTGAGTTCAAATAATCCTCAGAATCATTAATTAAACTTTTTAATTAATATTATTTGATTATTAACTCCGGTTTTATTCCACTAAAAACCCGAAGCTGCACTCTCTCAACTGCATACGTTTTTACACAGACAGATACAACTCGGTGTCCATCGATATAGCTTTTACATATGGTGTGATCCTCCACAGTAGTTCATAATTAGAGCTAAGTCATAATGTCCGTTATACCCCTCTAATTACATATATCCTTTATGTACCATTGATTCTCTAATGGATAATAAATCTTATTTCCTCAAGGAATTAGGAGAGCGCTCATATTGTCCAAGCCCCAAATCAACCCTTAAGGAAACTATCATCTACTTCTCACAAGAAGGAGTGAATTCCACCATTGTGTACAAACCTTCCCAACCACAAGCCAAACCGTAATCCCAACATACGGAGTATATTGATCAGGAAATGCATCTGACCTCACCCATGGTATATCAAAGATCACGATCTAACCTGAAGGTGTTGATAAGACACTCAGGATTAAGATCACTCATATATAGCCATCATTAGTTGATATATATGAATCTCATCGGTAAACGAATCTTGGTGTGAGATTCATATAGATCATGGCACAGTCCTATATGATCACATCATACAAGGTGCCTCTATTCTCATATCTCATATGAATTATTCAGGATAGAATCACTGTACATTACGAAATGGACCGCAACTATAGATTAACTAAAATAAAGTATCCAGCTTTATTTGTTATCTATGGACTCTTTAGATTGCACGTCTCTTATTGTATCCATCCGTACATGACACTCATATACAAAGTTCGAGATTACATCCGGCAATCCAAGATGTTAATATGTACACAAGTTTATAAAATAAATAACTTAACAGAATCAATTGAACCTTTCCTTTTATTTACTTCATAAATCCATTTACTTCATAAATCCATTTACAAATTACATGCTTAGGGCATAAACCCCAACACCTTAACCCTTGATTAATTGACGTATATTAAAAGTATCATACCTTTTTTTCGTGATGATTGAACTAGTACCGAATTGAATCCTTAAGATCTTCCAATCCAATCACGAACGTGAATCACCTATGAGTGTGGGCTCTTTTTCTTTAAATTGTATACCTGAGGATGGAAACAAACAAAGTCTTCTTCATTGTTAGTCACAATAATCCTTCAAGAGAAAAACCAAGAACGTCCGGTCACTTGTGAATTATCAATCAATTTAATTGAAACTCGTGTGAACCTTGATTCGATGTTGTATACAAAAGCCTTTTGATGCAAGGGATACTAGTACTATCGAAAACAAAAACGTTCCCTCTTTTCTCTATGCTTGGCCGAATTCTTCACACAATAAGTTGGACGAAGTTTTTTTTTATAACAAAAAACAAATAAAAACAACTTCTCATCCCAAAAAGTTAAGGCTTAGTCGAAATTATATATAGGAGTATATATAGGTGGCCTAAAATCCTCCTAGATAGAGGATTTCTACTTTACTAAAACTCCTATCAAAATTTGGATTCAATCCTCTTAAAAAGAGGATTTCTTTTACATACCAAGACTCCTAATGTATTTAGTTTAGGAGACCTAATCCTCTCCTAAGAAGGATTTACTTGGTGAGAAAGAATTCTTTTTCAAAAAGAATTATTTTCTACACCAAGACTCCTAATCCAACTCAAATAGTGTATTTATTCAATAACCAATTATTAAATATAATTAAGTTGTGACTAAATTAAAACTTTCTAATTTGACCAATTGTCAATTAGAGTTTTAATAGCAATCAAATACTTCCTAATTTGACTAGATAAATAAATTCATATTATTTATCTACTTATCAAATATAGTATTTGATACTAATTAAATTACCAATAATAATATGACAATAGGAGACCTACTCCTACTAGGAATTTTTTTTTGACTTTTAATTAAACAATTAATTAATTAATTAATTAATTAATTTCCATTTAATTAAATAATAAAATAAAAACAATATATTAAGCTAATATATTTAGCCTTGCCGCCCAAGACCACACATGGGCATATATATTATTTTTCTTATTTTATTAAATCCATTGGACCTAAATAAAAAGTCCACATGTGAATTAGACCCATTTTTACTAAAAGAAACAAGTCCACATACCTTAATACAATTCTAGATGGACCCATATATTGGTCCGGTAAAATATATCAAGTGATCCATACAAGTTCTTGTGGATTGAGGATTTTGGCGGGTTATCTAAATTTAAGCTCCAATAGACATAACCTAATCACAATCAACAAATGATTCACTTAGGTCCGATCTATTAATTTAGTTCATTCCACTAAAGAACTAAAACTGAATTCTTAAATAAAGATAGAATACGTTAATATTGCTCATTCATACCCTAGACAACTTTATTGGAGATAATGTATCATCGTGAAAAATATCAGTAATCCTTAAGAGCTCATAGACCACTTGTAGCTCTCCAAGTTATCATATTTACTCATATGATAACATTTTGAACTTGAATATTTTGACTTGTCCAGAAGCCATGTTTCAATAGACACTATTGAAAACTTAACGTTAAGATTTAATATCCAATACCTCAAAACATCAATATAATGATATTCTACTCTCATTTAATAAATGGAGCCACGATGTCCATATCTATAAATGAAGTCCTCTATCAATTAACAAATGAATACCACCAAACTATCGAGGGTAAACTATGCTATATAATCATACTCATTGATAGCTCAAATGATAACACTTGCAACCATAAGTCCATCATTTATCTCAGGATTAAGATAGAGTCTCCGATTGTCTTCAAGTGAAAACTTTATCCATTGACGGTTCTAGATAAAGTATTTCACTATGATCTAATTCAATTCACCCATTGCACTAGATTCTTTTGCCCAAAGACACCACACTTTGATGATTTTAGACTCATCATAACACATTTGATCCCACTCAAATGTTAGCAAAAGAATCTAAAACTTTGCAAGATAAATGCGCCTAACCTTTATCTTCAGTTGTGAATATTATTCAAGACTAACTAAAGAATTGTGTCTACCTCATACATATCTAGATGTATGAACAATTCTTCTTTTCTCATAGTCTTTTGACCTTATGATTATTTACTTTTGACAGTTATAATAATTAAACTATAAATACTATAAGATTTGTTAAACTAGAAATCACTTTATTAATATGAAAAGATTGTCAAAAACATTATTACACTCTTGCTATTGAGCATAATCCTAACAATCTCTCACTTGCTTTATAGAAAGTGTGTCATATCTCTCATCCCCATATTCTCTATATGCCCATCAAAACTCTTTTATGGAAGAGCTTTTGTAAAGGGATCCGCTAGATTTTCTACTAATCTTGGTAATCGTCATGTCACCCCTATGTAAAATTTCCCTCAGAAGATGATACTTTCTTTCAATGTGTTTCCCTCTCTTATGACTTCTTGGTTCTCTCGAATTTGCCACTGCTTCACTATTGTCACAATAGTTAGTGATATTCTTATTCGCATCAGGAATCACTTCAATGTCAATCAAGAATTGGCAAAGCTAGACAGTCTCTTTAGCAGCCTCGCATGCGGCAACATACTCGACTTCCATGGTGGAATCAGTAATACAAGATTGCTTGATACTCCTCCATATGACTACCCCTCATCCAAGTGTAAACACAGATCCTGATGTTGTTGACCTTATGGAGTTAGAATCTGATTGGAAATCGGAATCTGTATACCTAACGGGAATTATATCCCCTCCAAAGTATACAAGCATATAATCTCTCGTTCTCCTGAGATATTTGAAAATATGCTTGATTGTCGTCCAGTTATCAGGACCAAATTTTGATTGAAACCTGCTAACTATGCCAACAAAAAAACAAATGTCTGGTCTAGTGTAGAGCATTGCATACATGAGACTTCCAACTGCCGAGGCATATGGAACCCTACTCATGAATTTCTCTTCATGCTCATTCTTAGGAACTTGTTCCTTAGAAAGTTTGATTCCATGTCTGAAGGGTAACATACCTTTCTTGGAATCTTGCATGGAAAACCAATACAAGATTTTATTTATGTATAAAGCTTAGGATAATGCAATTGTTCTATTCATTCTATCACTTATGACTTGGATACCAAGAATATAACTTGCTTCTCCTAAGTACTTCATATCAAATTGTTTTGCTAACCATTCTTTTACTGATGTCAATAAACCTACATCATTTTCGATGAGTAGTTTATCATCAATGTTAAGAACAAGGAAAACCAACTTGTCACCTTTAATCCTTTTTTATACACAAGGTTTGTCAAGGTTTTGAATAAATCCAAAACTTTTCACGGCTTGATCAAACCTTATGTTCCAGGATTTGAGTGCTTGCTTCAATCCATATATGGATCTTTGCAACTTGCATACCCTTTCCTCTTGGCCTTTTTCAATGAATCCTTCTGGTTGCATAATATAGATACTTTCGTCAAGATTTCCATTAAGGAAAGTTGTCTTGACGTCCATTTGCCAAATCTCTAGGTCTAGAGATGTTGCAATGGATAAGAGTATCCTAATAGATTTAAGCATGACCATAAGAGAGAAGGTTTCTTCATAATCGATACCTTCCTTCTGTGTATAACCTTTAACTACCAATATAGCTTTAAAGGTTTCCACTTTTCCATCCATTCCTCTTTTCCTCTTGTATACCCACTTGCATCTGATGGGTTTTATCCCTTTAGGCAAGTCTACAAGAGACCAGACTTTGTTTTTGAATATAAATTCAATTTCAGATTGCATTGCCTTTTACCGATGGTGACAATCAACATCTTCCATTGCTTCTTTGTATGTATAGGGATCATCGACGTCTGAGAGATTCTCTACAGATTCTCCTAGACCAATGTATCTCTCAGGTTGTCTACTAACCCTCCCACTACGACAAGGTATGGTAGATTGTTGATCTTGAGTTGGTGCGGAAATTATAATTGGGCTAGGTTGTGAAAACTCTTATGGAATTGTATGTCCTCTTCCAGAAATTTAACATTAGTCGAAACAAATAATTTAAGATCTAAAGGACTATAAAAATAATATCTTTTTGTTCCTTTTTGATAATCTACAAATATGCATGTTTCAGAATGGGAATCCATCTTTTCTGTCATTCCTTTTAACATGCGGGCAGAACATCCAGATATCCTAAAGTGTTGTAAACTAGGCTTTCGCCCGGTCCATAACTCATGTGGTATTTTAGGATCTGACTTAGATGGTACATCGTTTAGAATGTACATGACAGTTTGTAAAGCATATCCCTAAAAGGAGTTAGGAAGTGTTGGATAACTCATCATAGACCTAACCATGTCTTAAAGAATTCTATTTCTCCTTTCTGCCAATCCATTTTGTTGAGGTGTACCTAGTGCAGAAAACTGAGAAATTATCCCATTATCAATAAGATATTGCTGAAACTCACCAAATAAATATTCTCCACCACGATCAGACCTCAAGATTTTTATGTGTTTCTCAAGCTGATTTTCGACTTCAACTTTAAATGCTTTGAACATGTCAAAAGCATCCGACTTATGTCTCATGAGATACATATAGCCAAATCTTGAGTAATCATCCGTGAAAGTGATGAAATACTCATATTCGCCTCTAGCTTGAATGCTCATAGGTCAACACACATCAGTGTGTATCAATCATAAATATTCAGTGGCTCTTGTGCATTTGGTCGTGAAAGACCTTTTGGTCATCTTACCTTCTAGACAAGATTCACAAGTTGGTAGATCATCAACCTTTAAGTCACTTAAAGGTCCATCACTAACCAATCTTTTGATCCTATCAAGGTTAATATGACCTAGGCGCAAATGCCATAGGTAGGTTTCATCTTTTGATAATTTTACTCTTTTATGATTAGGTTTCGTTGATTCCTTGTCTAACAAGTGAGAGATATTTTTATGCAAATAGAATAAACCATTTTCCAATGTACCTTTGCAAATAATTTTGTCATTCTTACTAATAATAAAAGCTTTATTAAAAGTAACTGAATAACCAAATTTATTTAAACAAGAAACTGAAATTAAATTCCTCTTGAATTGAGGTACATAATAAACGTCTATTAAATCTAAATGCCTACAAGAATCTAAATTGATTATAATATCTCCCACTACATTAGTATACACCAACGCTTCATTGCCTAAATGCAAGATAAATTCATTCTCATTCAGTCTTTTTCTTTCCCGGAACCCCATCTGGTTAGGCCCAAGTTGCTTTTTCTTCTGTTGTTTCTTGACCTTCCTACGGGTCTTAACAGAAGCAATTTTACAAACCATATGAATCTCTTGTACCTTGCCTTTCACAAGGATTTTCAGGGCGCTTTGAACATCTTGCATCTGGCCTTGCAAGGTGTATTTCTTATTATTCAAGGTGTAGTCCAACTTGAATTGATCAAAGGAATTTGATATTGAGTTGACAATCTTATCAATTTTCATCTCACCACATATCTCAACACCATTCAGTTTAGTAATGTTGAGATGTGCTATGACTTTCATCATGTGATCTTTCGCAGCCTGTCTAGGTTTCATCCTAAGATTCATGAAGCCAGTCACTGCCTCTCTTTTAGTTGTCCTAGGCCTCATAGCAAACATCTCGTCTAGAGACATCATTATATCGACAACAGTTTCCATTCCTTCATATTGTTGTTGCAACACGTCGGAGATTGTGGTTATAATGTAACATTTAGCCATCTCATCTGAAGACTCCCACTGCTGATACTCATATTTTTACTCCTGAGTAGATTCATTAGTAGGGGTAGGTGGTTTAGGAGTACAGAGAATAAACTTATGCTTTTCAGCTTGCAACAACAACCCAATATTCCTTTTTCATGTGACATAATTATCATCAGTTGAAATATTATCTTTTAGGATGTTGATTAGGGATAGGGTCATGATTTCTTTTTAATAATAAAAATAATATAAGTAAACAATCATGATATAGTAATTTTGAGTATTTATCTTGAATTAAATAAAATAATTCAATCGTAAAATTCAACGGTGGTCTAACACCCATAAATGTCACGCATCCTTTAGAAGTTCGCACCATTTACTAGTTGGACTAGGTCCTACCTAATTGTTAACATAACAACCAGCGTTTTCAATTTTAGTCTTGCGATTTTAGTATCAAGAACTCTTGGGAGGATATTAAAAAAAAACACATTGAGTGTGTTACCAAGTTATCGACCTTCAACATAATCCCTCACAAATATCCCTCATTTGGGAGTAGTAATAGGTGGTGCAACAGAGCCCCGACCTCTCACCCTAGTTAGTTAGGATGCGAAAACATCCATCTGAGATGTAGGCTTAGAGGTAGGAGGTGGGAGGTGCCTTGGAAACACAAACCGGTATATGCCTCACCGCGACTAGGGGAGGAAGAGGCTTAACAGTTTGAGCAGCGGGAGAATTAGATAGAGAATGAAAGTTGGGTAGGGTCTGGCTAACGGGAAAGTTGGGCTCCTGCTAGGCTGGTAGTGAAACAGCTAAAACTGTACAAATTGACAAAGAATTAGAGTAAACAAGTGACAAATAAAAATCCAAATCAACAGAAGCAGAAGGTTCAACACACCTAGAGAAGCAACTGAGATACGTAAGTACCGGTTCACCTTATCCGAGTCACAAGTGTTCGAGGTAGGATAATCCAGGTTGAGATACTTACGGTCAACAATTACCTTCAAGATTGCTCTCTATTCAGCCAACAGTCTTTCCTAGACCGGTTTGTTATTAAATTGGGTAGGGACTTGGTACTCTATCTCCCCAATGAAAACAAAACTTCCCCAGTCCTCACTGACCACCACTCATTCCTCTCTCCAGGAGGCGTCCTTCATGGTGCACCTGGTATAATGAATTTCAAATAATTCTTAGCCCGGAGGTAAAACTGCCCTTTTGGGACCATGAGTTAGAGCGATAATCTGGAAAAGAAACCATAGCTTATCTAACCATGGTTCCCTCTCAATACTATTCTTCTCTCACTGCTCCTTCCACAGAATGAGGAAACCCACTAGATTCCTCCAAAACCCTGGTATAAACTGGAGGGGAGCGAGTTGAAGGGCATGGAGCGCCCTACGGAGAGACGGGTGGAAAGGTAACCTAACCCTACTTTTAAAGGTAACGGTATGGATAGGTAGCACACCAGGAGGAGGAATGTATGCGTCGTACCTCCTATGAGGGACAATAATGGTGATGTTGTCTGGGACGCTGAATTTTCCCTTCAGACATTTGATCGACTCCACAGTAGCGGTGGAATCAGGAATTATTCTAAAATCACGGGGGAGGGAAAACATCCCTCCGATAGCGACCGTGACAACCTCGACCCGATTCCCTACGGCCTCAACCTCGTCTAACTCTCCTTCGGAGTCTCCTTCAACTATTTCGAGTGGGGCATTAGGGTCATTTGAAAAGCCAACCCTGATGGTGATATTCCAATTGGATCGAAGCACAACTGCAGAGGTTGAACGTCACTTTATCCGCTATCATCATCCCGAGCTTGCTTCTTACCAGCTAGGCTTGGAGAGCCTCCTTCCATCAATCTTTCCACACTATCGCGATCGGAGTTCGACATAGCAACGATGGATTTAAAGTGTAAAAATCATGGAGAAAGTTAGAAAGAAGTAAAGGAGGCAGAAAGGGTTAGGGATTTTTTAATTTTGAAAAGTATGAAAGATTTTTGAAAGCGTGAGAAAAGTGAAGAGGATGTCAGGCTTATATATAGTTGATATAGTGGCAATCAACGATGATAGTGTGATCGAGGAGACGAGATTTTTGCCTCGATACCCGTATACCACCAAAAACGTCGCCTTTTCAAATAAGAAACCTTCTCCTGGCTTGACATGTGTCCTCTACATTTAATGAGAAGATTTCTTCCCAGATTCTGGTGACCTATTTGAAAATGAAAAATTCCCCAAGCAAGATAGGAAATCCGACTCCAACCCCAAATCAATCACAGGTGTTCAAGTCAGAGGGGACTTCTGTTAATAACCAATTTTGGCAAGGGGTCAAAGGGAAATTTTCCACCTGGTTAGAGCCTGAGACCACCTCCATGTACTACATAGGCACCAAGCATGGTGGTATATCTTGCAGTACCGGGTCCAGCATGATAAAGGTACTTCGACATCGTTGTAAGAGCAAGACGAAGTTTCTACACCCTCACGGATGCTGGGTACCTAGGCATCATGATAATAATTTACCCTCCCATTGAGGTATATATTCTACCTTTCTAGCATGAAGAAAGATCCACGTAAAACTCCCAGGAGATCGTAAAGCTCAAGTAAGATCAATGAAGCACCTCGCTAACGGGGAGGTACCCCGAGGTACCTCGCAATCTCTATTGATCAAGCGCTACCAAGATGATACCTCAGAGTATCCCGACAATAGACTGGTACCCTGAGGTACCCCGTTGCGTCGCCAGGTCGATGCTCTGTGGTGCTACACTAGCAACATATGACATCGGATTATTTACCAAACATTGTGGGTGAACTCCATGTGTACACCGTTATAATTGAAGAGTTTAAAAGAGAAACAAACACCCTTTCCCGCCAAGATATTCTTCACCTATTCCCCTGGATCAATCACATTAAACATAAAATCCCGTCAAATAGGGAAAGAGGATCAATCAGTTAACCTCCGATTTGTTCTCCAAGAGAAAACCCTAGACTTCACGTATAAATAGGAGGAGGATATCAACGAGAAAAAAGGGGAAAATCGAGACCAAAAACCCTAAGAGCCATCGCCTTTGTGACCAATATCCATTTATCGACAGAAACTAGTTCACCATATCCATTCATCTGATCGAAATACAGAGAGACTGATTGAGTGTCCCATTTTACTGTACTAGAATTGTATCTTGATCTATTGATAATAAAAAATACATTGTTTAGTCGACCATTTCATTTGTTCTTACTTTTCTTATTAAACTTACACGTCCATTTGGTACCGAAGGTACCCAACCCCAACTGCGATCCATCAGAGTAGTGGTCCTGAGGGTGTTAGTTGAAATTCCTCACCTTAGATGACAGTTAAATGTGAGAGTTGACCGTTAAAAAATGATAAAATACAGAAATACCCTTGATTCACCAAAAATCTAAAATAACTGATTACACCAAACTTCCTTAAGGTTTGCTTTCTTACACACAGTAACAACTTTATTGATAAATGACACTCACCTCCCTTACTGTTAGTCAAAGTTCGTCAAATTAAATTGTAGACCAATTTTGACTATCAAAACTGAGGATAGTTTAGTCATTTGAAGCATTTTAAATATATAAAATTTTAAAAACTTGAATAAATATTTTTAAATGGAGATTTTTGTTAAGGTAGTTTAAAATGAAGATTAAGTTAACAAAAGGAAACTGATTTTAAAATTAAGATATTTTTTTGGAAAGAAAAATAAGACTAGTTGAAAATTAAGAATAAAAAAGAACGAAAATTTTCATTAAAAAAATCAGACAACCCAATCTAATTTTAAAAAATTCAAATAATAATAAAAAAAAAAAATCTTAATGTCTTTAACAGTTCGTCAGTTCCATCAACAACACAAATCATAATCCCTTTCTAATTTGTTCGATCTCTTCCATGAGAGAATGAGCCATATTTCTTCCCAAAATGGAGTCAGTTCATCATTTCCACCAATAACACAAATCACAATCCCTTCCTAATATGATGCAATTTGTTCAAAATATTTATAAAGGAAAAAAAAAAACTCAAAATCTATTTATAAATAAGAAAAAAAATATGTTTTCCAAAGAAATAGAGTTAAAAAATTTAAGGTTTTTAATAAGTAGAAAAAAATTAAAAACAAATTAAGTAGGAATTATGATTTGTGTTGTTGGTGGAATTAGCAAACTAGCTCAACCTAGCTCAATCTCTCATGGAAGAGATCGAATAAATTATGAATGAATTGTGATTCGTGTTGATGGAACTGTTGAACTGTTAAAGGTATTACGATTTTTTTTTAATTTTTTTAGTTTTTTTAATTTTTTTAATTTGAATTTCATTTAAATTAGATTGGATTGTCCCATTTTTTTTATGAGAAAGTCTGTTTTTTTTTTAATTCTTAATTTTCTTTCCAAAAAAAATTCTTAATTTTAAAAACAATTTTTGTTCACTTAATCTTCATTTTAAAATACCTTAAAAAGCATCATTATATATATATATATATATATATATAATTCTTCAAATGACTAAAATATCTTAAGTTTTGATAGTCAAAATTAGTCTACTGTTTAATTTGACCAACTTTAACTAACAGCAGGGGAGATGAGTGTCAATTATTAATAAAATTGTTTTTGTATGTAAAAGAGCTAACTTCAGGGGAGTTTTGTGTAATTAGTTATTTTAAATTTTTGGTGAATCAGGGGTATTTCTGTTTTTTATGATTTTGTATTGATCAACTCTCGTACTTAACGATCAAATATTAACGGCATGGGAGGTGAGTGTCAATTAACGGTAAAATTATTTTCATGTGTAAAAAAGCAAATCTCAGGGAGTTTGATGTAATTTGTTCAATAAAAATTGTAAAATTTGTGTAAAAAACCAAGATAAGAGAGTTGATGTTGATGTCTCTTTTGATCTACTCTAGAGATGTAAAAATGTAAGACAAATAAAACATAGGAGGAAATTGATAAAAATAATCCTCTAATGTTATTGATGTTTGTTTTTAACTAAATGAATTGTCTCATGTTTAAACCAAATACAAAAATTTTGCTTTACCCTATAACGAAATGTTACATTAATTCTCTAAAATATTGTATGCATGTGTTTCACAACATTAGATGTGAGAGGACCTAATTAAAAAAATGTCATGTAACACAAATACAAAAAAAATATGAAAAATCCTTCGATTTATGTAATAGTATAATACTTAAAAAAAAAATATATTTTAAGCAAAACAAACTTAATCCCTTTTTTCATGTCTTTCTTTCTCTCTCTTCTCTTCTCTTCTTTACATGTAGTTCATACCACGGTAAAACTCTTTTCTCAGGTATTAACATGAAACAACTGTTAACCGAAAATTCATTTAGGTGTAGAATTTCAATCAACACCCTCAAGCCACAACCTGGTAGTCTGTACATGATAGGTACCTTGTACCATCCGTACTGTGATTTTGTTAAGGTGACTGTAAAAAGGTGCAACACTTATTGAATAAGAACTATGTGAATGGACTGTTTTATAATTCACATGATTGATGCAATGGTGGTTACAGTTTTCAATGCAGTAGTCTCATTTTTCTCTCTCACTTTACATAGATGACGATGGTGATGGCGATCTCGTGCTAGTCGATAAGTGGATATCTCTGTATCGTAATAGTGAAAACTCTCTTTGAGTCGTATCTCTCTTCGAGTTTTGGAATTCGGTCGGGTCCTCTTACTTCGAATTCTATCGTTGTATTTATAATCTCCGATTCTTCTAATTAATCCCCACAAATCTGGCGAATTGATCTGTAATTGTCGGAGTTGATTGATGTTGTCTGAAACAGTAAATTAGTGCGGGAATTACTCCCTTTGATTATGTAATGGTTTTTCGTTATATTTGAATTCGTATTAAGTTGACCAATTTGTCTCATTTATGACGCTTTAAGTGTTGGGGAGGTCAACCTTCTTTTTGCCTTGCTGGAGACGAATGATGACTCTGTTTCATTGGTCGTGGTACTGATCCATCGTTCCAGGTATAATAGTCCTCCTTTGCTAGCGTGGTTCTCACTCTAGCATGCCGACACCTTCATGGTATCATTCTTCCTACTGGGGGAATGAGGTGCATATACTGGATTGGTCTTGGACTGATATCGCGGTTCTTGTGCTCCAGATAGGTGTTGTAGTACCTAGATACTAGGTAGGAGGTATCGCAGTACCTGTTCTTCTTGATACCAGGTAAAGACGTGATGTGGCATCGACCTTTCCCAGATTGTGTTATCAATATTTCTTGATATCTGAGAATTGGTCCCGATCCAGATCCTACCATGTATCAACTCGATGGTAAATTCTTCTTTGGTCCCTCATCAAAAAAGGTTGTTAACAACAACAATTGAAGAAAATTTTCAGATTTTATCTTTTGTTTACATATGGGGTTATTTTGGGACTTACACATTTGATGTTGTTAAACTTTAAAGTCATGAAAAACAATGCACAAGGGGTGGTTAATTTTTTTTTTCAATAGTTTTATTTTGTTAATCTTACAAATTCCCCTAATAATTTTGGGGTCCTGCCAATACACATGGGTAGTATAGTTGCAAAATTTTAAATATATATAGTTTCAAAGATCTGTACTATCAATTTCTTGTTTATTTATTTTTTTCATTTGTTTTATTTATTTCATTAATCTAAGATATTGGTTATTTATTGATTCAATAATGTTGCTGAATTTACGTCATATCATGACTATTGATAAGGGCAAATATCAAACAAGTTTCGGACTTATACTTAAAAATTATATGTTTCTTCTCAAGGGCATATATTCATTGTAAAAAATTCTTTAAGATAAAAAGAGAAGAAGGTTTGAATGCCTTTTTATTTTAATCGCAGATTAATTATTATTTGCACAGATTATTAATATAGTATTAGTATTTTTTTGAAATATTACGTGAATTTAGATACATATGACCTACATCATAACGTAGGTACAAGAGGTTTATCACTAAACCAATCTTATCTTGTCTGCTAATATAGTAAATTGGATATTCTCTTACATATATATATACATATACATATACATATACATACATATATATATATATAAATTGTTGTTTCTAGTACGAAAAAATAATCTGGTTTGAATCTGGTTTGAATCTGTAGAAAATAACAAACAGAAACAAAGGTTAGGGAATCGAGGCCCGTGTTTCACACGTTGTCCTTAAGACAATTTCACCGTATATAACACCGTATGTGTAAAGTGTTTGTCTCCCAGGATACAACGATTAAACAGTGGAAGTGCGAGGCACAACCACTTTCAGCGAACTCAAATCAGGTTCAAACTTACCAAGCATAGAAGAAGAAGAAACCGAAAACAGAGAGAGAAGGAATAATATCTCTAAATTTCGTGAATGCAAGAATTAATTCCTAGAAGTGTAGACTAGAGTTTCTTATGTAACCAAAGTCAAAGAGATTGATTTGAAAATTGCATAATGACTACGTTTTAAATGATAAAGTAAAGCTAATTAAAGAATAATCTTCTAAAAGATTTATTATTGATTGATCATTGATTATGATCACTTAGTGATCAAGTAAGTATCAAAATCCAAAATCGATCACAGATTCTGATTACTTAGTGATTAAGTATCAGAATCTAAAATGTAAATCAACTATTTCCTTAATTCAATTAATTTCCTTAATCAAAAATGGAAATTACCATTCTTCCTTATCATTAATTTAAAACGTTTGACTTAGGAAAAATAATTAATTCTTTTCTTATCAACAAACTGATTTAGGAAAAATTAAATTCAAAATAGTAGCGAAATTTCGGTTGTACTCTCACGGTCCAATCGGAACGAAATTCATGTACGCGGTCACACCCACACAGGAGTCGTGCAATCGAAGGTTCAAGGTCCTCGATTTGCACCCCCTGTTGTTTATAATATGCAAAAACAATCAGGTTCGAATCTGTACAAAATAACAAACAGAAACAAAGGTTAGGGAATCGAGGCCCGTGTTTCACACGGTGTCCTTAAGACAATTTCGCCTTATATAACACCGTATGTGTATAGCGATGTCTCCCAGGATATAACGATTCAACAGTAGAAGTGCGAGGCACAACCATTTTCAGCGAACTCAATAAGGTTCTAACAAACCAAACACAGAAGAAGAAGAAAACCGAAAACAAAGAGAGAAAGAATAAAACTCTAATTTTTTTTATTCTAAGAATATAAAAATAGAAGTGTAGACTAGGGTTTTTTATGTAACCGAAGTCAAAGAGATTGATTTGAAAATTGTTTAATAACTACGTTTTAAATGATAAAGGAAAGTTAATTAAAGAATAATATTCTAAAAGATTTATTCCTGATTGATCATTGATTCTGATCAATTAGTGATCAACTATCAAAATCCAAAATTGATCACTGACTCTAATTACTTAGTGATTTAGTAAGTATCAAAATCCATAACGGAAATCAACTATTTCCTTAATTCAATTAATTTCCTTAATCAAAAAATGGAAATTACCATTCTTCCTTATCATTCAATTAAATCGTTTGACTTAGGGAAAAATAATTAAATTTTTCCTTATTAACAAACTAATTTAGGTAAAACTTAAATTCAAAACAGTAGCAAAATTTCGGTTGTACTCTCACGATCCAACCGGAGCTGCATTCTTGTACGCAGGTCGCGCCCACACAGGAGTCGTGCAATCGAAGGTTCGAGGTTATTAATTTGCACCCCCCAAGCGCACGAGATAGAGCCTCTATACCACACATGTTGATAAGCTACTATCACACATTTACTTAAATAATACATATAAGTTCTTTACCTAACTAATGTGGGATGCTCTTTTCCCCTACGCAATTTGCTCACTTTGAGACTCAATTTTTTATTCACCCATTAATCGATTTGTGAGTTCGAGTTTACCACTTCGAAGCTCTCATGAAGAAGAATTCGAATATACATTGATCTTTCATTTTCATGAAACCGATCGTACACAAATATCGCTCTCAAACTACAAGTTTATCACAAATTTTCCAACAATCCCCCATATGAATGAAATTGACATAGGAGACACGAGAGATGACCTTTTGGTAAGTTCAAATGGTCAATACCTATATAGGATAGGTAGGTGTTACCCTTTGAACCTTCCCTTGTAAAAGCATGCTTACTTTACTGGCCGATAAGTAGATGTGGTATCCTTGAACTGTTTTATCATTTTATGTAAACGATAGCACACCTCACACATGCATCTTCCAGACCCAATTTGGTTCTCATTGTTATGTTTCTTTTGGCCATGAACATGCGTCTAGTTCTTTGAGAGTCACTAGAGAATATAGCCCTTCACTATTCTCTTTAGAAATGGCCCCACTTCTCTCTCACATAGGTTATTTCTTAATTAAGAGTAACTCACATTGCTATGCTCAGATTTTCAATGTTTAGAATTCCGACGCATAAGAATCATTAAAAACATAGTTTAACATTTTCCCTACGGGCATCACTGTTTCATCATATGAATGGACTGAAGGGTAACCCCCATAGTGATCCAGTTAAGTCTTACAACTTGGTTGTCTCATTGAACTTAGATCTTGGGATCTCCAGTCAACTAGGTTGGGTTTCCATTGTATCGACTTTTTATTTCATGGGCTTTAGTCTCATTTCCCTCGATGATGTCTCAACTAACTCTCTATTTAACCATTTGGTTAGTGGATCCACATTGTTATCTTTTGACTTTACATAGTCAATTGAGATAAATCTAGTCAAGAGAAGTTGTTTAACGGTGTTATGTCTTCAACGTATGTGTCTAGACTTCCCATTATACATGTTGCTCTGTGTTCTTCCTATTGTTGATTGACTGTCATAGTGGATACAAATCGCTGGCACAGGCTTTGGCCATCTTAGAATATCCTCTAAGAATTGGCGTAGCCATTCAACCTCTTCATCATATTGTGGATCTGGCTATAACTGTCTGTTTGGAGGATTTCCAAGATACAGCCGCACCTCCTAGTGTGAATATATACCCACTAGTGGATTTTGAATCTTTCATATCAGATATCCAGTTTGCATCAGTGTATCCTTCTAGGCCTGCAGGATATCTGGTATAATGCAGCCCATAATTACGAGTGAATCGCAAGTACTTCAGTACTCTCACTATTTCTTTCCAGTGACCAGTTCTTGGATTACTCATATATCTACTCAATTTGCTGACTGAATTAGCTATGTTTGGTCTTGTACAACTTGTTAAGTACAGTAGACTTCCTATCACTGTAGAATATTCTAGTTGAGAGACGCTCTCACTTTTATTCTTAGATAGATATAGATTTGTATCTACTGGTGTTCTGGATATTCCAGAATCATTTTTGTTGAATTTTTCAAGAATCATGTCAACATAGTGAGACTGACTTAGAATGAGTCCGTTCGATGACCTTGAGATTTTCAGTCTTAACACATCAATTGGTCCCATATCTTTCATATCAAATCTTGATTTCAACATCTCCTTGGTAGATTTGATCATTTTATCATTACTACCAATAATTAGCATGTCATCAACGTATAGACACAAAATGACATATCCATTTCCGGTGTCTTTGACATAAATACATTTGTCACATTCGTTGATCTTAAAATCATTTGACTTCATAACATTGTCAAATTTCTCATGCCATTGCTTTGGTGCTTGCTTTAGACCATATAAATATTTTACCAACTTACAAACTTTCTTTCCTTATCTTGGAGCGGAAAAACCCTCAGGTTGTTTTTATATAGATCTCTTCATCTAGTTCTCTATTCAAGAAAGCTGTTTTCACATCCATTTGATGTACTTCAAGATTTTGTAAAGCCACGATTGCAAGTATCATCCTATTGAAGTTATTCTCGTCATAGAGAATATGTATCAAAGTAATCTAGACCTTCTCGTTGATTGTAACCTTTAATTACAAGTCTGACCATATACTTATCAATTGATCCATCCGCTTTCATTTTCCTCTTGAAAATCTATTTGGACCCTAGCGATTTACATCCCGGAGGAAAATCCATTAATTTCCAAGTATGATTTTGGAGAATGGAATCAATTTCGCTCTTGATAGCCTTTTTCCACAAGAGTCCTTCTGAAGAGCTCACCGCTTCTTTAAAAGTTTGAGGTTCACATTCTAGCAAATAGGTTAGAAAATATGGACCAAAAGATCTTTCTGTCCTAGCTCTTTTGTTGCGTCTAGGTCATCCTCAACTTCTTGTTCTTAGTCCTCACAACTTTCAACATGTTTTCGTTTTGACGAACTTGCTTCATCATTGGACTTATATGGAAATACATCTTCAAAGAGCGATGCATTTCTAGATTCCATTATCGTATTTTTGTGTATATCTGGGATGTCAGACTTATACATCAAAAATCGATAAGCACTACTGTTATGTGCATACCCAATGAAAATGCAATCAATGGTTTTCGGACATATTTTCACCTTCTTAGGTGTAGGTACTACCACTTTGGCAAGACACCCCCACATTCGTAAGAATTTGTAGGAAGACTTTCTTCCTTTCCACAGCTCATATGGGGTCTTGTCTACTTTCTTACGGGGTACTTTATTTAAAACGTAATTGCTAGATAATATGGCTTCACCCCACATGTTCCGAGGCAATCAAAAACTTATCAGCATTGCATTCATCATTTCTTTCAGGTACAATTTTTTCGTTCTACAATGCCATTTTGATTAGGGGAATATGGTGCAGTGTTTTAATGTATAATTCCATGTTGTGCACAAAATTCACCAAACGGTGCTTCATACTCACCACCTCGGTCATTTCTTAGAACCTTGATTTTCTTATTGAGTTGATTCTCAACTTCTGCTTTAGAGAGACTAAACTTCTCTATAACTTCATCTTTGCTTTTCAACAAATATACATAACAGTATTTTATGAAATCATCTATAAATGTGATGAAATATTTGTTGTCACCTCTTGTTTAAACAAATTTTAAATCACATATATCATTATGAATTAATTCAAGCAATTCAGATTTTCTTTCAATACTTTGAAATGATGACTTTGTTAGTTTGCTTCAACGTAAACTTCACACTTATGTTAAGGATTAATATTAAAAGTGGTAATATGATTTAAGTTAATTAATTTATGTAAAGTATCATAATTAACGTGTCCTAGTCTACAATGTCATAAATTGGAAGACTCAAGCAAATAAACTGAATCATTATCTTTATTGATTGTTCTTTTAACAACAGATACTTTAAGCTTAAAAAAAACCCCAGTTACATATCCCCTACCCACATAAGTTCTCTGTTTGGTTAAAACCACTTTGTCTGATTCAAACACCATCTTGAACCCATGCTGATTGAGCAATGAAACGGACACCAAGTTCTTGTGGACATCAGGTACATACAACACATTGTTCAAGCTATGGGTTATACCAGAGGTCATCTTGAGAATGACTTAACCACGTCCCTTCACGTCAGATGTGGCTGAGTTTCCATATACAACTTTTCTTCATTCTCTATTTCTTAAGTATTGAACATCTCCCTATCAATGCATATATGGCTTGTGTCTCCAGTATCTAACCACCACTCCATCGGGTTTGTCCCGACAAAGTTTGCTTCTGTCATAACTACAGAGAGATTGATCTTTAAGACCTTCTTTGAAATCCCATCAACCATGTTTGCCTCGTGGTTCTTCTTCTTCTTTGGCAACCTGCACTCAGAAGATTTATGATCCAGCTTGTCACAATTGAAGCACTTCCCTTGGAATTTTGGCTTCTTAGAGATTCCTCCCTTTGGACCCAATTTGGATCCTTTTCTAGGCTTGTTCTTCTTAAGTTTAGAAGTTTGCCCATATTCCACGACATTAGTCTTTTCTTCAGTCAGATTAACATTTTTTTTTCAGACTTCTTGTGATCTTCTTCAATACGAAGCTTGAGAATGAGATCCTCGATCTTCATCTTCTTTCGTTTGTATTTGAGATAGTTTTTGAAAGTCTTCCATGAATGAGGCAACTTCTCAATGATTGCAGCCACCTAGAAGGTTTCACATAGGGTCATCCCTTCGGTATGAATCTCATGCAGAATCATCTGAAGCTCTTGGACTTGACTCATAACTGATTTGGAATCCCCCTATATTATAATCAAGAAATCGGCCCACAATAAACTTTGTGGATCTAATATCCTCAGTTTTATATTTCCGGTATAATGACTCCCACCGTTCTTTGGTTGTTTTCTTTAAAGAATATACGATATATATCGAATCTGATAGCTCGTTCAGTGTGTAGTTACGGCACAAGAAATCCGAATGGTTCTATGCTTCTATAGCATTCCATACTTGAACATCTCGCTCTTCACCACTATTTGATTTAGGAGCTTCTTCAGTCAAGAACCTAGCAAGGTTCAGTGTGGTCAAATAAAATAGCATCTTTTGCTGCCACCGCTTGAAATTCGGTCCACTAAACTTGTCAGGCTTCTCCATGTGATTCATCGGTAACATAATCGAATTCATATATGGATTTGCCATCGGAACATTCCCTTGACTCACATACTGGCTCATCACCAGATCAAACATATTTCTCACGAATGAGTTGATGGCCGAAGTCATTGTGGCCACACTTGGGCAACACAATAGGCACTTCACCCATAAGCAAAGAATTCACAGCCGAATTGTCTAATCCCACACTTGGATTAACATTCGGGGTCTCTAGTGGAACGCTCGAGTTCACGTTAGACTTATCTGCCATAATATTTGAAACAAAATAAAATTGTTTTAATATCATAGAAAAAATAGCACAAATATCAAGTGATATCAATTAAGATTTCACAATGGAAATCACAATCAGTGTCTGATATTCCAGACCCGATTACCTAGTTGAAATCACAATTGATTTCGAAATCACAATTGATTTCGAAATCAGTGTCTATTAATAGATCCGATTTCCACAAAAAACAAAACTAATTTTTTTTAATTGAAATCAGTGTCTTAAATTAGATCCAATTTCCACAGATTAAAGTTATTTAATTGAAATCAGTGTCTGAAAATAGACCCAATTTCCACAGATCTATTTTAAACCTGAACCACTGAAGTTTTAAGTTTATTACGATCTGTACCAGAAACCAAAACCAGAGAGTTTAAAGAAAACGTTTTGTAAGAGTTTGGAAGAGGATAAGAAATTGTCTTAAGATTGTTGTTTCTAATACACAAAAACAATTTGGTTCGAATCTGCAGAAAATAAAAAACAGAAACAAAGGTTAGGGAATCGAGGCATGTGTTTCACACGGTGTCCTTAAGATAATTTCACCATTTATAACACCGTATGTGTATAGCGATTGTCTCCCAGGATACAACGATTCAACAGTGGAAGTGCGAGACGCAACTACTTTCAGCAAACTCAAATCATGTTCGAACTCACCAAGCACAGAAAAAGTTGAAAACCGAAAACAGAGAGAGAAGGAATAAAACTCTAAATTTCGTGATTCCAAGAATATAAAAATAGAAGTGTAGACTAGGGTTTCTTATGTAACCGAAGTCAAATTGATCATTGATTCTGATCAAGTAAGTATCATAATACTCTCACGGTTCAACCGGAGCGGCATTCGTGTACACAGGTTGCACCCACACACGAGTCGTGCAATACATGTTGATAAGCTAATATCACACATTTATTTATATACTACATATAAGTTTTTTACCTAACCAATGTTGATGCTCTTTTTCCCCTATATAATGGGCTCAGTTTGAAATTCAATTTCTCATTCATCCGTTAATCGATTTGTGAGTTTGAGTATACCACTTTGAAGCTCTCATGAAGAAGAATTCGAATATACATTGATCTTTAATTTTTATGAAACCGATCATACTCAAATATTGCTTTCAAACCGTAAGTTTATTACAAATTTTCTAACATATAAAAGATAAAAAAAAAAAAAAAACTTGAGTGGGAAAGACATATACCAGTTTAACTTATGTTATAACACATAATGTACGGTCCTAGTGGTTAATTAATTGTTAGCATCAAATGGTTTGCTGTGAACGAAGCGTGTGCAGTGTTTGCACCTAAGATTTTCTCAAACATGTAGAATAAATGAATAATAAAAAGTAGATGGTCATCTACAGTAGATTGGAGAGTCAAAATGGTAAACCAATTTGTGAAGGCAAGTACTGGATGAAATGTCTAAAATTCCCTTAGATGTATAATATATTCAGTTGGAAAACTGACACATTTCTGAGTTGCATGTTTTTCTTTTATTTTTTTTCAATTATGCAATCAAAAAATCTCAATTAATATATTTGACTTTCTTTTACATTTTGTTAATTTTTGTGGGTAAGAGATTTTTTGAGTAGTACTTGCTGACTTCAAATTTAATGTGAAACCTTCTCTTCAGTTTTGAGTCAAATGGAGGACAAATAAAGTGTACTAAATTTTCCCTTACAGATGAACTTCAAAATTTGAGAGTAGGCTTTTAGAACAGGAAAAACCACATAACTCCCAAGTATTAATACGTAATGATATAATATATATATATATATAAAAGTCACTGGATTAACTTTTTTTTTTCTTTCACGTGTTTGTAAGATGGGTACTGAATTGATTCACGCACAATAAAAACGTATAGACTTTCGTACCCTATTATACCTCTAAATGTATATAGATATAGGAATGGGAATGCTTTCAAAATTGATCATGATAAATCTGTTTGGATTCAGATGAAAAAATCTTTCTGTTTTGGTTAAGAAATTATTGTAGATATGGATCGGATGTTGGACTTATTACACATAACCTGTTAGTCTTTTGTTGACTGTAATTAACTTGCATGCTTAGGGCAATAAGAAGTGACATCAGAACAAGCCTAAACTCTCATTCACTTCGTTTTTTTGTATTGATCTATTATAATTTGGGTTTTCATGGAGGGATATTATTTGAATCTACATCTTTATTATCATAGATGTGCAGAGCATACCATTTTATCAACCTTACTTTGTTTTCATTCAGCTTTATTTGAGGTTGAGATCATGTTTTGAATATACAACCCCATTTATTTAGATGTGAGGAGCATATCAATACTAGTTCAATATGTCTCGTTTTCATTCCGATTTGATGATTCGGTTCCCACTTCTTCCATGCTTAGTGAGATAAAAAAAAAAAACACATTCAATTTGAATATTACAAGTATATATTATTGATTTGTGTACGTGAATGTAGTATGGCGGGAAGCAAGGCTTTACTGTATTTCCAACATCTGTAAAAAGCCTGTAAAGAATCCACATCTATACACATGAAAGTTAATTTTAAGTGAAGTAATGCTTCTGAGTGTTGGCTCAATTCAATTTGCAGAGACCAGAGAAATTTTTGCTTCTCTTATATAATAATAATAATAATAATAATTAACATGAGCTCTATTTTTCCATATATAGATTGGAGGTGGTCAAAGCAGTACTATTCCTCATTTATTGAGAGAGTTTATGTTATTTTATGGTCAGACTGTTGTTACTTTCTACCTTGGTTTTGGAGGTTGTCACTTTGTCTCTTTATATGTCTCATATATACTCATTATTTATTCATTTTTTTGTTACCATAAAATGGGTTCAAATGCTTTAAAACTACTCTCTATTATATTTATCTAACAATCTAACATTCATCCAACTCCTGAATTTAGGGGTGGATATAAAAATTGAAATTGAAATCGAACTGAATCGAACCGAACCGAACCGAACTGAAATATGGTATTTGGTTCGGTTCATATCTTCTATTCGGTTCAAATCGATTTGAAATTTAAGAACCGAATTGAAATCGGGTTGGTTTTGGTTTTGGTTTTAGATCGGTTTTGGTTTTAGATATATAAAACCAAACTGAACCGAAAAACCGAATTGTCTTAATTAATTATTTTGTAATGATCAATTTTATTATGGATTGTTATGATGTTTTATTTTTGGACTACATTATATGCTACATTTTTTTTACTTATATTTACAGAAGTTATGACGATTTTATATTTTGATCGAGTATGTTGACCGAATATTATTGCAATTTTAGATTTAGATTCAGAATTAGGTTGTATTTTGTTTAAATCACTTTTCACATATTATTTTGTCTTAAAAATATTTAAGCCTAAATGCCAAAAATGTAGGCCTAAAAAATTAAAAAACATATTAAAAAACCTTTAAAACCCAATAGACTCAAAACCGAATTGAACCGAACTGAACCGAATTAAGATAAAAGTGTTCGGTTCAATTCGGTTTTCTGGTTCAAAACGGTTCAAACCAATTTATATTTTTAAAAACAGAATATATATCGATTCAATACGGTCTCAGTCAAAATCGAAACGAATCGAACCGAAAATGCCCACCCCATCTTGAAATATATATATTTTTGTAAAATTTAGGAACCCACACAAAAAGAAAAGATTTCAACTATATTCATGCATAATATAACACAAAAAATGAAAGAAAAGAAAATATTTATTTTATAAATCTATATAAAGAAATTTTTCCTGATTTTAAAACCGTATTTATATAATTTTATCTCGATAAGTCTTAATAATAAATTAACTGATCGATTCGTGAACAAAAGTCGTACAAAATGTACAAAGGGGTTGGTCGTGACTTCAGAAAAAACAAAAATAAATAAATATGGAATTTAAAGGGTTACCGACAATGAAACGAAAGAGATGGTGACCTAAACATCTTTTATCATTTCAGCATGATTATATTGTCTGATAATTAGCCGGGGGACCAGATCAGTTCTTTTCTGCTAGCAAATTTTTTTTTTTTTTACTTGTGCAAGCAATTCTATTAATATTCTTACCCACCGTTAAATATTAATTTAGAGGGTTTACTAAATCGAAGAGTTTGCATAGCAAAATGTTATTTTGTTTTACAAATATGTGGAAATCGGTTTTTTTTTTTATGGAAGGTTCATTTTCAGAATTTCTTATTTTAATCCGTTTTTTTTTAAATAAATGTTATTTTTTGTTTTCTAGGATTTCTAATCACATTTGCATTGCCCGGCCCATAGCAAATCGAAAAGTTTTGCATTTCCTTGATAATTGCACTGCTCATGTATCACTTACAGAGCTATCTAGAACTAGCACTTGCAGTTGTGAAGGTCTGAAATTGATTATATTATACTTCTACTTTCTATATATATATATATATATTGCATTAATTTTCTTGTTAGTGTTATGCAAAGTAGCCCAACAATTGCCAATTTCCACCTCGAGGTATTTTATGTATGAAAATATATATTGTTTCATCTAGTTAATTGATTATCGGTTTCTTTGATTTATTTGACAGACCACTGTAATTAATCAACTCACAGAAATTTTAACAAAAACTCTTTAACTGTAAGTCTCAAATCCAGAACATGGAAAAATTTCTAAGGTACCTACTTGCCAGAAGTTACATATTTATGAAATCCCTAATTTTATGCTCAGTATTAATATTTAAAGGGGAAATTTTTTCAAGTATTTGTTCCAATAATCCATATTAATTTTGTAGGATATTATATATATCTATTGATTTTTCTCTTAAGGGATTTTACTTTAACTTTGGTAAGGAACTTGATGAAATTATATAGATTTTTAAGAATTTAGATCCCTTTTTTTTTACATGATAAATTTAATGAATTCTAATTATGAAATAAATTTGAGATTTTTTTTAACAATAGAATTATTTTTCTTGTATTTTCCTATATTTCACCCATTTTTTCTATGCTTTCATATTTGTTAATTCATTCAATATATGAAGAAAATTTATCAGAAGAATGTATTTTTCTTCGGATCGGAAAACAAATGTATCACAGGTCGGATAAAGTCATCTAATAGGAACCCTAACTCAAATCACAGTAATAAATATCTTACTCTTTCTTTGTTGCTCTGTGTTCTCAATAGAATTATATGTAATACTATTTTACTGACAACAACTCATATCTTCCCTCTGTAATAACTGCATATATATATATATATATATAATAATAATAATAATAATAATAATAACAACAAAAGATAACTAAAGTATGTTGGATTGGACTTTATGGACCAAGTGCATGAAATTGGGTTTAGACCCATCTTGGGTGTATCCAATATTAAAACCAACATCTTTTAGTCGCACAAACGGGTCCAACATAACTCAATTTGAAATAACACAATTGTGATATCATCATAAAATTACGAAAGAGTACTCATATAGGTAAATATACCATGTGACCTATGAACAATTAGTATAAAAATGAGGAGCTTTGGAATCTCAATTGTAAATCCATTATTTACAATAGGTACAATGTTGTTCATTTGTTGTGTCCTAGATTAAATTTCTTAAATTTTTTTCAATCCAAAAGCATACTTATTTCTTCAAGAAGCTATGTTTGACTTTATCACATTTTCATGTATTTACAATTGTATCTCTAAATACAACTGGTTACCCGGTAAATACATTAGTAAGATAAAAAATTAATAAATCTTCCCATTCTTATCTTTGTCTTTTAGTCTCCAAAACATCTGTTACCTTAGATATGTCTCATAGGCTAGATTATTATAGCCATAGAAATAACGCGCTAAAAGTGCTAACACTATTCTGTCACTTCAAGACAAAGTGAATGGTCATAAGGACATCATTTGAAGTTTTTAATATAACTTCAGTGGAACTTACACAATGAGGAAGCAGAGATTCATTCTCTTATTTTCACATCGGCCACAAGTATTACACGCGGTATGAAACACATGTTATAGTGATCTTCATTCTAAATATGAGTGGCTTTGTCTTTTCTTAAATCATTGTACAGATTTAAGTTCAGCCACACACTCTGTGACTAACCTGAGTTTTTAAAAGCTCGTCACCTTTTAGCGTCATATTAAGATCTCACATCTAGCTTAATCAGGTATCAATGTAGTAGGGTCTATCATTATAGGCTCTAAGATATTTATATGTATATTTGTTAAGAACTTCATCTTGACATAGTCAATGCGACATTTTCATATATATAAGCTCCTTTAAGAATATATTTATCATATATCCTTTATTATATGTGTCTCTTCTCAACTTGTTTCTCTAAACAACTGAGGCGTCCGCACGTGTAATTGTGTAAGAATGCTAGTCTCAACCTAATGACATATTCATGTGTGAAATACAAAATGCTAGTACAATTTCAAATAGAAATCAATTTTATTTATAACTATAATAACATCGTTTCGTACAATGATTCAATCTATTATTACAATCTACGCAACCCTAATGACATGGCATGTGACTCATATACATCTCTAGTCATAGCTTTAGTAAGAGGATCAACTGCCTGCTGGAACTTCATTCACCGGTTACTTGGGATGGCAGCGGGTCGGGTTTATGTGGGTTTCGTAAATCCAAACCCTCACCCGTGGAATTTTTTCTCACCCACGCTTGCCCTCGAACCCGTTCACTAGTTCGCGGGCGGGTTTGAACCCTTGGTTTATGGCTGCACTCATACCCTCACCCACGAACCCACGAAACAATGTGGGTTCAAGGGTGGATACTTCACCCGCGGGACCCGCAACCCACGAACCCGCGATTTTTCATTTGTAAATTTCCTTATGTTATCACCTATTGGATACTTAATTGAATTAAATTTCCATTTCTAATTCCCTACTTGATACATTACAAAACAATAATAACCATAAAAATAAAACGACAAAAAATAATTCAAATGTTTCTGTATGTTTATATACAAGTATTTTATTTATACGGGTTCACAGGTCCAACCCTGCGGGTTCATTTTTTCAACCCGTACCAGGCCCACAAACCCAACAGTATTTTCATTAAATGGGTTTATGGGTTCACGGGTCGTAAATTCACCATCCACACCCGACCCTACAGAGTTGGGTTCGGGCGGGTGCCCGTGGGTACGGGTCAAATTGCCATCCCTACCGGTTACGCAACGGAACTAGGTTTTAAAAATTTTAATACATATCATAATCTGTATTTGGGACCAGTGAACTTAGGATCGTAATTATTTTCGAAACTAATACATATAAAATTTTTACAATAATAAAATATACATATATACAGGAAATTGAAATCAATATAATGAGAAGAAATTAGAACCATACCAACGTTTGAAGGCTCCTTCACTTTTTAATATGCTCTTGGTCTGTACCACTGATCTTTATAGTTATATTAAGGACTGATAACTGCGTGTGGGTACGTCACATACTCAGAAATTTAGAAGGATATATAGAAAAGATATGAAGAAACACTGATGTTTACTGTTTACAATGCACACGTTAAAAACCGTCTTCACCGTGCAGCACTTGCACACACTCCACGACACCTAGGGCTGGGCAAAAAACCAATAAACCGAACCGAACCAGTGGATCAAACCGGTCAAATAGGTTTTTTGTCGGTTTTGATTGGATTATCGGTTCGGTTCGGTTTTTAAAAAAACCCATTGGATCTGTTTTTGTCCGGTTTAGTTCCACAAACCGAAAAACCGAACCGGTACCCGACTATAAATTAAAAAAAAAAACTAATTCTAACTTCCACTCTTCACTCTTCACTCTTCAATTATTAGGTATATTTTATTGGATTTTAAAATGTAATTTGACTTTGTTTGGTATTGACTATTGTATTAGCTATCAACAAAAATTTTAACTGACATGTAATTTGAAATGTGTTTGCTGTTTTGTATTGGATTTTGTAGTTTTTTAATATGTTTTTATTGTGATGTAAATAAATTTGGTCCAATAGGTTCAAAAAAATGAACTAAATATGTAATAAATGAAATTTATAATTTTGGCCTATCAGGTCCAAAACAAAAAAAACGAACCGAACCGAACCTGTCCAATTCGGTTGGTTTTTTATCGGTTGACAAATGTCAATTTGATTGGATCGGTTCACTTTTTTAAAAACCGAATTTATCGGTTTTTTTTCTATTCCATAAAAAATTGAACCGGCCCAATCAACGACCTCCCCTAACGACACCCACTCAAAAATTATCAAGTGTTTTAGTTCTCTTTCTATGATTTCTACATGCTCATTTTTCAACACACTTACAAAACAAAAACTCTCTTTTGACTTTTTGTGCGTTTGTTTTTTTATCAGATATCAAAAGGTGATTACCTTTTTTTTTTTTTTTAAGAAACATATATATAAATAATCAGATATCTTAAGGTGATTGCCCTTTTTTTTTGGTTAGGTATTGAAAAAACTATAAAACTCTTTTAAAAACTTTTCAAAATATAACCGTACCATCTGATTCAATTTTCAAAAATTATATATATATATATATATATATATTTAACTTTAAAAAATCTGATAAAAACTTTTAAAAACTTTCAAATAAAAAATATCTCATATCTTTTATTTTATTTTATTTTAAATTCAAACTATTTAAATTTAAAAATAAAATATTTAATTTAATAATCTTATTTTATTCAAAAACAAATATACACATACACCCTCCATTTAATGATTAATAATATAATTAAATAATCTTATTATTTAATTTATTCAATCACCATTATTAATTAATTAAATAATCTTATTATTTAATTAATTCCCAAATAAATACATGTCACTTTCGTAACACAATTAATTGGACAATCCAATTAATTAACCGTGACCCTTGTTACCTAAATCGATCGGGTTAGTAAGGGGACCTAATGAACCCACAATATTTTGAGCTCTAATAATCTTCGGAATCATTAATTAAACTCTTTAATTAATATGCCTTGATTATTAACTCCGGTGTTAATCCACTAAAAACCCGAAGCTGCACTCTCTCAATTACAGACGTTTTTACACAGACAGATATAACTCGGTGTCTATAGATATAACCATTACACATGGTGTGATCCTCCACAGTAGTTCATAATTAGAGTTGGGTCATAATATCCATTATACCCCTCTAATTACATATATCCTTTAAGTATCATTGATTCTTTAATTGACAATAAATTCTATTTCCTCACGGAATTAGGAGAGCGCTCATATTGTCCAAACCCCGAATCAACCTTTAAGGGAACTGCCATCTACTTCTCACAAAAAGGAGTGGATTTTACTATTGTGTACAAACCTTCCCAGCCATAAGTCAAACCGTAATCCCAACATACGGAACATATTGATCGGGAACTACATCCGACCTCACCCATGGTATATCAAAGATCACGATCTAACATGAAGGAGTCAATAAGACACTCAGGATTAGGATCACCCACATATAGCCATAATTAGTTGATATATATGAATCTCATCGGTAAACGAATCTTGGTGTGAGATTCATATAGATCATGACCCAGTCCTGTATGATCACATCATACAAGATGCCTCCATTCCCATATCTCATATGAATGATTCAGGATAGAATCACTGTACATTACAGAATGGACCACAGCTATAGATTAACCACAAATAAAGTACACAACTTTATTTGCCATCTATGGACTCTTTAGATTGCACTTCTCTTATTATATCCATCCGTATATGACACTCATATACACAGTTCGAGATTACATCCGGCAATCCAAGATGTCAATATGTGCACAAGTTTATAAAATAAATAACATAACAAGAATGAATTGAACCTTTCTTTTTTATTTACTTCATAAATTCATTTGCAAATTACATGTTTAGGGCATAAATCCCAACAATCTCCCACTTGCACCAAAGCATGTGAGGCATGTCTCTAACCCTAGACCATCCCATCTAGGTGACCCGAATATACTTTAACCGGTAAGGTCTTCATAAATGAATCAGCATGATTGTCTTGTGAGTCTATCTTGGTGACAATCACATCTCCTCTTTACACTATCTCTCTGTATGCTTCCCTCTCTTATGGCTTCTTGGTTATTTGGAATTAGCCACAACATCACTGTTATCACAATAAAGTGTGATAGGCTTATCCAGGTCTGGAACAACTTCCAAATCACTCAAGAACTTACGGAGCAAAACAACCTCTTTAGCAGCTTCACAAGCGGATATATATTCGGCTTCCATGGTGGAGTTAGCAATGCAAGATTGCTTGATATTTCTCCACATAATGACTCTACCACCAATGGTGAATATTGATCCAGATATGGATTTTCTAGAATCCCTGTCTGACTGAAAATCATAACCTGTGTATCCTAACGGGATCAAATCCTGTTCGGAATACACTAGTATATAAGTTCTCGTTCTCCGAAGATACTTGAGAATAGTCTTGACAGCAACCCAATGATCCAATCCTGGGTTAGACTGGTATCTGTTGACTACTCCCATTGCATAGCAGATGTCCGGTCTCGTGCATAATATAATATACATGAGACTACCTACTGCAGATGCATAGGGTACACGTCTCATATCCTCACTTTCTTGAGGTGTCTTAGGACACTGTTTCTTAGATAAGTGAACTCCATGCCTAGAAGGAAAATTACATTTCTTGGAGTTCTGCATCGAAAATCGCACAAGAATCTTATCGATATATGATGCCTGAGACAGTGCTATGAGTTTGTTCTTACGATCCCTTATAAGTTGGATCCCTAGAACATAACTTGTCTCTCTCAAATCTTTCATTTGGAATTGGCTAGCGAGCTAGCCTTTTGCATCAGACAACACTCCCACATCATTCCCAATGAGTAGGATATCATCTACTTATAAGACCAAGAAAACTACTTTCTTATCAATGATCCGCTTGTAGACACAAGGCTCATCAACATTCTGCTCAAAGCCATAGGTTTTGATCACATCATCAAACCTGATGTTCCAAGATCTAGATGCTTGCTTAAGTCCATAGATGGACCTTTGCAGCTTGTAAATTTTTTGCTCTTGATCTGGAGACACTAATCCCTCTGGTTCCATCATATAGATGCTCTCATCAAGATTGCCATTCAAGAATATAGTCTTGACGTCCATTTGCCAAATTTTATAATCGAAATAGGCAACAATGAATAAGAGAATCTGAATAGACTTAAACATGGCTACTGGCGAGAAGGTCTCTTCATAATCGACCCCCTCTTTCTAGGTATAACCCTTGGCCACTAGCCTTGCCTTGAAGGTCTCTACCTTATCGTCTACTCATCTCTTTCTCTTGTAGATCCACTTACACCTTATGGATTTTACCCCATCCGGTAATTCTACATGATCCCAAACTGAGTTAGAGTACATTGACTCCATCTCGAGATTCATGACTTTAAGTCATTCCTCTTTATCAGGATCTTCCATTACATTCTTAAATATCAAAGGATCATCCACACTATCAGTAGAGACAACACTTTGTCCCTTGCCTATACCTAAATAGCGTTCAGGTTGTCTCACAACCCTCTCACTACATCTAGGTGGTAGTGTATCCTAATCAGGAACAATCTGACTCTCAGATGTTTGTGGATCAACAACTCTTGTTGATTAAACACTAGTCTCATTAGGCTCCAACTCATTCAATACAATCTTAGAACGAGGTTTATGGTCACTAATATAATTGTCTTTAAGAAACGTTACATTTGTCGAGATAAATACTTTGTTATCTTCGGGGACTATAGAAGTTTCCACCTCTGGTCTCCTTAGAGTATCCTACAAACAGACAAACTACAGACTTGAAGTCTAGCATTTCATTTATGTTCTTCAGCACGTGTGTTGGACACCCCTATATGCAAAAATGTCGCAAACTAGTTTTATAACCATTACACAACTCTAAGAGAGTCTTAGGAACAGATTTGGATGACATCACATTCAAAATGTATGCTGTAACGCATATCCCCAAAAGGAATTTGATAACGATGAGAAACTAATCATAGATCTCACCATTTCCATTAGGGTTATATTTCTCCTCTCCGCTACACCCTTTTGCTAAGGTGCACCGGGAGCTGTGAGTTGGGAAACTATCCCATGCTCGACCATAAAGTCTCCAAACTCTTGGTCAAGGTACTCAGCTCTATGATCCGATCGTAGTGACTTGATAGTCCTACCTAATTGATTTTCAACTTCAGCTCAGAATTCTTTGAACATTTCAAATGTTTTCGACTTACGTTGCATTAGGTAGATGTATCTGTATCTTGAGTTGTTATCTATAAAGGTGACATAATACTCATAACCACCCCTAGCTTTAACATTCATCGGTCAGCAGACGTCTGTATGTATAAGCTCTAACGGTTCTTTAGCACTAAGCCCTTTTCCAGTAAAAGGTCTCTTAGTCAACTTACCTTACAGACAAGATTCACAGACAGGTAAGGTGTCAACCTTTAACTCACTTAAAGGTCCACTTTTTACTAGTCAGTCTATCCAGTCAAGGTTGATATGACCAAGTCTTAGATGCTAGAGATACATGTCATTATCTGGAGAAATCTTATGTCGTTTAGTTTTTGGTTTTTCAACCTTAAACATTTCGGTGTTGAGCAGTGTAGTATACATTAACGGTCTTAACATATACAAATTGTTTTCATTAATTCCTGAACAAATATTCAGACAATTCTTTCCAATAATAACAGACTTATTATTAAAAGAAACAGAATATTTTTGTTCTAATAACTTAGAAACGGAAATCAAATTCCGTGTAAATCCAGGAATATAAAATACATTGTCCAAAAATATATAATTATTATAAAAACGTAATCTAATTACGCCCATTGCTCGTGCCGACACGACTTCCCCTGACCCCACACGCATTGAGAAGGCTCGATTCTCTAGCTGTGTCCAAGAATCAATCCATTGTAAAGAAGAACAAATATGGTCAGTGGCCCCCGAATCAACTATCCAGGGTGAAGGATCATCTTCCACTACACATGACTCAAGAACAAGTAAATCATATTTACCTTCTTGGACTTCTTCTTGTTTTGGGCTTTCTTGGGTTTGGACTTATCATTCACCTTCCCGGCAGACCTCTTACTCAAAGGTAATGAGCTTATTGAGTAACTGTGTGAGACTGAACCTTAATTTGTTCATCTCGTAGTTACTATTAAACTGATCGAAACTCTTCGGAAGAGTCGTCAGTATGATGTTCACTTGACTGGGTTCATCAATGGCCACGCCATTGACTTTCGCCATGCTGAAGTATGACATCATGCTCATGACATGTTCCTGAACTGATGTACATTCCTTCATGCGGGCAAGCAAAGCAGAACGAACAGCTTCGTGTCGCTTTTGCTCGGAGGGCTGCCCGAACATAGCTTGTAATGACTCTATGATTTTGAATGCTGAAATCATTGCTTTGTGCTTTGTGACAAGCACATCTATCGTAAAAGTTAACAGATATGTTCGGGCCTTCTCATCAGATGAGACCCAACGCTGGTATGCCTCGCGAACAGTTCGTATGGCATTGGTAGAAGACACTGGAGGACATTCCTCCGTAAGCACAAACTTGAGGTATTTAGTGACCAAAATTGCATTAATGTTAAATTTCCACTTAGTGTAGTTATCACCAGTTAATTTATCGTTTGCGAGAATTTGAAGTAATGCTGAAGACATTTTTGCTGAAATAAATAAAACATTCATTCGGTTATTTATTTAAAACAAGTGCGAGTGTTTTGGTATAAATTTAAACATGATGCATGAACATGTTTAACGAACTAGAACTACCCTAAAACTAATTATCATACCACGACAATCCAACATAGCACAAATAAGTGCCGTCTTAGGGTAGGTCAAGTCCTTGCATGTTAGACCGAGACATTCTCAATCAAATGATATTCTAGAATAACTCTTATTCCATATCATTAAACCATCGTTTATTCAGTCAGGTTTTTAATTAACAAACTTAATCAAAAACTTCGTAAGTGAACTCACCATTTCAGATCTCATGAGTTTAACTCGAGAATTGCCCCTTAGGGTCGGTCAATCCCGAAATACCCTCAGAAATCCTATCCGTTGGGAAGTCAACCTTGGTATTGACATTTTTGGAAACCCTCTTTAGGGAGGACGAAAGGAAAGCCATCACGAGACCCCACTCAGATCTCACAGTATTGAACTAATGATGGAGACCGCGGGATACATATGTCATATATTCCTCTCCCACTCACTATTTTAAAACTAGGGTTTTTTATTATCCGTTAATGCACATAGACTCTACAGGATCAAACGGCTAATTTTTATCAATGTATCTAGCGCATTAACTAATTAGATTCAAATTCTAATTAACTAATAAATTATTAATGATTTTTAACAATTAAAAATCTAATCTATTAGTGAATAATCTAACTATTAAAACTCTAACAAATTATTCGGTTAAATTATTATTAGAAAATTAATCATATTAATCCTAATTACAAAAATGACCCCAGTTAATCTAATTTATTAAACTCTTTAACGTACTAGATTAATATTAATGAGAATTACCAAGTTTTTTTTACCATTAAAAAACTAATCTAATTTTCATAGCCAATTTATGTATATACCCATTTTAATCACATTGAAAAAATACATAAAAATTTGGTCTATGATGCATGTATGACATATCAAATATATTTGTGTAGGCACACTTAATCTAAATGACATAGTATGCATGACAATACTTTTATCATCACATAATATAAAGCATACAGGAATTAACCGAGTACTGTGGATTATTTAACCTAAAAATAATTGGAATCTAAAATTACAAAAAATACCCCCAAGGCATTCCTTGGTCTTTTTTGTAATTTCCAAGTCTTCTAGTCTCTTTAGGTCACTCCGATTCATCTCATGAATCCTTCTTCGCGATATTTCCAGGTCTTCAATATATGTTACATTTTTTTTAACAATTCAATAACAGTAAAAATTAAAAATTAAAAAATTAAAAATTATACAACACATGAACCCTAAATCTACAGTTCCATATAATTAACGATCAATCATGTTTTTGTAAATTAAAAAAAAAATATATACATACAAAAACATCATACAGTCAATTTAAACCGTATCTATACAATCATACATACAGGCGCATTAAAAACAATTTCCTGTTCCGAAAAAAAAACTTGGCTCTGATACCAATTGTTGGAACCCCGTTCATCGGTTATGCAGCGGAACTAGTTTTTAAAATTTTTAATACAGATCATAATCTGTATCTGGGATAAGTAAACTTGGGATCGTAATTATCTTCGGAACTAATACATATAAAATTATTACAATAATAAAATATACATATCTACAGGAAATTGAAATCAATATAATGAGAAGAAATTAGAACCATACCAACGTTTAGAGGCTCCTTTATTTTTCAATATGCTCATGGTTTGTATCACTGATCTTTCTAACTATATCTGGGATCGATAACTGTATATGGACGTATCACGTACTCAGAAACTTAGAAGGATATATAGAAAAGAAATGAAAAAAACGCTGATGTTTACTGTACACAATGCACACATTAAAAACCGTCTTCACCATGCAACACTTGCACACACTCCACGACACTCGCTCAAAAATTATCAAGTGTTTTAGTTCTCTTTCTATGATTTCATGCAACCCCTTGCATGCTCATTCAAAATCAGAGAGTTGATACGTGTATATCTCTTCTTTTTCAACACACTTGCAAAACAAAAACTCTCTTTTGACTTTTTGTGCGTTTGTTTTTTATCAGATATCAAAAGGTGATTGCCCTTTTTTTTGTAAGAAACATATGTATATATATAAGGTTGGGTATTGAAAAAACTATAAAACTCTTTTAAAAACTTTTCAAAATATCACCGTACCATCCGATTCAGTTTTCAAAAATTATATATATCACATATATCACATATATATTTAACTTTAAAAAATACGATCAAAACTTTTAAAAATTTTAAATAAAAAGTATCTCATATATTTTATTTGATTTTATTTTGAATTCAAACTATTTAAATTTAAAAATAAAATATTTAATTTAATAAAATAAAATAATCATATTATCTTATTTTATTTAAAAACAAATATCAACATACACCCTCCATTTAGTGATTAATAATATAATTAAATAATTTTATTATTTAATTTATTCAATCATCATTATTCATTAATTAAATAATCTCATTATTTAATTAATTTTCGAATAAATATGTGTCACTTTCGTAACACAATTAATTAATCGTGACCCTTGTTACCTAAATCGATCGGCTAGCAAGGGGACCTAATGGATCCACGGTATTTTGAGCTCCTATAATTCTCGGAATCATTAATTAAACTCTTTAATTAATATTTCTTGATTATTAACTCCGGTGTTATTCCACTAAAAACTTGAAGCCGTACTCTCTCAACTGCAGACGCTTTTATACAGATCGATACAATTCGGTGTCCATCGATATAGCTATTACACATGGTGTGATCCTCAACAGTAGTTAATAATTAAAGCTGGATCATAATGTCTGTTATACCCCTCTAACTACATATATCCTTTAAGTACCATTGATTCTTTAATGGACAATAAATCCTATTTCCTCACAGAATTAAGAGAGCGCTCATATTGTCCAAGCCCCGAATCAACCCTTAAGGGAACTACTATCTACTTCTCACAAGAATGAGTGGATTCCACTATTGTGTACAAATCTTCCCAACCACAAGCCAAACCACAATCCCAACATACGGAGCATATTGATCGAGAACTATATCCGACATCACCCATGGTATATCAAAGACCACGATCTAACATGAAGGAGTCAATAAGACATTCAGAATTAAGATCACCCACATATAGACATCATTAGTTGATATATATAAATCTTATCAGTAAACAGATCTTTGGTGTGAGATTCATATAGATCATGGCCCAGTCCTATATGATCACATTATACAAGATGCCTCCATTCCCATATCTCATATGAATGATTCAGGATAGAATCACTGAACATTATAGAATGAACTGCAGCTATAGATTAACCACAAATAAAGTACCCAGCTTTATTTGCTATCTATGGACTGTTTAGATTGCACGTCTCTTACTGTATCCATCTATATACGACACTCATATACACAGTTCGAGATTACATCCGACAATCTAGGATGTTAATATGTTCACAAGTTTATAAAATAAATAATATAACAAGAATGAATTGAACCTTTATTTTTATTTACTTCATAAATCCATTTACAAATTACATGTTTAAGGCATAAACCCCAACACTGCCATCTCATGGGTTGAAATGTATTGAATAATTACTTCTTTCTTTAATACGATGTCTCTGATAAAATTGTATTTTGTTTCTATGTGTTTGGATTTACTGTGATACTTGTAGTCTTTAGCGTGAGCAATTGCTGCTTGACTATCACAGTAAATAGTTACTGACTTCCCATTGTCCTTAGAGACATCTAGATCTTCTATAAATCTTTTAAGCCTAACGGATTCTTGTAATGCCACCAAACAAGCCACGAATTCGGCCTCCATAGTTGATAAAGCAATACATGTCTGGTTCTTGCCACTCTAAGAGATATCACCTTTACTGAGTAGGAATGCATATCCTGATGTTGATTTTTGCTTATCCAAATCACCTCCACAAGCGATATCTGTATATCCAATGAGACGTAAATCTACACCTTGGTAACAAAAAGAGTAATCGGCAGTACCTTTGAGATACGCCAAAATTCTCTTTATGGCAATCCAATGCTTCCTTCCAGGATTGGATTGATATTTACTTATAAATCCTACCGCATATTCGATATCAGATCGTGTACACATCATAGTATACATGAGACTGCTGATAACACTAGAATAAGGAACATTTTTCATTCTTTCAATTTCTTATGGAGTTTAAGACACATATCGAGACTAAGAGTTTTCCCCTTTGATATGGGTGTATCCATAGGCTTACAATCATCCATGTTAAAACGTTCAAGAATTTTCTTTATATAAGGCTCTTGCGACAGAGCAAGAAGTTTATACGAACGATCTCTTGTAATTTTGACTCATAGTATATAGGCAGCCTCACCTATATCTTTCATCTCAAATTTTGAAGATAACCATTTCTTAATGGTCAACACATACTCTTTACAATTTCCAGCCAATAAAATATCATCCACATATGAAGATAGCATTACATACTTATCTTTATTTCGTTTTATATATACACAATGATCTTCTTCAGCCGTTTGGAACCCATAAGACATAACAGCCTGATGGAACCGTATGTACCATTATCTGGATGATTGTTTCAAACCATATATTGACCTTTTAAAACAAAATTTACAGGCTGATCCATGTATATTTCTTCATCCAGTTCTTCATTGGGAAACGTTGTTTTTTTCTTCCATTTGATGCAATTCTAGGTCCATATGTGCGACGATTGCCAGAATAAGGAGTATTGAAGCAAACCTAACCACATGGGAAAAAGTTTCTTCATAGTCAATACCCTCTTATTGAGTAAAACCTTTTACGGCTAAACGCGCTTTATGTAAACGCGCTTTATGTCTCTCTACTGTGCCATCCGCCTTTTGTTTGATGCAAAGAACCCATTTATTTCCAATGGCTTTTCTTCTAGGCAGTAAGTCAACCAAGTCTCAGACATGGTTACTTTTCATTGAATCCATCTCCTTTTGTATAGCTTTAATCCATAATTCCTTATCGGGTGAGTTGAGAGCCTCATTAACACTTTTAGGCTCATCAACATCATATGAAGTAACCATAATCGCTTCCCCTTCAATCTCAAAATGACAACGAGGAACATTTCCATGATTGCTTCTACGAGTTGGTAAATCCAAAAATGTTGTTCAACAACTTCATTACTTCTACTAGGATCAGAAGGTCTAGGTAGATATGTATTTAGTTCAAGTGGAGAATTACTCCCACTAGGAACATAAGTCATAGATAGATCCACATTAACTTCTAGTGAAGTATTTAATTTGATACCTCGATTTGATCATCCAATTCATAGAATCGAATATCTCTATCAACTTCACATATATTAGAAAATTCACTCTCTAAAAAATTCACATCTCATGATTCTATCTCAGTCACACTTCCATCCGAGTTTTCACCTATGAGTACATATCCTTTTGAATGCTTAAAAGTATCTAACAACGATATGTTTCTTTTCTTTTGCACCTAATTTTCCATACTTGTCAGATGGATCATGCATGTAACCTATGCATCCCCAAGGTTGCAGATAAGTTAAGTTAGGTTTTCTACCCGTCCATAACTCATAAGGTGTGGAAGTAACTAACTTTGTGGGAACTCGGTTAAGTACATGTGTTGCAGTTAACAAGGCATCTCCAAATTAATATACCGGAAGATTTGCTTGCGCCATCATAGACCTAGCCATTTAAAGTAATGTCCTATTCCTCCTTTCCGCCACAGTATTTTGTTACGGAGTTCTAGAAATTGTTAATTGTATGTGTATACATTTTTCATCGCACAATTCATTGAACTGATCTGAAGGTATTCATGTCCCATGTCAGTACGTAATGCTTTAACTCTTTTATCTAATTGATTCTCTACTAAGTTCAAGTATGATTTGAAACAATCAAATGCTTCGGAATTAGGAGAAATC
This sequence comes from Dipteronia dyeriana, assembly GCA_032871835.1. Classification (NCBI taxonomy): domain Eukaryota; kingdom Viridiplantae; phylum Streptophyta; class Magnoliopsida; order Sapindales; family Sapindaceae; genus Dipteronia; species Dipteronia dyeriana. The sequence goes on from CM065297.1 coordinate 3,299,877, forward strand.
AAATAGACATAACCAAAATGGGTAAAGTCATCTATGAATGTAATAAAGTATGAGGAACCAAACCTTGCTTTTACACTTATTGGACCACAAATGTTAGAGTGAATTAATTGTAATGGATTTTCAGCTCTATTTCCCTTTCCAAATGGTTTTGTAGTTGTTTTTCCTGCTAGAAAAATTTCACAGATAGTTAATTCTATTTTATCAAATGAACCTAAGAGACCCTCTCTAGCCAATCTGTTCATCCTATCTTGGCCAATATGACCCAGTCTAGCATGCCAAATGTTCACATCAACATTGACATCATTAACAGAAGCAATTAATGAAAAACAACCATTATCATAATTAAAGCCGTCTAACTCGATATTTAATATAATAAAACCATTTAACAGATATCCAGTACCAATACAAACAGAATTAAAAATAATATCCATACAACCACCATAAAAGTTAAGTTCATAACCTAAACTTAAAAGGACAATAACTGAAACTAAATTTCGTCGAATCTCAAGAGCATAAAAAACATCATGGAGATAAAGTATTGACCACCAAGTGTCAATACCCTTCACTTCAACTCTCGAGTTGTTTTCCATGTAAATCCATCTAGTCCCCTAACTGATTGGACAATATTCTATGAATGCTGCTCTGTCTCTAGTTACATGGTATGTGGCTCCTGAGTCTACAGTCCATAAAGGATGAGATTCAGTAAGTAAAACAGAACTAGAAACCAAAGCATAGTTATCAGTTATTAAGTTGGGCCGTACCTTTTTCGGTTCAATGCACTCACGAGCAAAATGACCCAGTTTGCCACAATTAAAACATTTCAACTTTGCTATGTCCTTCTTAACACCAAAACTCTTGCCTCTTTTCAGATCCAATCTTATCCTTGTTGAAATCCTTTTAGGACCCTTCCCTTTCTCTTTTTAGAAGTTCCCTTTCTTTCCTTTGTGTATAAAGCTCTTTGCCTTGCGTTTGCTGGACTCTGCCATGTAAAGCTGACCGGAAGCCTTAGCTGCCTCTAGATGCTCTACTTCCAGTTTAACATGACGTGATATATCATCAAATGTTTCGATATTTTAATTGTGGGTCATATTGATCTTCATGTTTTCCCAGCTATTAGGAAGAGACAGGATCATTGCTTGAATATGTTGCTCATCAGTTAAAGTATGACTTGTAGACTTCAATTCACGTATCATGTTTGACACGTATCATGTAGACATCTCTCTCAGGTGTTGCCTCATATCATGATTCTGGCACTTCCTGTATGTGTCAAACTTAATTGTAAGTCTTCTAAGCTTGGTAGTTGAAGTACCATCAAACTTGTCCTTCAACGTAATCCATATGCCTTGCGCAGTGTCATATTTTTCACATTCACACATGAGAGCATCAGTCATGCTGCTTAGCATCGTTATGCAAGCTAGACTGTTCATCCTTTTCCAGGTCTGATATGTTTCCATATCTCTCCTATGTTGGACAGTGCTACCATCTGGTGGTTCAACCATAGTGTTCATAAGTGTTTCCAAATCCTCTTGCTCTTCAAGGATCGACTGAATTTTTCGGTGCCACATCCAATAGTTGTTACCATTTAGCTTTTCTCCCTTGTTCAACTCAGTAACAATTGACTTAGATGCAGAAGCCATTTCCTGAAAAAAATTATGCAACACATAGTCTAAATAATAGTTATTCTAGCACGTTTTTTCTAATAATTTCACACTTTGCACAATTCTATGCAACAAACTTACACTTAAAAATATAATAAGAAGAATATTAGGATAGGAATCGAAACAAGAGTCAAAGCTCTTGATCATCATCCATGTCCACAACATTCACTAATTTATATTTATTAGTGTCTTTTACGCAAACAGTTCTAACATTGTTTCCTACAATTTAGAACACCCATTTTGAATAAGCACAAGTATATTAAAACTATGCACAATCATTTACACAAATATCTCATTTCATTAATAACAAGAGTTTATACACATTAGAAGTATCTACAAAAATATGTACATCATAAGAATTACATTCTCAATTAGTAATTATAAAACTCTCTAGGATTTCATACAAGATTCACTCAAAGTGTGTATAGATACTCCGCTCACCAGTCTTTGGTAGATTGTAATTCTCATCTACCTAATACTTTCTACAAGCAGCATTTATGTACCACTCAGTCTTAGAATTATAACGTTTTTGGGTTCTCAAACTAGAACCCATACTCAAATCCGTATGCTTTCTAAGATTTCTACGCACTCGATGATGATCGTAATCCAATATGATTTCTAAAGCTTCATTAAAAGTGGTAAGAACATCTGCTTTTAGCAATGTAAGCATTGCATAATTCTGTTATTGTAGTTCTTCTGGTAGAATCTTAAGGACGGTGTGAGTTATGTCTTTCCATATAAACTCTATTCCACCATCAATCTAAGGCCATTTAGAAACGATGAGATCCCCAAACCTGAACATTTGTTCGTAAAAACTAGTGCTAAAATCCATTTTATGACCTTCTAGTTTGTTTATGAACTTAGCAAATAACATTTCGAAATTCCTATATCCTTCAATATCTTCTTCATCTATCTCTATCCTTGGAGATTGTTGACTTTCATCGTCCTCAAGTGTCCCAGGTGTATACTTCTCAATAGTATTTTCCTCTATGGACATTTCATCAAACAATAGTGAATAATCTTCTACTGATTGTGATGAATATTCCTCCACCGATAGTGGTAAGTACTTATCTTGAAGATCAGAGTCATCCGACAATGGTGAATTATTTTCTACCAATTGTGGTGAATATTCCTCCACCGATAGTGGTGAGTACTACTCATGAGGATCAGTGTCAGATGAGCTGTGGTTACACATTTCCTTAATCTACAGAGAAATGAAAAATAGATACCATCAATAATTTGTTAGTAAAATTTTGAGAATTTATAAAATTTATAGGGTACATATTCAGCTCCCACTGGAGTGAAAACAATTAACGGAATTAATATTTTTTTTTACCAGAAAACCGCCATCAGTATCGGTAACCGCTTTTCGATCGTCGAAAAACCACTTTAATGGTCGGAAAACCACTTTAAGTACACCAAAAAATTGAACCGACATGGGACCGTCGCAGGAAAAAATCATCGAAAACCGTCATAGAAAACCGTCACCGAAAACCCCTTCGATCGCTGAAAACGGTTGATGGTAACCATGTAACCCCTTTATGACATGTGTCATCAGGTGATTGGACCACATGTCATAGTTAACTCACCATTGACACGTGTCATGATCTGGGGTAGCCATATAAACATAACACTGTGCTGTTATTTGATGCACGCGCATCTGTGGCACGTATGATCCACACGCCACCTTCCCATCTTCGTCTGGTTATCGAACCACTACCGTTAGATTCCAAAGTTTATTAATTCCATTAATGCCCTTGAAAGTGAATTTTAGTTCTGAGGTGAAGTGCACTCGCCACCCCAATAGTGCGTGACACTATTTATCATCTTCAACCTCAAGAACCAAATTTTTGGAAAAATAATGTTCCCAACCCGATTTTCATTCACTTCGTTCTCACTCATTACTAAACCAAATTATGCAATTTTGGTATCTATGGAAAGCTTGGGATATGTAGTTCCTAATGGTACTAGATTCGTAACTAATTACGACCATTATGACTCCCTACAAGTTACTCAAAGTTTTGAATTTAGTGCTCTATGTCTTAGTGTTCATATGCATAAATTTAAGTCTCATGGCATATAACACAAATGAAACACATAATGTTTATATAAGATATTGTATATTAAATTCAAAACAAAATCATATGTTCTACATACTCAAAATTAATACTGTAAAACATATGTGTTATATGTACCAGAATTGATCAAATGTATTAATAAAAAAAAATAGAATTATCATGGCATTTTCTAACGAAAATTGAACGGATTTCTTGTCTACATAAACATGTTTATGGATCATACAATGGAAATTCAAAAAATCATTTACTAACTTAACATGTTATCATGTAAATGACTGGAAAACTTAAAAATAATCCATGTAAACAATAAATCCGAATTTAAAAATATATACATATATTTCTAAAGAAAATGTCACAAAATTTTTGTAAACCTGAACACATTCAACAAGTTCTGATACCAATGCTAATTCATTCAATATATGAAGAAAGTTTATCAGAAGAATGTACCTTTCTTCTTATCGAAAAGCAAATGTATCACATGTCGGATAGAGTTACCTAATAGGAACTCTAACTCAAATCACAATAATAAATATCTTACTCCTTTATTTCTGTGTTCTTAATAGAATTATACGTAATTCTATTTTACTGACAACTCATATATATATATATATATACACGTGATAACAACAGTTATTCTCTGATAACTGCTATTGCAGTTAACTAAAGTATGTTGGATTGGGCTTTATGGATCAAGTCCATGAAATTGGGTTTTGACCCATCCTGGATGTATCCAATATTAAAACCAATATTATTTAATAAAATTGGGATAAATAGTTCTAGTACTTACAAAATTCTTAAATTTAAACACTAATTAAGAAATATTAAAATAAAAAGAAGCATTGTTACTGTCCTGACACATCCTTTTTCCAGGCTACTAGTAGTAATTCGTGCTCATTCTTGCGGAGAAGCATCTTGTAGGGGCGAGAGATCTTGGAAGCGGATCTCATTGGCGTATTGGGGGTGGAACTTCAGTCAAAATTTACTCTGATAGGTGGTTGCCTCGTCCTTAGACCTCCAGGGTTTTTTCTCCTCCCAAGCTTCCTGAATCTGCTATGTTGCAAGTTTTAAAAACGCCTTCTGCTTGGAATGAGGAGCTTATCAAAAATTCCTTCCTTCCAGAGGATGTCTCACTGATTCTCATTAGCCCTTGTTCTGCGAGACTCTGTCCGAACTCTCTAACCTAGCACTACTACAAGTCTGTCTCTTATTCGGTCAAATCTGGTTATCATCTAGGTTTTTCTTTGAAGCCGATTCCTAGCTCTTTAGACCTAAGCTTGAGTGAGTCATGGTGGAAATATTTATGGAGAATTGAAGTTCCAGCTAAGGTTAAATTGTTAATTTGGTGTGCTAGCCACGATTGGGTGCCTGCTAATTACAGTCGTGCTAAACGAGGTATTTGTTGGACTGTGTGTGCCCAATCTACAATGGTAGAACAAAGTCTACATTGCAGGCTTTATGGTATTGCCCTTCTCTGAAGAAGGTTCAAGTTATGTGATGTTTATGAGAGGTTTTAAAGCGAATGAGTACTGCATTTTATCGATTTCATGTTGGCCTGTAAGAGTCGCCTGATACCAGAAGAGGTTGAGTTGTTATGCATGGTTATTTGGAGGATATGCTTCTGAGAAAGTGCATAATTCGGCTACAATAGTTGATGAGGATATTGTTCTGTGGGTTGCGTCTTTCCTTGATGATTTTCGACGAGTAAACACCCCGATTGTTTCTATTCTAGTGTGCTTCAAATGGTTCATGCTTCTTGGATCCCCCTAAGGTGGGACTTTTTTTAAAGTTGTGATATGGCTGAAATTCAGCCATGCAAGCAAAGCTACGAATGGGAAGGAACTTAGTCGATTAGCACATGTTATCAGTGTTGGATAATTTTGTGATAAACTCTCATTTTGAGAGCAAAAATTGAGTATGATATATTCCATAGAAATGGAAAATTAAAGTGGATTCGAATTATTCTCCGTGAGAACTTCGAAATGGTATACTCAAATTCACAAAATGGTTAATGAGTGAATGAAAAATGGAGTCTCAAAGTGGACCCATTGTGTAGGGAATAAAATGAATCCCACATTGCTTAGGGAAATCACTTATATATAGTTTATAAGTGAATGTGTGATATGAGCTATCAACATGTATGGCACAGAGGCTCTCTCGCGCGTGCAGAGGGTGGGGTGCAAATTATGGATCCCGAACCTTCGAATGCACGACTCGTGTATGGGAGCGACCTGTGTACACGAATGCAGCTGACCTTTTGTGATCACTAAGAATACAGAATCGGGTTGGAGAATATTAACTAATTAAACCTCGGTTCATTCACTGTTTTCTAACGTGTTGTTTTCTTGTGTTGTTACTTTCTGTTTCCAGATACCTACCAGATTTCTTTTTGGAATTACGATTTACAATCGGTTGCTATTTCAGTTAGCACATGTTATCGGTTGTTAAAAGTTTCACATAAAAGGGGACTCATGATGATTTCATGGCCACGATGTGGAGAGATGGGTGAAATAGCTGAATGCATATGTATTGAGTTTCATGTTGAAATATATAAAATAACCTTTCCTTCAAATCTTCATGTTTCTCTCTTCTAAATTCTTATAAATTCAGCTGTGTGTATTTGATACACATCAACTTAACACATATGCGGCAATAGGCGTGTGCAAAGGAAGAGTGGGGACTAGTTCATTATTCGTGACAATGTGGGGGGATATCTTGGCATCCAGTTCACAACCTTTACAGGCCAATTTTTCCCCAGAGATTGCAGTGGCGATAACGACGCTCAAAGGCTTGGAGTTTGCTCGAGATTCGGGACTACTTCTTTTGCACTACGGAGTTCGATGCCAAGGTGATCGTGAAGCATATCAATTCAGGCACTGCCTTCTTATCAAATATAGGACTGATCATTAAGTATGTTTTTTTCTGGATTCTCATCCTAACTGCTAGTTTTGCTCCCCGCTCAGCCAATATGGTGGCTCATCATCTGGCTAAGATTGGCTTAGCTTCAGATGTTAATTTGTTTAGGATGGAAGAGGTCCATCACTCTGTGGAGTCCATTGTTCTGGCCCTTTGGGTGATCACCCAGCTCCCCGTGTAATCCTTCTTTGGTTTAATGAAGTTTACCCTTTCAAAAATAAAATGAAACAAATAGTTCTAGTGCTTAACAAAAATCTATAACAAATTAAAGTAATTAAAAATAAATAAATAAAAAATATTAAAAAAATAAAAAACCCTATCTCTCTCTCTCCTCATCTCCTCATTTCTAACTGTTTTACTGAACCACTGTTTCTCCTTTTTCTCCACCTCTCATCTCTCATCTCTCATCTCTCTCTCTCTCGTTTCTATTTCTCGGGTTTGCTTGGCCGTCGGAATGGTGGTTTGGATTTGAGTGTTGGTTGGGTTTTGTTCGGCCGTTGGAGGTGATTGGATTTAAGAATGGTGGAGGTTGTGCTGGGCGGCGGCAGTGGTTGTCGAATCGGTGATTTAAGAGTTGGGTTGTTGAGATGAATGATGGTAATTATGGGTTAGGGTTTGGTGATGTAGATAGACGGTAATGTGTTGATGATAAGATGGTGAAGAGATGAATTTAGATTTTCATTTCCGGATTTTATTTTGTTGAAAAAAAAAATAGAGATCCAATCTAGAACTCCACTGTTTTTTTTATAGTTTTTTAAATTTATAATAAAAAAGGATCAAAACTACAAATCTGGATACATACAATTTTAAAATGACAAATTGCCATAAAAATATTAAATGGATTCTTTTTTTAATTATAATTTAAATGGATTCAATAATAAGGAACATTCAACCATATCACTACTAAAACATCAATCACTACATTTTTTTCTTTCATTCAACAAAATACAAATATAGAATCACTTTCTACTCTTCCTAAAATCAAATCATTTTCCATTCAAGAGTAAATATACATCAATAAAATGAAAAAGAATAATGCTAAACATCCCATATACAATCTCACTATTTCCATCCTAACACACATGGCAACTAAGGTGTCACTTGGTGAGTGAACACACATTAATTGATACTCATTTTTCCTACCTATGTATTCACTCACCAATTAATGTTTATTCGCTCACCAAGTAACACCTCAGCTGCCACATGTATTGGGATGGAAATGGTAGGATCGTAGGTGGAATGTATAACATTACTGAATGAAAATATTGTTATAAAAAAAATGTTATAAATCCTTAAAACTAAAGTAAACTCCACATAAAGGATGTGGTGCTAATCAGATTTGTAAGCTAGCTGTAAATCTGCAACAAATGAATGCAAGTCTCCTTCTTCGTTGTGTTATGCCCGTGTCTACAACGTCATAGTTAGAGTCTTCTGGTAACCCACAATCTAAGCTAACGGATCCTAAGAGAAAGAAAGACTAAGGCTTAATTTTACTGTTAGAGTATGAAACACATAGTACTCGTACAATTATAACTTCAATTTTGGATACTAAAACCTGATTGATCCTGGCAATAAATAAATACTGCCACAACCAAAGTAGTACAACGGTATTAAAAGAAGTATTTGATAAATAAATGTTGGTCTCGTCCTGCAGCTGTTTTTCAGTCCGTTTTCGTTTTTATTTTTCAAAAACGATTTTCAAAACGCGTTCGTTAATCATTTTTCATTTTATTTTTAAAAAACGAAAAAAAAAAATGAAAAACCAAACCAGTGATAAAAGTGAAAGATTTGAAAAACACAAAATACTTGTTTTTCGTTTTTTTTTTGTTTTTCATTTTGTTTTTCACTTTTTTTTTTATATATATATATAAATCATTTTTTTTAACTATTAATTGTACTATTATACATTTCATATGGCTAGGATAAAACGGGACAAGATTTTTAAATGAGCAAAGTGCCCATATATATATATATTTTATTGCATGAGTGTTTTAGTTCTAGTTGGAAATAAATATATATATATTTATATAGTATATAATGTCATATATTATAAAAATATAATATAATATATATGTATATATATATATTTATATTATTTATAATTTTAGAGTTTAGTTTTGATTAATTCAATTCTTGATATATTTTAGTGTTACTTTTGTTTAATTTAAAAATTACAATACAAAAATTATATTGGTTAATTATGTAATATTTTTTTTATAGTTTTTTGGTTAACCTACCAAACACGTTATTTTCATTTTCATTTTCAAAATACAACTTTCAGTATATACTGTCAGAAGCGTTTTCGGAATTCGAAACTGAAACAAAAAACACTGTTTTCATTTTCATTTTTATTTTCGAAAAACAACAACTAAAAACACGTACAGAACGAGCCCTTAATTTTACTGTTAGAGTAAGAAACATATAGTACTCGTACAATTATAACTTCAATTCCAGATACTAAAACCTGATTGATCCTGGCAATAAATAAATACTGCCACAACAAAAGTAGTACAACGTTATTAAAAGAAGAATTTGATAAATAAATGTTGTCTCCGTCATGCAGCTGTTTTTCAGTTCGTTTTCGTTTTTATTTTTAAAAAACGATTTCGAAAATGCGTTCGTTAACCGCTTTTCATTTTATTTTCAAAAAAAAAAATGAAAAACAAAACAAATATTAAAAGTGAAAGATTTGAAAAACAAAAAATACTTGTTTTTAGTTTTTGTTTTTGTTTTTCATTTTGTTTTTAGTTTTTGTTTTTGTTTTTCATTTTGTTCTTCAATTTTTTTATATACAAAAATTATTTTTTTAAAACTATTAATTGTATTATTATATGTTTCATATGGCTAGAATAAGACGAGACAAGATTTTTAAATGACCAAAGTACCTATATATATACATTATAATTATTATTATATATATTACAAAATTATATATTTTATATAATATTATTAATATATAATATATAATATATTATTATATAAAATATTATGTATTATAATATTTATATAATTAATATATATAATATAAATATAATATTATTATATATTGTATATAATATATATGTAATAATATATATATATATACACTATCAAATATTATATATTTATATAGTATATAATGTAATATACTATATATAAAAATATAATAATATTTATATATATATTGTAATTTTTTATTTATAATTTAAGAGTTTAGTTTTGATTAATTTATTTTCTGATATGTTTTTTTTATTTAATTTTTGATGTATTACTTTTGTTTAATTTAAAAATTACAATACAAAAATTTTATTGGTTAATTATGTGATTAATTTTTGATATTTTTCGGTTAATCTATCAAATGCGTTTTTTTTCTTTTCTTTTTTTCAAAATACAACTTTCAGTATATGCTACCAGACATGTTTTCAGAATTCGAAACTGAAACCAAAAACACTGTTTACATTTTTATTTACAAAACACAACAACTAAAAAACACTTACAGGACGGACCCTTACTGAAACCAAAGTAGTACAGCGGTGTTAAAAGAATAATTTGATAAAGATTATATATATATTATAATTTTGATGGCTTTCCACCAGCTTTATCAATACTCATGATATTAATGTGGAGATGCAAGTAGAGAATAATTAGCTTTATCAAACTTCATAAGCGGTCACCGTTGTAAATACAGGTGACTTTTAGACGATATTTACTTATCTTATCCTATGCAATTTACTAAATTGAGTGCAAAAGGTGCAAGTTGGTTGTGTCACTTTTACTCACTATATATATGTGTTTGCGCTCGCTCTCTCTCTTGTAAACGAGTTCTCTAGTATGAATGAAATAAAGCATATATTTTCTGTACTCTCATATCTCTCGTTCTTCCTATGATCATATATATATACGGTGAAAATAGTGAGAAATGTCATCTTTTTTTTGGTGAATTACAGTGATGTCACCGTTATAATAAGTTAAGTTTAAAAGATACCTATTATGATGAACTACCAAAATTGTCCTTAAATAATCGATTCTTTATTCTTTAAAAGCCTCTCTCCAAAAAAGTTGTCTGAAAATCAATCAACTACTCCAGGTATCTCTTCAAAAAACGAGCTCGATTCCAGATATTACACAAGAAGACAAACTAATATTTCTGATCTTCATTTTCATTTTTTCATGCATTTCTGTGTGGTTTAACAATGTATGAACATGTTGTCTCAATTTTTTTTGTTTAAGTCTACGGGTTGTAAACTTTTTTAAAAATAATGTAAGAACATGTATGCATTTTATTTTTGGTATATATATTTTGGCCGAGTTGATTTGAAATGGTGCAAACAAGTTTAAAATCTTGGGCATAAAAGCTAGAAAGCATTTTAAAAAAGCTCGAAACATTAGTAAAAAAACTCGATCAAATTATAAAAAGCTCGATCCATAAAATAAATGTTCAATCCATAAAATAAATGCTTGATACCTCATAAAAAAAGCTCGATTTGTCACAAAAAAACTCTATTTGTCACCAAAAAAGCTCGATCCCTCATAAAAAAAGCTAGATTCCTCACAAAAAAAACTCGATCCCTAAAATAAAAAGCTCGAACCATATTTGAAAAAAGCTCGAACTATATTAAAAAAAGCTCGATCATGTACAAAAAGAGCTCAGTCATGAACAAAAAAAGCTAGATCAGTAAAAAAAAAAAAAATTTGATCGCTTACACTTTTGATTTTTGTTTAATAATTTATAATTGTAAATTTAATATTAAATATTATTTTCCTAATAATGGTTTTGATGATGATTTTGACAGGACAATGGATAATGTGAGAATAGTCATATCTTATAATGGTCGATGGGAACAGTTACCCGACGAAAATCAGAGGTATTTAGGTTCTGATACCCAAGGTTTGTATGTGTCAAAGAATTTGAGTTACAACGAACTGGTGTCCATCGTGCAAAGCATTGTGAAGTTTAATGAGAACAAATACAATGTTGATCTACAGTCTATATCAATTGTTCCTAGGACTACATGTCATACATTTATAAGAAACAATGATGATGTTCAGTTTATGTTAGAGAAAGATAGGGTGATCCCTCAAGTATGTGTTAGTCTAATCGAGAAGCCAGTAAGAGGTGTCATTGGTAAAGATATCCCTCATCGTGATAACACCCAACAATTTCGATCATCAGGCGGAAGCAACCAGTTGTTCACAGAAAGAAGTGGGATTGACGGTCGGGAAAACATATGTGTTGTCCCACCGAAAGTAGCCGGCCATGCTGATATACTGGGACCTCAATTCGATGATGTCTTTGGTTATCAAATTGAGATGAATGGTAGGCAGTACAACCACCATTACAATGAGATCTACAATGACATAAACAATTAGCAGAATACATCACCGAATGTTGGGCTGATTCATGAAGTGGATAATGAGGACAATTTCAATCCGGTAGATAATGTAGAGAACAATAAGGATGATGAAGAACCTGTCCAAACGGAAAGACGTGTAAGATATGTACATAGGTTTAGTTCCAATGCACCAGTTATAGCTGAGACCTCTGAGGTCCGGGCTAATGTAACTCCAGATGATTCTGATTATGCCACAACATGGGTTATTCCTAAAGCCAAATCATACTCGTTTGGTATGGGTGGAAGCAGGAACTTGGTTGAAGATGAACCTACAAACATGATATATAAAGGGCAATTCTTTCCAACAAAAAAGGATTTGAAGAGACTAGTAGGCCATTTTTCAATACAGCAGAACTTCGAGTGGAAGGTGAAAAGGTCCAATAAGACAACATTACATCTAGTTTGTTTGATGGAAAATTGTACATGGAAGTTAAGAGCGGCGAGGAGAGATGAAGGAATATACTTTCAAGTAAGAAGTTTTGTCAACGAAAACACTTGTCTGTTAGAGAAAATTCACTGCTGCCACCGACAAGCTAGTGTAGTCATAACTGGAGAAGTTATTGCACATAGACTTCAACAACAAGATGGTCGACTAATGCGTCCGAAAGACATAATCGCCGACATGAAATCAATGTATGGAATCCAAATCATGTACAGTAAGGCATATGCCGCCCTCGATTATACGTTGTCACTGACATATGGAACGCATGAGGAAACCTTCCAACTGTTTCCATCTTTTGGTTACCTTTTGGAACAAATCCTGGCACAATCACTGACTTACAGTGCGACGAAGATGGTAAATTTTTATACTTTTTCATATCGATTGGTGTATCACTTAGAGGATTTCGGATGTGTATGTGTCCAGTAATTGTCGTTGATGGTACCCATTTGAAGGGACGATTCGGAGGTACAATGTTTGTTGCAACAACACAAGATGAGAACGAACAGGTGTATCCAATTTCTTTTAGGTACGGCGACTCAGAAAACAACCTTCCATGGGAATGGTTTTTGGATTGCTTGAAGGGTACCCTAGGTCATATCGATGAGCTGGTTTTCATTTTCGATAGACATGTAAGCATTGAAGCAAGGATTTCTAAAGTGTTCCCTTATGCCACCCATACCATATGTTGCTGGCACTTTGCTGAAAATATTAAGAAGCAATTTCATAGGAAGGATGTTACCGCAATAATGGATAAAGCTTTCCACGCATACACCGATTTGAATATAACCGGCATATGAAAGAGTTAAGAAACTTACACCAGAATGCATATGATTATGTAATTGATACCGGTCCACACAAGTGGTCTCGTGTACACTGCTCCGAAAGAAGATACAGGGTGATGACAACAAATGCTGTAGAATGCATAAACTCATGCCTAAAATTTGCACGACAACTGCCTATGTTGACTCTGGCTGAGTTCATTACGAATATGCTACAACGGTGGTTTCACGATCACTATAGAGCTGCACAATCTATGCGTCATCAGTTGACCGACCAAGCACATCTTGTGATCTTAAAACGTATGGAGAAATGTGGTTTTATGACCGTAAATCCAGTAGACTGGAATATTTTCTCGGTCAAGCGGTTTGGAAAACAGTGGACTGTTGACTTAGCCCGGAAGACCTGTACTTGCAACAAATTACAAATGGATCATTTTCAATGTTCTCACGCACTTGCGGCCGCACGGTACATTACTTTCAAGTTTTACTTGAGGTGATTATTACTGAAACGTGAAGCTCATCGTTTTCATTGTTTTTTACAGGGAGCAAAACTTGGATTTGACAACTTTGTGTTCAGACTACTATAAGAGACAGGCACTTATTGACACGTACTCGGCTCTTATTATGCCGGTTAGACATCCTTTCACTTGGGTTGTGCCATCAGACATTGCTCAAAGGGTGATTTTGAATCCAATCTCCAGGAGACAAGCAGGACGCCTGAGGGCGGGTCGCCATGTCTCGTCTTCGGAGAGGACAGCTACACAATCGTGTAGAAGATGTGGACAACCAGGGCATAATTCCAGGAGATGTTCTAACCCACCTATGATTAATGAAGGTCCAAGCAGAGGTGTTTCCGATGAATACCGCCACAAGTGTAGTATCTGTCATTCAATTGGACACAACAAATAAATGTGCCATAACATTGACTCTAATAGGGAATGAATGATAAAGTTTTGATCACATTGAAAACATTTGGAATTGCATCAGATTGTAATAATTTGGAATTGCAATAATAACTTATTTTGTATGTGTTCGTTAACATATTATATCACATTGTCAAGGTTTGGTATGTGTTTTATACATGTGATGGCATACACCGGAAACAAAAACATTAAAAGAAATTGAAATAATATTAATGAATTACAATGTCTTTGTACATAAAAAATGGTAGGAGGAAATATACAATCAATCACTAGGCGGGCCTGAAGTTACAAAAAATCTCCACATCCATTTTCTCCCGAATGATCCCCATGTCATCCTTTGACCAATCAAAAAGGCTTCGACCCGCCAGTAAATACTCGATAAGTCTCAAAGTATGGGGACCACAGATACCTCTGCAATTGGACACATTAAAACGCATTACAAATCATTTTTAAATAATATCTAAGCACGTGAATGAAATAGAATGTCTTACGATTTTTTTTTGTTGGGGGACTGTAGAATTGGGGACCACGCTGATCGAGAAGGACTTATTTTTCCTAGGGAACTGTCGACGACCACCTCGTCGTGCAGTGTGGAACCCCGTGTCATTCAACATGGACGGCAAAAACCACCGTAATGGCCGGACTTGCTACTTCCTGATATAATGAGGAACTTACTATCTCTAGAGGTCAAATATGTCAACCTTCCCGAGAATAAGGTCGACGGTCACCACCAGCCAATGTTGGCCCCCAACGTTGCACGGTATCAGGACCTATACTAGTATGCATAAAGTGTTAGGTCAGGATATACGAACAATTTATATTTTAAATCATTTCCACCATCTAACACTTATCAAGTCAACCTCGTGTCATGGGCGGTTTCCACTCGTGGTTGCTCCACGGACAGTCTGAAGGCCCTCTTCCAACCATCGAGACTGTAACACATTCCATCTTACCATGGTCACAGCCCCGTGCGAATCACCAGGCATCATACTCTTCCACTGTAACAACACAAGTGGTTGTACATACAATCATTGACAAAATGGTATCAATAATAAAAAAACATAAAACGAGATTTGATTCAAATAATTTATAACTACTTACATAGAATTGTGTATCCAATACGTTGATTCTCTGGTTGTACACAATGGGGAATCCTCACTGTCGCTTTCGAAGAATAGGGAGGTATGCGTCCATATGCAGACAAACAATAAAACTAATGAATTGTTAATTATACAACATTATTTAAACAAACATTAATATGAAAATCACGTAAGTACTTACCGTGTCCTCCAAGTCCATGAAGTTGGACTGCATACGGATGAACCATCTGGCATCCACTGGTGCCAGCACGTCCACATCACGTCTGTTTAATGATTGGATTAGCTTTAGGTAAATTTGAATAAACATTAAAACACTGCCATTTTTATTAGATGAAGTTGGACTCACAGTTCCCCGTTGATGTTCCTCGTGAAGGCTTTGTATGACACAAGCTGGTCAGCGTCCACGAGTCCGTGGGGGTCAAATATATGTTCCACATACTCGGGCCGTGTCCTCAACCTCTTCGGCCAGCATGGATCTGTGTAAGGGCTCATCAACTGCCATCCGCGCTTAACTATACGCTTAATGTGCGGTACTCCAACCTTCGATGAGCTCTGGAGCTCGGTCGATGTGTTGGGTGAGGGAGAGGACCGTTGCGGCTAAATCGATATGTTGGGTTGTAGAGGGACCCGCAGACCCTGGGTCATCATGCTAGGTGGGGGAGGGGACCGCTGAGCCTGGGTCCATATGCTGCGTAAGGGAGGGGACCGCTGCTGCTGAATCGATGTGCTGGGCGGTAGAGGGGACCGCAAACCCTGGGTCGTCATGCCAGGTAAGGGAGGGGACCGCTGAGCCTGGGTCGACATGCTACGTGAGAGAGGAGACCGCTGAGCCGACGCCGACGCCGATGTGCTATGTTAGGGAGGGGACCGCTGTGGCTGAATCAATGTACTGGGTGGTGAAGGGGGCCGCTGGGGCTGGGGTGAGACCTAAATAGAACAACTGGGAGGTCCGACCGAACTGATGTACGTGTAGCAAGCCTACTATCGCTGGTACGCGACTGAGGTTGACTCTCAGGACCTACCCCCCTTGGTAGGCGGGTCCTCGCTACGTCCACTTGTCTTGTCTATCTCCCCAATATACCTATCAGTCCTGTCTCCGAGACTAAAGCCTGGATCAGGAGCTGGGGGGCCATCCATGTATGTACGTATGGTCGACCCTTGAAGCCCCCGGATCATTTCCAGTAACACTCGGTGTTGTTGCTGACGATCCTCATCACTCTTTCAGATAATATCCACCAACTCCAAGTGTTGACGCTCTCGATCCTCCTCACTCTTCTGGAGGGCTTCACGCACATCGTTCAACAGATCTGCCCACGGGGCCTGAAATCATGTCTATAATGTTAGTACAAAACTATCAACATCACGTGTTAATTAAAAAACTAAACTTTGTTTTCAACTTACCTCTCCATCACGTCCAACGCCCCCACAACAATCCCTTGTAGATGTACCATGTCCGGGGGTGGTAAACTGAACCCGCCTATGCCTATGCCTATGCCTATGCCTATGCCTTTCTCGTTGAGGGCTGTCTTATACCCCTCACTGTCACTGGGACTTAAACCCCCAGCAGCGGGCTCAAATCCCTCACTGTCAATGGTCTTGTCTGTCAAACCCTCACCATCTGTCCCACTGTTCCCCCCAAAGGTGGTCTGATCAGAGACCGGTGGCTGAATATGAAGCCTGTCCTCCTCTACATACAGACTCCCCCTCTCGTTTAGTCCCGCATAGTACGGTGCATGTCTCTCAACTGGTGTGGGCACCAGTTCCTTCCTCGGAAACATCTGAAATATTAGTTAGAACAATGTAATTGTACACAAACTAACTAATATAAACATTAACAAATTAAATACATACCCTGACTTTGAAAATCTTGGCCAGCTTCTTCCCTCTCGGTTGTATGGTCGACTCCCACTTCAAAATATGGGGAGACAGATCCGTAACCCTCCGGGAACCGAACTTTTGGCCCAAATCAGGGATCACCTCGAAAGCAAATATCTGCATCAAAGATAAGTACGATAACTAACCATAACATTGAGAACAACACCAATAAAGTACAACTTGTAATTTGAAGTTCTTACCAATAGGGCATGAGATAGACTGTATATGTTGTAGGTCTCCACTGTATGCACGTCAGCGCCCTTTTCTAGCTGGCGTCACTCGAACCTGTATCGTCGTCCGTCAAGTGCATGCTTGAATGAGTAAATAGAATGTCTGTACACGTGGGCACCCCACGGGAACGCGTCGAACGCATTGAGATCCTCAACCAGCTGAAACTGCCATACTGAAATCTTGAGTCTCTCATCCACCGCCATTAGTATCCAGTTCAGCATATATATGAGGCAGAGCTTCACAGCATCGTACGCCTCTCCAAACTCTGCGACGGTGACAACACCCCTTATCTCCTCCAACGAGACCTCATCGGCTTTAGGAAAGTACCGCTGATGTATGCCATTCTCCACTGCTGTATACTTTGTCGTGTCTGGTACACCTCCAAACCGTAATCTGGTGATCAGGTAAAATTCCACCTTCGAAAACCTCACCTACTGATTCCCTAACATGTACTGCATCTCATCTGTTGGGCCGTTATGATACAGCTCCCTAAAAAGTAACCGATGGATAATGCCACCCGAAAACTTCATCTCCCGATGCATCGTTAGGAAATGCCCGAAACATGTCGCCATGAACTGAGGCCGATCTTCATCTACAAATTCTGCAGGGACCTGGTTCAGCGCGTCGTCTATATGGGCAAGGGCATCAAAGTGGTTGTGTCGAGTCAATTTGCCCTCGAACCAGTCTCTTTCTGGAGTTTTAAGCAAATCCCTCAACCTATTTTTCATCTGCAATGTAACAGAAATACAACATTATTAAACAGAAAAAATCTCGGAACCAAAATTATAAGTCTCGATCCATTGTAAAAACAGCTCGATCCAAAAAAATATATACTCGATCCCAGGAGAAATAAGCTCGACCATTTTAAAAAAAGGTCGATCCTATGATAAAAATGCTCGATCCCATAATAAAAAAGCTCAGTCCAATTATAAAAAAGCTCGGTCCTATAAAAAATAAGCTCGATTCAAGGATAAAAAAGTTCGACTCTTTTAAAAAAAGCTCGATCCTATGTAAAAAAAAGCTCGAGCCTATAGAAAAAAGCTCGATTCCTTTAAAAAAGGCTCGATTCTATTCAAAAAAAGCTCGAACCCTTTTAAAAAAAGGCTCGCCATACCAAAACCTAATTTTCACGAAAATAAAGCTCGACTCATCTACAAAAAAGCTCGACCCTTTAGAAAAAAGCTAGATCCTATGAAAAAAATGCTCGATCCCATAACAAAAAAACTTGATCCTATGTAAAAAAAAGATCGATCTTATTTTAAAAAAGCTCAATCTCATGATGAAAAAGCTCGATCCAATGTAAAAAAAAAACTCGAGCCTATTGAAAAAAGCTCGATTCCTTTTAAAAAAAAGCTCGATATTTTCAAAAAAGCTTGATCCCATTCAAAAAAAGCTCGAAACCTTACAAAAAAAGCTCGACTTACCAAAACCTAATTGTTACGAAAGTAAAAGCTCGACTCAACTACAAATAAGCTCAATTCTCTTGTAAAAAGTCTCGATAACCC
This sequence comes from Dipteronia dyeriana, assembly GCA_032871835.1. Lineage (NCBI taxonomy): Eukaryota > Viridiplantae > Streptophyta > Magnoliopsida > Sapindales > Sapindaceae > Dipteronia > Dipteronia dyeriana. Next base: position 3,318,753 of record CM065297.1, read on the forward strand.
AGATTTCATCTTCCTCAACAGATATTCAACCAAATTACAAATCTTAACCTAAACCACAACCATTCTCAGATCTCTATTTTAACCGGTTTCTACAATTTCAATCAACAAAACTCAATTCTAATATGTAATGCAAGTTATCAACAACAAAAACGAGGAAAAAAAACTAACCTTACCTTTGTCAATCACAGTTGTTCTCGTGTACTCTCGTTTCGGTCACTTCACAGTCGATTAGTTTCCCGTCGGTTTGACTATTGCTTTTCTCTAACTTAGAAAACGACAAATTTCTCACTGTTTTAATATTTCTGGGTATTTTCGTCTGAACATGTTAAATGGTGCCTTTTAAATATACATTAGTAAAGTGGTGATATTTGCACAACACCCCCCACCCACAAATAGTGCCAATAACTTTTTGACCCATATATATATATTATATATATTATATATATATATATATATATATATATGTGTGTGTGTGTGTGTGTGTGTGTGTGTGTGTGTGTGTGTGTGATCTCATCTTTCATTTATTATTTATTCAATTTTTTTTCACATGTTCTTCATTTATTTTACAACACATTATTAGTATGAAAAATCTATTTTGTAAAAATAATCTTTTGATGGGTGATTTACTTACATCTCATTATTTTGGATCTATATTCAGTTCCGTATAACAAGATGACTTATGCCGTCAACGGAACTCATATATATAGTAATGGATTTGTTTATTTGAAATCATTTGTGTTTATGCACATATCTTACATCTCAACATTTTGGATCTATAGTCAGATCTGTATAACAAGATGACTTATGCCATCAACGGAACCCATATATATATATATAGTTCTGGATTTATTTATTTGAAATCATTTATTTTTAGGATTATTTTGATTTTAGTCCTTCTAGATTTTGTTTATCTAGGTTTAGTCCACTAGTTTTGGAATTACTTAATTCAGTCTACTAGTTCTCTGACAATACATAATCAAGTCCTTTCAAATGGGCCTTTTAGGGAATGTGATTAACGCTTCTAGAAGCTTGTTTGGAACAAGGGTATAATAGTAAATTAAACTAACAAAATCAATAATAAATAAATATTAAAAATGGAAAATGGAAAAAAAAAACAAAATAAAATATCTCTTTCACGATCTTTCTTATCTCTCTTATCTCCATACGAATAAAAAAAATTCTCTCCTCTCTCACTCTCACGATCTCTCTTCTCTCTTCTCTCTCATCTCAACATCTCTTCATCTTCATCATCAAATCCCTAGCCACAGCTTTCTAACCACTGCCGGCATGAAGTCGACTGATCGATTTCTCTCTTTTCCTCTTTTTTGTCACCGTCGATTGGGTTTGGATGTGGGAGTTTTCTGGGTTCGATTGGGTGGTGGACGTTTGGGTGTGAAGTTGGATTGGTGTGTTGGTTCGAACCCCGATTTGGGTTCGATTCTAGGCTGGATCGATTTTATGGGCTCGATTTTTTCTAGGTTTATTTTTTTCTGGGTTTGGTTTTTTTTTTTTTTTGAGATTTTGGTTTGATTTTATTTTAGTTTGATTTTCGTTTGGTTTAGTTTGGATTTTCGTTTGGATGGTTGGAGATGGATTTGGGTTTGAGAGTTAGGGTTTGGTGATTGGAGATGAATGATGGTGATGATCGATGATGGTGTTTGGTTGATTTTCAAATAAATGGTGATGATCAATGATTATGGTGATGATCGATGATGGTGAGATGGTGATGATCGATGACGGTGATGAATGATGATGATAGTGATGAATGATGATAATGATGAACGATGATGGTGATAAACGATGATGGTTATGAATGATTATGGCATTGATGAACGATGATGCTGATGATATGATGATTTCTTTATTTTTTTTATTTCAACATTTTTTTTATATTTGAAAAAAAAGATTCGGTGGATCTCCACCATGCATCTCATGAGATGGATGGTGGTCTGGATCTCCACCACATCCGTTTTTATAATTTAATTTATTTTTTTTGCTTTTGTTTTTCATTTTTCATTTTTTTTCAAATTTTAGAAATTAGGGGCAAAATGGTAAAATATAGTTTCAAACTTTTCCATCACAAACATGAATAAAAGTATAATTGTCTTAAAAGTCCTCATTTATTGATTGGCTTATTTCGTGAACAAATCACATTTTTAGGGTATTATGTAAGGTTAGCTTAGGCTCTCAAGACCTCAAGAGGAGAAGCATCGAAGGTAAAATTCTTGTGCTTACGTGCTTTGAAGAGATAGTTGCACACACTCATAAATTCATGTATAATTCTTATTCATATATATTGAGTGTTTATACTTGTGTGCATTTTGGTTTAAATGACTCTTGATTGATATATTTACATATTGTAGTTAAAGTTTCATGTCATGTTAGGCATTAGTATATGATGCATCTTCATCACTCTTGGACTTGTTGAAAAATTAGGCTATGCGCTGGTGGTGCGCTATTCGACAAGCGTAACATTCCAGTGGAACGCCGCTTGTCATGCACCACTGAGCTGTGTCATTGTTCCCGTGCAAAGTTGAAAAAATGGACAGTGCGCTACTCGACTAGTGCAGCCTCACCAATGCAACATTCAAGTGGATGGTCACATGTGTTGCGCCACTAGGTTGCGCCACTCGTCCAGCACCTATTGATAAATTAGGTTGTGCGCTACTCGACCAGCGCACGTCACCAACGCATATAAAGGAAGCTGGAACACTTTTTCCAAAACTATCTCACTTTGTTTGGATCTCATATATATATAACTCTTTGCATTAAGGTCGTGTAAGAGTTCAGAACATCATATCATTTCCTTAGAACACATTTCAAAGGAAAAGCTCTCCCAAGAACTCATCTTTAAACACTCAAAGCATTCCCATGTGCATAAACACTTCATCTTGCATCATCTAAAGTCATTTAGAGTGCATCTATGGATAGGTTTGCTTTATCACATCTTGTTTGGTAAGTTCTTCACTATCTTCTTACAAGTTAAGTGTTTTGCTTACTAAGCCATCTCTTTAATTATTTGTATGCTCTTAGAACATATTCTAGATACAAATTAGAGATTGTTGTGATGACATGATTGAGTGTTGTATTGTGATAGCTTCATAGGACTGTTTGATCTATGTTTAGCTAAGCTTTTTGAACATGTCATTTAGCTCATGATATATAGGATTGCATTAATTGTCATCTCATTATCCAAGATAAGCATATAGGGTTTCCTATCCTTGTTTGTTCTTTGAATATCATCATATATTCACATATGACATTTTATCTCTTCATTAAGAAGTAAGACTTGTGTTGCTTCCGGGAGTATGTAGCTTAAATTGCAAGCAAGATGGACTAGGTTCACTTATACCGGGATTAGGTTGTAATTCCTTTGCCATTAGTGGATTCGAGGTTCTAGTGTGGCGTACTCATCAGCCCGTGGTTTTTCCCATTTAGAGGGTTTCCACGTATATCTCAAGTGTCTTTAATATTTCCGCAATCTTTACACTTGTGATTTTGTTGTAACTAGCTAGGGGCATTTTCGTCAACTTGACCTTTTACGAAAATTGGGTAAATTTGTTTAAAATATATTCACCCCCACTCTAGATTAATATTATACACCCATAATATTTGTTTCAATTGGTATCAGAGCAGGTTCCTATACATACATAGGTGATCCTTGCTCATTTTGGTGTGTGTTGCATTTTGTGTGTGTATTGATCATTCATACACTTGTATTCATATCATTCATTCATTAAACACAATGAGTGGAAACGGTGGCAATGAGGGAGCTTCTAGCACTAGACCTCCACTTCTCACCAGATTGAATTATGCCTCTTGGAAAGGCAAGATGGAGTCGTATATTTTCCAAATTCATGACAAGGCATGGATGGCGGTTGAAGATGGCTACACTCCACCCATGATGACTCATGTAGATGGAGAAGATGATGTACTCAAACCAAAGGCACTGTGGAACGCACAAGAGTTTGAGGCATCAAAGTGGAATATGAAGGCAATGCATGCCATCCTATGTGAAATGGATGAGAGCCAGTACAAGTTGGTTCAAAATACTAGGATAGCTAATGAGGCTTGGGATATCCTAGAAGTTGCATATGAGGGAACTGATGTGGTTAAGGAATCAAAGCTTCAAGTTCTCCAAACACAATTTGAATTGCTCAAGATGGATGAGAACGAGTGCTTCATTAAAAGTGAGGTTGATGGACATTGTGAACCAAAGTCATCAACTTGGTGATCCTTAATCGGATAGGAAGATCAAGCAAAAGATTATGAGATCTCTACCCGATAAATTTGAATCTAAGGTGACGGCTTTAGAAGAGAATAGTGGTTATATGGATATGAAGCCAAGTGAAGTAATTGGGAGGCTTCTAGCTTATGAATCTAGGAAATGTCCCAACCCCACACCATCGAAAAAGCAAAAGGATATTGCTTTGAAAGCATCCAAAGTTGAGAAGGAGGAGAGTGATGACTCAGATGAAGAAATGGCATTGCTAATGAGGAAGTTCAAGAAATTCTACAAGTTCGAGGGGAAAGGTTTCGAATCCAAGGGTCAAGACTTCAAGAAAAAGACTCACTTCAAAAAGTTTGAGCCTAGGCAAGAAAAGACCGAGAAGAAATGAGTCCAATGCTATGAATATGGTGGGATAGGTCACTTTACCCCGAAATGTGTAAATCACAAGGTCAAGAAAAAGGGAAAAGTGATGGATGCCACATGGAGTGAAAATGATAACTTCAATAAAGGAGATGAGTCTTCGGATGATGAGGAACTCATGGCTAACTTCATAGCCTTTACATCCTCTCTTAGGAGCAAAGATGCTAGTGAAGAAGAAAATGAGAGTCAATAGGAAAACTACTCAAGTGATGATGGATCTTCATCACAATCCACAAATGGAAGTGTGGATAGGATGGATCTCAAGGACTATATGACTAAGTTTGAGAGTTCAAGGTTAAAAAACAAGAATGAAATTAAGAGATTAAAAGAAGAAAACCTAGACCTCTGAACACAAGTTGATCAACTAAATGAAGAGTTGGTGAGATCTAAGAGGAGTGAAGAAGGGTTGAAGAAAGAGCTTGAAGATACTAGAGAGTTGTTGGCCAAGATGAACTTAAGCACCAAAAAACATGACCACATGCTAGATGTTAGAAAGAGGCCAAGTGACAAGAAGGGACTTGGGTTTGAAGATGACAAGGTGTCCTCCACTCCAAGCAAGACCATTTTTTTAAGAAGCATGAACTTCAATGGGTCCTCTTCTCATCAATTGCCTAGGAAAAAACTTGACTTGAGAGAGTGTTCAAGTAGTGCTCAAGTGAAGGTGGCACCAAGAAGCTTACCTCAAGCCCATCCTACAAGGGCTCCTCAAGTTAACTACCCTCAACCGAAAGCTCCTAAAGGGAAGATACCTATCATGCAAGCTCAACAAAGGAAGCAATCAAGTCTTGCTCAACAACAAAGAAGGAAAACTCCTCAACAACAATCAAGACAACCACAAAGACATAGGAATGCTCCAATGCATCCTCAAGGTTATGGTATAATTCATAACTTCATTCCTACATGTCATTTTGTGGTATTCATGGTCATATTAGACCAAATTGCTTTAGATATATTAAATTGTATACAATTGAAAGCATGATAGAGAAAAAAAAGACTAAAGCCATGATGCATGTCACTAGGAAAATTGGAATAACTTTGCATGATCCTAGGACACTTATAGCCCATGTACCATTGAACATTAGGAAGAAAAATATTGCACCTATGTGGATTAGAAAGGATGAAAACTTTTGCCATGTTGCACAAATTTCCTTGAATGCTCATTCTTGTGATTTTTGGTATTTGGATAGTGGGTGCTCTAGGCACATGACTGGTAAAAAGAGTTTCTTTGAGACTCTTGTGATGGAGGAGGGAGGAAATGTCACCTTTGGTGATGGATCTAAAAAGAAGGTTAAAGGAAAGGGAACCATTCCCATTCCCGGATTACCCTCCTTGTCCAATGTTTTGCATGTTGATGGTTTAAAAGCTAATTTGATAAGCATTTCACATCGTAGTGATGAAAGGCTTTCCGTCTTGTTTAGGAAAGATAATTGCTCTATCTTATTTCCAAATGGACAAACCTTGTTAAAAGATATTTGATCTAACGACAATTGCTATTGTATTGAGGCTAGAGGTGTCTTTTGCAATGTGTCCAAGGATGAACAAATTGAGTTATGGCACGAAAGACTTGGTCACATGAACTATAGGGATTTACGAATCTTAGATAAGTTCAATGTTGTGCGAGGCCTTCCCAAGCTTGGGAAAAAGGTAAATGGTGTTTGTGGACCTTGCCATCAAGGGAAGCAAACCAAAAGTATGCACAAAAAGGGTAAGTATTTATCCACCAAGGAACCTCTAGAGCTTCTCCGCATGGATCTTATGGGTCCCATGCAAACGGAGAGTTTAGGTGGAAAGAGATACATTTTTGTGTATGTACCTAGGTACACTAGGATTTATTTTCTTAAAGAAAAATCTGAAACCTTTGACAAGTTTAAAATGCTTTGTTCCAAAATTCAAAATGAATGAACTCCAATATTAAAAGCATTAAAAGGATTATGAGTGACTATGGGAAGGAATTTGAGAATGCTCATTTTGAAAACTATTGCAATAGTCTAGGCATCTCTCATGAGTTTTCGGCTCCTAGGACACCTAAACAAAATGGATTTGTTGAGAGGAAAAATAGGTTCTTCAAGAAATGGCCCGTGTGATGTTGCTTAGCAACAAAGTCCCTAGGAATCTTTGGGCCGAAGCCGTCAATACGGAGTGCTACATAGGAAATAGAGTCTTTCTAAGGCCCCATACTAGGCAAACTTTCTATGAGTTATGGAAAGGTAGAAAGCCAAATGTTATCTACTTCCACACCTTTGAAAGCAAATGCTACATTTTGAATGACTGTGATCAAATTGACAAATTTGATGCTAAGAGTGATGAGGGTATCTTCATTGGTTATGCCTTGAATAGTAGAGCCTATAGAGTTTTTAATCTAAAAACTAGAACCGTAATGGAATCATTTAATGTTGTCATTGATGATACTAGGCTTAAGTCTAATGACCATGAGGAGGAGGTAGATCTAGTTGATGACTCCTATTTGAAGAATGTAGTTGATGTTTCTAATGTTGAAAAGACTAACCTTGATGATGACATAATACAACCTATTGATAGAATTCCTCTCTTGAACTCAAAAGAACCTGCTCCATGGGTTAGGAAACTCCATGACAAAGATGACATCATTGGACAGGTTAGTGAGGGTGTTAGTACTAGGCATCAAATGGCTAATCTAATTAGCTACACTTGCTACACCTCTCAAATAGAACCCAAGAAGGTTGATGAAGCCTTAAAGGATGAATTTTGGGTTCTTGCCATGCAAGAAGAGCTTAATCAATTTGAAAGGAATGATGTTTGGACTCTAGTTCCTAGGCCCAAGAACATCAATGTGATAGGTACCAAGTGAGTAGATAGGAATAAATCCGATGAGGATGGCAACATTGTACGAAACAAGGCTAGGCTTGTAGCATAAGGGTACTCTCAAATTAAGGGTAATGACTTTGAGGAGACATCTGTTCCCGTTGCGAGGATTGAGTCCATTAGGCTTCTTTTATCCATTTCTTGTTTGGACAAGTTCAAATTATATCAAATGGATGTTAAGAGTGCCTTCCTAAATGGTTTCTTGCAAGAGGAAGTGTTTGTTGAGCAACCCAAAGGGTTTGTAGATCCTTATCACCCTAATCATGTCTATCACCTCAACAAAGCTTTATATGGGTTGAAACAAGCACCAAGGGCTTGGTATGAGCGTCTCACCCGATTTCTTTTAGACAATGGCTACACTAGGGGTAGTGTTGACAAGACTTTACTCATCAAGAAAGACAAAGATGAGCTTTTCATAGCTCAAATCTATATTGATGATTAGTTTTTGGCTCCACTAATAACACCAAAGTCCAACAATTTGTTGATGTCATGTCTCATGAGTTTGAGATGAGTCTTGTTGGTGAGCTAAGTTACTTTCTAGGTTTACAAATTAAGTAAATGGATGATGAGATTTTCATATCTCAAGCTAAGTATGCCAAAAACTAGTGAAGAAATTTGGCCTTGAAAGTGCCAAACATTGTGATACACCTATGTGTACCACTTTGAAACTAAGCAAGGATGTTAGTGGTAAAAGTGTGGACCAAACTTTATATCGTGGTATGATTGGTAGCTTGCTCTATTTGACCGTAAGTAGGCCCGATATCTCTTTTAGTGTAGGTGTGTGTGCTAGGTACCAATCGGATCCTAAGGAGTCCCATCTCTCTTCCATTAAGAGAATCATTCGTTATGTGAATGGGACATCTAACTTTGGAATTTGGTACTCTTTTGACATTAATGCTAGTCTTGTAGGCTTTAGTGATGCAGATTAGGCAGGAAATTGTGATGATAGGAAAAGTACATCGGGCGGTTGCTTTTTCCTTGGGAACAACCTTGTCTCTTGGTTTTGCAAGAAGAAAATTTTGATTTCTTTGTCCACGGCTGAGGCCGAATACATAGCTACTGGGAGTGAATGCACACAACTCCTTTGGATGAAGCAAATGCTAGTCGACTATAGATTCAATCAAGGTACTCTTACTCTCTTTTCTAATAACATGAGTGCAAATAATATTTCCAAGAATCCGGTTCAACATTATAGAACTAATCATATTGACATCCATCATCATTTCATTAGAGAACTAGTTAATAACAAATGCATAGTACTTAAGCATGTAGGTACTAATGATCAACTAGCGGATATATTTACTAAACCCTTAGATGCTACTCGATTCAAAACTCTTAGTAGATCAATTGGGATTTGTTTAATGGAGTGATGAGTTGTGGTCTTTAACCCTATAAGGGGAACTCAAGCAAAGAGAGCTATTGTGTACTTGTTGCATGTAATTTTCTTAAAAAAATGTTTATGCTCCTTTATTGATTGCTTGAGTAGCTTGGTTGCACTTATACTACAGTATATTGTATTTTCTTCAATAAGAGTGAACTTTGCTTTGATTACAATTCATGTCATATTTATGTTCAAACATACATTTTTGGACTAGGAGATCTACATAAGAAGTACATATTGAATGATCTATAATTATCTCCATAACATGATGATTCTTTCATGACATACTAATGAAAAATGGTAAAGCATGAATTGATGATTGCAATTGTTGAATGCAAAATATTGTGTGAAAAAAGCTAGTGAGACTAAAATATTTTATCAATGTCGAGCTTTCTTTATCTGTTGAACATGGCTACTATCATACGGGTTTTCTACCTGGAAAAATCAAATAGGGTGCGAAGTTGCTCATGCCATGTTTCGCTTATAAAGTTGGATATAGTGCCATTAAAATTTGATATCTATAAAAACTCTATATCCTTGCTTCTCTCATGAAAAATGTTGAAATTGGTTTGAATTATATTGGAAACCTTTGTCATTTGCTTTGCCAAATACCATTGTTTTTTGGACTTGAATGCAACATGTCTTGTATGCAAAGCATTTTTGATTCACATATTTTCTTCAAATAAATCTCCTTGTTTCTCTCCTGTTAATTGAGTTGCATAAATATAGCTTATATAATTATGCAACAATCTTGTATGCTCCTTTCTTTCTTTACCTTGAGTGACCCGGTTGGGGACTTCTCATTTGCCTATATCATGAAAAAAAGAGGGAGTAGCATTGACCTAGCATGTGGTGTTAGGGAGTAGCATGTGGTAACATGTGTTGGCTTTAAGAGGAGTAGTACTTGTTTTTGGGGAGATTACATTTAGGGGGAGCATTGCATGTTGTGGTGCATTACTCATATTCTTATATGCAAATGCTTTTGTTTATGGGGAGTAACCCTTTGAGGGGGAGTATTGCATGATGTGGTGCAGTACTCATATTCTTATATGCAAATGCTTTTGTTTTCAATCCACTTGATCATCTCACATGCACTTGGTTTGGAAAGTGTACTTGTTGTTTGTTTTGTGTGTAGGGTTGATGATTCTACAAGAGATTGAAGATTTGAAGTTTTTTTTTTATGTATATCTCTTTGTAATGTAGAATATCTTCCCGGTATTTTATTTTGTTTTGTGAGGATCAATGTGAGTGGTGGTTTTGTCACGAAATAGCCAAATGGGGAGATTGAAAAGTCCTCATTTATTGATTGGCTTATTTCGTGAACAAATCACATTTTTTGGGTATTATGTAAGGGCAGCTTAGGCTCTTAAGACCTCAAGAGAAGAAGCACCGAAGGTAAAATTCTTGTGCTCACTTGCTTTGAAGAGATAGTTGCACACACTCACAAATTCATGCATAATTCTTATTCATATATGTTGAGTGTTTATACTTGTGTGCATTTTGGTTTAAATGGCTCTTGATTGATATATTTGCATCTTGTAGTTAAAGTTTCATGTCAGGTTAGGCATTAGTATAGGATGTATCTTCATCACTCTTGGACTTGTTGAAAATGTGTGTTTGTGTGTTGAAAAATTAGGTTGTGCGCTGGTGGTGCACTACTCGACCAGCGCACCTCACCAGCGCAACATTCCAGTGGAACACCGTTTTTCATGCGCCACTGAGCTGTGTCACTGCACCCGCGCAAAGTTGAAAAAATGGGCAGTGCGCTGGTGGTGCGCTACTCGACTAGCGTAGCCTCACCAGCATAACATTCCAGTGGATGGTCGCATGTGTTACGCCACTCGTCCATCGCCTATTGATAAATTAGGTTGTGCATTACTCGACCAACGCACTTCACCAACGCACTAGAGGAAGCTGGAATATTTTTTCCAAAACGACCTAACTTTGTTTGGATCTCATATATATATATATAACTCTTTACATTAAGGTCGTGTAAGAGTTAAGAACATCATATCTTTTCCTTAGAACACATTTCAAAGGAAAAACTCTCCCAAGAACTCATCTTTAAACACTCAAAGCATTCCCATGTGCATAAACACTTCATCTTGCATCATCTAAAGTCATTTAGAGTGCATCTATGGATAGGTTTGCTTCATCACATCTTGTTTGGTAAGTTCTTCACTATCTTCTTACAAGTTAAGTGTTTTGCTTGCTAAGCCATCTCTTTAATTATTTGTATGCTCTTAGAACATATTCTAGATACAAATTAGAGATTGTTGTGATGACATGATTGAGTGTTTTGTTTTGATAGCTTCATAGGATTGTTTGATCTATGTTTAGCTAAGCTTTTTGAACATGTCATTTAGCTCATGATATCTAGGATTGCATTAATTGTCATCTCATTATCCTAGATAAGCATATAGGGTTTCCTAACCCTGTTTGTTCTTTGAATATCATCATATATTCACATAGGATATTTTATCTCTTCATTGAGAAGTAAGACTTGTGTTGCTTCCGGGAGTAGGTAGCTTAAATTGCAAGCAAGACGGACTAGGTTCACTTATACCGGGATTAGGTAGTTGTGGTGGATTTAAACCGGGATTAGGTTGTAATTCCTTTGCCATTAGTGGATTCGAGGTTTTAATGTGGCGCACTCATCAGCCCGTGGTTGTTCCCATTTGGAGGGTTTCCACGTATATCTCAAGTGTCTTTAATATTTCCGCAATCTTTACACTTGTGATTTTGTTGTAACTAGCTAAGGGCATTTTCGTCAACTTGACCTTTAACCAAAATTGGGTAATTTTTTTTAAAATCTATTCACCCCCCCCCCCCCTCCTTCTAGATTAATATTATACACACCATAATATTTTTTTCATTGTCTTTTTAAACTCGTCACTATTTATAAGGGTATTTCGGTCATTACAGCGTTTGACATTGACAGTTTATTTATTTTGATTGATTTTCTAACGAAGGACTGAATTAAGTAATTCCAAAACTAAGTAGACTAAACCCAGATAAACACAAACTAGAGGGACTAAAATCTTAATATCCCTTATTTTTATACACATGGAATTGTTTAATTATGCACAATATATAAGACTGACTGCGACTGTGTCAACAGAGACTGGCTACGGCTGTGTTGACAGAACCTATTATAGTTCTGGATTATTTATTATATTATTTATATTATTTGTGTTATTTATTTATACGTTATATATGAGATCGACTAGACCGAATAACCAGAGCCTAAAGTTCCTGGAATTATGATATTTAAGTTGGCACGGTTTTGAAAACCGATGAGAACCTGGAGTTTTTGATTCGGTGTTATATACATGAATGCCATACGGTACGGTTTTGAAAATAGATGAGCACCTGGAGTTTTGGATCCAGTGTTATATACATGAATGTCATATGGTACGGTTTTGAAAACCGATAAGAACCTGGAGTTTTGGATCTAGAGTTATATACATGAATGTCATACGGTACGGTTTTAAAAACTGATGAGAACTTGGAGCTCTAGATCCAGTGTTATATTCATGAAAGTCATACTTCATTATTTGAAACATGGGGTTTCAAACTCGTTCAGAATCTGAAGTTATCTCATATATGATGTGATATGTTTACATGCCATTCATTTGAGAAAAATGATCTACACATACAACAGAATTTTACGAGTATCATAAAAAGGATTTAAGATACTGACGGAATAATGAAATTGGAAATAATATTTTATCCATTTCATACATATCTAGTATGATGTTGTGGGTATCATAAAAAGAATTTAAGATACTGACGAATAATGAAATTGGAAATAATAGTTTATCCATTTCATACACATCCAGAAAGATGTTGTGAGTATCGTAAAAAAGATTTAAGATACTAACTAATAATGAAATTGGAAATAATATTTTATCCATTTCATAAAAAGGATTTAAGATACTGATGAATAATGAATTTGGAAATAACATTTTATCCATTTCATACATATCCAGCAGGATGCTGTGAGTATAGTAAAAAAAATTAAGATCCTAACGAATAATGAAATTGGAAATAATATTTATTTCCAATTTCATACACATCCATCAGGATGCTGTGAGTATCGTAAAAGAGATTTAAGATCCCAACGAATAATGAAATTGGAAATAATATTTTATCAATTTCATACACATCCATCAGAATGCTATGAGTATCGTAAAAAGGATTTAAGATCCTAACTAATAAATGAAATTGGAAACTGGAAATAATATTTTATATATTTCATACATATTCAATAGGAAGTTGTGAGTATCAAATAGGAGATTTAAGATCCTAGCGTATCATTTATTTTAGAAAAAGATTACACATCCAGTAAGATGCTGTGAGTATCATAAAAGGATTTAAAATCCTAATATCACGTATAATGACATTGTAAAAGATATTTTATCCATTATATATTTGCTCCTGAAGAAGCAAAACCAAGAGAGTAAATTTGGATATATTTATATTCATGAGTTATCAAAACATATCCCATGAGTGGATATTTGTAAATAACAAGAGAAAAAGGGTTTACAGAAAAAACCTAATAAAAACTAATAAATAAATAAAAATAATGAGGAGGAGAGATTATTATCATTTTAAATGAGATATAAAATGGCATTGCACTTAATGTCCATAAAATTCCCAAAATGGAAATATATGTTTTGCCGAGAGTGCAACGACTCATACAATTTCTACGGAGTCAGAAATATTTTATGAATTTAACTTTACTCGGAGCAAATGTTAATACAGTATCGATCCAACGGATCTGATAGAAGGATCTAGAGAGCCACGATATTGTTACCAAATAATACTAAAATATAAACAAAGAAGTTTGCTTAGTCTAAAGGAATATAAGGTTAATACCATATCAGATCCAGCGGGTCTGATTAAAGGCTCTAGAAGAGTCACAATCTTATTACCAGATGGTATTTAAATGTGTATAGATGATAATTTATATCATTCAAACAAAATATAAAGGAATATGTTTAGTTTCAAAGATATACTGAGGTATGAATATCATATTGAAAATATAAGTAATGAGAATATTTAATATATGTGTATTACTTCTCATAATTCAGGCTAGAAATTCATTACAGAAAAGATGTGTTTTTTATCATCTGGATTATATTACACTATTATAAATAGTGTAGATGTTTAGGCAGTTATGAATCAAAAGTTTCCAGATCCCATAATGTTTGTACTTTGGCGTGGTCGTATCAGTCACCCAGAATCTACAATGATGGGTAAAATCATTGAAAATTCTCATGGATATCCATTAAAAAACCAGAATATTCTTTATCCAGTTAAAACTCATGTACTGCATGTTCATAGAGGGAACTAGAAGTAAAACCATCTTATTCTAAAAATTGGTTTTGAATCCTCATCATTCTTACAAATAATTCAAGGGGATATATGTGGACATATTCATCCACCAAATGAACCCTTTTATTATATATATGGTTCTAATTGATACATCTACTAGATGATCACATGTTTGTGTATTATCAAAACATCTCCATAATACTAAATATTTGATGAATATTGCAAAGCAGGTGGGAAAGATGTTCAAACATCTAGTTTTCAGATATACTCATAATCAGGACGAATCAAAAGAATCGCTTATCAAACATCTCCAGATAAGGCTTCTATACCACTATGAGATTAATATTGAATTTGATTAATCTGCAATTATATCATGTAAACTTATGATAGTTTATAGTTTTATTCACAATCTGCATATTGTCATATTGATTAATTTTCAAATGGTAAATTTTCTCTAGAGGAAAAAAGTAAATGAAATGTTACTTATATAGAAAATAGAGATACCAGTTCGGTTCTCTATATATATGTGTGTCTCATTTCAATCTTCGTATATCTCAAATACGAAAGATAATAGATCATCAGATGATTATTAATCCGTTACCTGGTATAATAAAGGTAAACAAGATTTTATAGTGGCTATCTCATAAACCCCGGCAAGGTAATTGTTCCTGCAGAACAATCATAGCAAATTGCAACAAATAAATCATCTAATGCATATCATAAGCTTACGAACCTTTGAAAGGTATTGTTATCAGGGTCCTAATGTAAATAAAACTCTAGTTATGAATAAATCCATTTTCTCTAAATCAACTCTTTAAGAGTCTGATATATCTTAAGAGACACAAGTCTATAAAATGACTAAATCCATTGAAATGGAAGAAATCTCAATAGAGATACAAGAATATAGAAATTGAGAGAAATTCTATAAATGATACAAATCTATGAAATGACTAAATCCATTAAAATGGAAATAATCTCAATAGAGATACAAGAGTATGGAAATTGAGAATATTTCTATAAATCATATGAGAAATGTGTAATCTTAAGGAAACAATCATTGATGATGTATTTTTATACACAGTAGCGCTACTGAAATTATAAATGAGAATTATTATTTTCTTAATATCAATGATTGTAGATAAAGACATGATTGGCCTAAATGAAAAGAATCAATCCAAGAAGAATTGACTTCATAAGCCAAATATAAAGTATTTAGACCAAAAGTACTCTAGACACCTGGAGATGTCAAACTAATTGGAAACTAATGGGTTTTTATATGGAAACTAATGGGTTTTTATACGGAAACATACATAATGAGAAAAACGAGATCTTGAGATATGAGACACGACTCGTAGTATAAGGTTTCTCACAGAAACTTGATATTCACTAGTGATGAATACGATTACGTTCTGAATTTTTGATAAATTTGGCTGTCGTTGAAAGACTTGAAATATGTCTTCTAGATATAGTAATCATTTATCTACATGATTCACTCAATGCAGATATTTATAATCCATGAAGGATTTTAAATGCTAGAAGCATAAAAATCGAGATCTCGTAATTTGTATTTGATTAACATACAAAAATCTTTATATGGATTAAAAACAATCAGAATGGATTTGGTATAACCGTCTAAGTTAATATCCGATAAGATAAGGATTTAATAAATCATATTCTATATTCATGTGTCTTCATAAAGAAATGAGAAAGAAAATATTGTCTCGACCTGAAGATTGAGCATAAATCAAACGGAATGCTTGTCTATCAATCAGAATATGTTGAAAAAATTTCATATGTTGAAAAGATTTCATATGGATATTACTCTATAAAACAAGTTTTTGCTTATAATCTCCCCAATCATTTATGATGTTATTTGAAGAAATAAACATCTATATGCGTCAGCTTAGCAATCAAGAAGATTGCTTCAAAAGAATTTGTATCAGGGAGAGCGTCCTATCATGGGGAGCATCCCATCAAGGGAAGCATATCGAATGAAGTATATTAATTATATTGGGGTATATGTGCATTGTACTATTTTTCCTTCCAATCATGTTTTTTGTCTCATTGGATTTTCCAGATAAGGTTTTAATGAGGCGATTCTCTAAGCACACCCAAAAATCATTTGATCCATAAAGATCGTCATAAATATTACATTTATCATGTTGATCATCATATATATTGTCTTAATCAAAAAAGTTAGTGTAAATATTACTTTGATCTTGCTAATCATCGCATATATGTTACCTTGATCCAGAAGATCATCATAAATATTACTTTGATCCGATAGATCAATGAATATCATTGCTCAGGTTTTTTTATCCCACCGAGTTTTCCCTAGTAAAGTATGAATGTGAGAAATGTTTTGAAGAAAACAATAATTCTGAACATATTTGTACTATACTCTTTTTTCCTACGAACAGGTTTTATCCCACTGAGTTTTCCTGACAAGGTTTTTAACGAAATAGTTTTGAGAAAGTCTAACACCATAGGATTCAAAAGATAATTTTATATATTATTTGCCAAGTTTTTTATCCTATTGGGCTTTACCTAGCAAATTGAAGTACAAGTCGTGGTATTAATGTGGAGATGCAAGTAGAGAATAATTAGCTTCATCAAACTTCCTAAACAAACGGTCACCGTTGTAAATGCAAGTGGCTTTTAGAAGATACTTATCTTACCCTAAGCAATTTACTAAATTGAGTGCAAGTGGTGCAAGTTGATGGTGTCACTTTTAATCCCTATATATATATGTGCTCTATCCGGTAAACGAGCTCTCTAGTATCAATGAAATAAAGCATATATTTTCTCTACTTTTATATCTCTCATTCTTCCAATGATCCTATATATATATATGATCTCTCTCATCTTTCATTTATTATTTATTACTTATTCAATTATTCTTCACATGTTCTTCATCTATTTTTTATTTATTTTACAACTATATATATATATATATATAACTGAAACAACATTCAAGTGAGATAATGGCTTCTAGTGCTCAAACTGTCGAAGCTAGTTTCAGTCTTAAAATGAGGCAGCTTGTGGCCATTAAAAAAATATCTTGTTTGGCATGGACTGCGGTTTGGCACCTATTTTGGTTGAGACCAATGAGTCATCGGTGGTGGTGAAATGGTTATGTGATGGTAGTCATAAGGACTCTGAGAATGGGGTGATTTTAGATGAAATAGCCAACCTGATGCATGCTGGTAATGGGATTGTTGTTAGTAATGTCTCTAGAAAGGCTAATATGCCTGCTGCTGTCTTGGCGAAAGAAGCTCTGATGACTTCTGAAGATACTTTTTGGATGGAGGAGTGCCCCCCTTTTTTGAATGATCTAGTTATGGATGATATGCCAGTGTAATCTATTTTCTTGCACTGCAATTGTGTTTCCTTCCCTTCCTTTAATGAAAAATTTTCAAAAAAAAAAATTGAAATTTAAAACAAATAAGCAAAAACACAAGAAATACTCACCATCAACATCTGTAACAACCAACCAAATTAAAATTAAAAATTGAGGTTAAAATATACAGATAATGAAGAACAAAAAAAACATTGGATATACACAAAGCAAAAAACATAAGAAATACCCACCGTCAAGATCTATAAGATCAATAAAAAACATTACTGTTGTTATTCTATTAATCAATAATAAATTAGAGTAAAGTATTCGGATTCATATCGTACACCGTCAGAAATCCGTGTAACAGAAGCGGAATCGTTTGCAAGTTGTATCATTGGTCAAAGAACGATAACGGATTCCGAAAAAGTTCCTCAACTCAACGTGCAATTTCCTGTCATCGAAAAACATCAGCAAAAGCAAAACTAAAGAAACACACTCTCTATAATGTTTTATGCTCTATCATACTCGGATGTAATTAATAAATGAATAACACAATTTGGTTGTGTATAAAGTCCAGACTCATATCTTAATGAATAATGGTAGTCAAATTTAAATTTTATTTAAATTTAATATCTTTTATCCAATTTATCTCATTATCCCTCTATTTAATCAGTTTGAATTCAACGTATTCCAACATATGAAAAGAGCAAAAAGCATAAGAAGTACCTAGCATCAACATATACGACAACCAACCAAATTGAAATTTAAAATTAAAATTAAATTAAACTTAAATTATACAGAAAATAAAGAACATAAAAACATTAAATATACACAAAAACCAACATATTAATTATTTTTAAAACGTTGATGAAGAAGTCGAATCAGTAGTGAGAGCCTTAATCAAACCAATGTTATCTCTTATCTTTTATCTAGAGGTGGGAATAACCTAGATTCTCTAATATCTATCTTTGTATGGGAAAATCATACTTATCTCTATTTGCACTGTCATTTACATCAATAAGAATTTTCCGTCAAAGTTGTCAAGTGAATTACAAATTTCTGATTCAATTTATTTTGTGTTTATCTATATATAATATGGGAACTTGTCAGGTGTAAAAGATAGGTAATAGAATTTATATATATATATATATAAAGAAGGAAAAAGTGGAGTGGCAAATTACAAGTAAAATTTAAAAATTTCCCTAATTCAACTAACAAAAATACATTTTCACCATTTTACCTAATATTTCATTTGTATCTTTCGTCTAATTTTGAAATATATAAGGGTGTATTTTGTCTTTCTAAATTAAGAATAATTGTGGATGAAATAAAAAAATTAAATAACACATGTACCGCTTATTTATAATCCATGTGTATATATTTCAAGTAATTTCAATTTTACTAAGGGTGTATAGGTCATCTCCATATCAAACAAATTTATTAAAGCTATAATTGTGAAGCTCATCTCACTTTTCGTATAGAGTCAATTGAAATATATATATATATATATATATATATATATATATATTCTTCATATTTTGATTGGCTTATTTCATTGACAAACAACATTGAGATTATTTGTAACAGTTAGCTTAGGTTTCTTAATGTGATTCTTCATCAACAAGCTTCTGAGATTCCAAAGAGCTTTAAGAAAGGTAGTTCACTTGTTCTTGACTCAATGAAGAGATTAGTTATACACACACACACGCTCTTTCATGCATTTTAGTTTTCTTACACACTGTTCTCTTTCTTCTTTGTGTTGTGCATTCATTACACAAGCACACTTGCACTTCATTTCCAGCTTTAAGTGTGGGGTAATTCGTTTCTGTTTATGTGATCGAAAACACCCTTCCGTGCATGATTGTGTACTTCTTTTGGGTGATGATCAACCGCTTAAGAAGGCATCTACTACTCTTGTTTCTCCATGAAAGATGGATTTGGCAGTTGGTGTCCGGCTATTGGGAGCTACCGTTTAAATAGCCATTTTCCTCCAACGGATTCAGTGGTTTGCATTACGTGGTTGGGAACTGCCAATTGTCTTTATAGGATTCATCGATTCGTGTGTTCGGCGGTCACCAACCGTCAAGTTACCCATTTTTTGGGTATGTTGGGTATTTCGTACCAACTGGTTTTCTTGGTCTATAAATACAAACCTTAGAGTGCCTCTTAGAGTTTCATTGAGAGAGAAGTTCCAAGATTAGATTTTTAATTTTCCAAATCCCAAACCCTCATGCATTCAAGCATCATCAAGCTTTAATTATTTGAGGACTAAGGTTTAGATTTGCATAACTTTATCTAGTTTGGTCTTTATGAACATTCATATAGTGATATTGATATCTAGGATTGTTTGATTGCCATCATATATCTCTAAATAAGCATTTAGTGTTGCCTAGTATTATTTGCATATTAAAATATTGTTATATATGCACTTAGGTTGTTTATCTCTTCATTGAGTCTAGTATTGTGACTAAGAATGTTAGAACATAAGCAATTGGTCTAGAATCACTATTAAAGGCCCGCGAGTAGTAGTGGTGTGTTATGTTCCAAAAATGTTGTGACTAGAGGTCAACCTAGGTTGTAAATATCATTACATATAGTGGATTTGAGGACCGAAGTGGCTAGCCCATGAGTTTTTGCCCAATTGTAGGGTTTTCTCATTTAAATCAACCAACATGTTTTTATTGTTTTCCACACTTTAATTTCATTGATTACTTTTGTGTGTTGTATTTGATTATGTTAGGTTATTTTTGTAATTTTGACTAATCCAAAAAGTTGGTAACTAATCGGATTAACAACCCATTCATCCCCCTTCTAGGTTATATTAGACACTCTGCATATATTTTCAATCAGTAACAGAGTTGGTTCCTAGACATACTTATGTGATTCGTGCTCTTATCTTGAGTGTCTTGCTTTTATTGCTCTCACTTACATACATTCATTTGCATACATTGACTTCAACACTATCAGTTAATTTCTGGATGAGTAAAGATTGAGCATCGAGTATGAAACCACCACTACTTAAGGGTGAAAATTACTTCTCATGGAAAGGGAAGACAGATTCCTATCTATTGGTGATAGATGATACAATTTGGATGGTGATTAGAGATGGATACACACCGCCCACCATGACTGCCGAAGATGGAAGCATTGTGCCTAAGCACTAGGTTCAATGGAGTGCCTAAGAGTTCGAAGCTTTGAAGTGGAACAACATGGCAATGCATGCTTTGTTTTGTGCAATGGATAAGAACCAATATAAACTCATCCAAATCACTAAGAATGCACATGAAGCTTGGAAGATCCTAGAAACGGCACATGAGAGAACCGAAATGGTGAAAGACTCTAAACTTCAAGGGCTTAACACACAATTTAAGATGATCAAGATGGAGGAGCATGAGTGCTTTAATGACTTCCAAGTAAAGTCGATGGACATCGTGAATCAAATTCATCAACTAGGTGATTCGTACTCAGATAGGAGGATTAAGTAAAAAGTTATGAGGTCGATTACCGATCAGTTCGAATTCAATGTGACGCACTTGAAGAAAATAGTGACTATAAGAAT
Organism: Dipteronia dyeriana; assembly: GCA_032871835.1. NCBI lineage: Eukaryota > Viridiplantae > Streptophyta > Magnoliopsida > Sapindales > Sapindaceae > Dipteronia > Dipteronia dyeriana. The sequence continues at coordinate 3,339,865 of CM065297.1, forward strand.
ATGAAGACGGGTGAAGTAATTAGAAAGCTTATTGCCTATGAGTTTAGAAAGGTTCTAACATCTTCACCTCTTAAGAAGCAAAAATGGATTGTCATGAAGACCTCCAAGCATGACAAAGAGAATGTTATCTCGGATGAAGAAATGACCCTAATGGTGAAGCGATTCAAGAAACTTATGAAGCTACAGAAGAATATCTATAGCCCTGGAGGGAATGACTTTAAGAAGAATAATGTGTTCAAGAAAGGCTAGCCTAACCAATAGAAGACTTCAAGAAAAGGCATTCAATACTTTGAATGTAGAAGATTCAGACACATCTCCACGGATTGTGGTAACTTGAAGGACAAGAGAAAAGGAAAGGTGATGGTTTTCCTCATGAAATGATAGTGAGAGTGATGAAGACCTTACGCTTAACTTCACAGCCTTTGGTGCCTCCTATGTGGAAGTTGAAAAAGATGGTAAAAATGCCTTGAATTATGACCTTGAAGGATGAGTACATGAAGATGTTGCTAGAAGTGTGATCGGTGTAGTTACTCGTAAGGAAGTTGTTAGTGTAATAACAAATTACTAACGCAAATGTCTTGATGAGGAAGTTGACTCGATTGTTGAGAGGCAAAGTGATGATGGTAACTCATTTTTAAATGTTGAAGAGGTTGAGAAACATATAGAAAATGACACTATTGATGAGATTTCTTCATCTTACTCCAACAAAGAAATTGGTGAAGGTATGAACCTTAAAGACTTTATCAAGTACTTTGAAGACTCTAGGTTGATAAAAAAAAGTGAGATTTTACAATTGAAGAAGGAGAATCTACAGCTTACAACAGTTACTCACTTGAACGATGCAGTGATCGGAGTCAAAGGGAGTGAAGACACAATGAAGAAAGAGCTTGAGGAAGCTAAGGAATTACTTTCCAAAATGACATACGGCACCGAAAAGCTTGACAAAATTTTAGGGCATGGAAAGAAGCCAAATGACCAGAGGGGTCTTGGATATGTTGATGATAAGAAAACCTCTTATTCGGACAAAACGGTGTTTGTCAAGGGAAATGGCATCAAGAAAGCCTCTCCTCTACAACATCCAAGGAGAAAGATTGAACTTGGAGAATCATCCAAGAGTGGCCAAGTGAAGATGCCAAAAAAGTGTAAAGCTCAACCTCAACAACCAAGAGCTCCACACCTAATCATTCATCAACCAAGGTTTAACCAACAAAGAAGAAAAGCTAAGTTGGTCCAACCAAGGAAGCATCTCAACCCGGTTCAACAATAAAGAATGAGAGAATCGGTTCAACATCAAAGGCTACATCGAATGTGAAGATTTTTGTATAATGATTTGTAAGTCTGGTATATGCACAAAAACTGTGTTGCCAAAAACTTTAAGGGGAAGATTAGAAATTAATCTATTAGTAGGAAAAATTGTTTAAGACAATGTAGAAGTGCCTTATGATTTAAGGTATGTGAAGGTGCCCTATTAATAAGGTATGTAGTTGTTAGAACAACGTCCCCGTAGATATTTTAGGACATGCATTGAAGGCATTAGAGTCCGACTCACTTCTAAAAGGTGGCGATTTTTTCTTTCCGTAACCCCTATTTTGTTGGGGTGTATGGCGACAGGTAGATTGATGTTAAATTCCTTTTTATTTTAAAAAACTCTCAAGATATTGGTTAAAATGTTGTGTCATTATCACTTCTTAAAATACTGATTTTAGTATGAAAATGAGTTTCAAAAAGAGTATAAAATTCTTGAAAAAGTTTTTTGACTTCAGATTTGGAATTCTTTGAATAGAGCCAACAAAATCTAGTGTGGTCATCAATAAAAGTTACAAACCAACGATTTTCATTTAAAGTACGAAATTTAGACGACCCCCAAAAATCATTATGTATTAAATAGAATGGCATTGAGATCTTGTAAGGTTTGGAGACATAAGGTTTGTGAGTACTTTTGGAAAAACAACAAATATCACATTAAAATTAAAAAGGAGATAAATTTTGAAATAAAGTCGGAAACAAGTGTTTCAAATACGTAAAACTAGGATGACCTAATCTGAAATGCTAGATCATTATTTACTCTTTTATAGGCAAAGAACCTACATCACTGTTTAAAAACAAAGCCAACTTATTAAGACTGTCTTTAAAATAATAGAGTCCATTATGCATCTTAGCACTGCCAATCACCATCCTTGAAGTCTGATCCTGATATTTACAAAGAGTTAAAGAAAAGACAACTGAGGTGTTAGAGTCATGACAGGGTTTATTAATTGACAATAAATTACAAGAGAGATTGAGGACGTGCAAGACAGAATTAAGAGTAATATTGTCAGAAATTCTAACAGAACCTATTCCAACAATGGATGACAAACTACCATCGGTAATCCGGACCTTTTTGTTACCAGAACAGGGTGAACACGTACCAAAAAACTAGGAGACACTTGTCATATGGTCTGAAGCGCTAGAGTCAATGACCTACGGTGCAGAATCAAAGTGACTCAAGTAGCTAGTAGGAAGTTTACCTGATTGGGCAAGAGAAGCACTAACAGAATTAGTTACCAAATTGTCACTTGGGATCTCTAATAAATGGTCAATTGTTGCCCTAAGTGTCTCAATCATTGCCCCAACCATAGGTGTAAATTCACCATACACACCTTAAATCATGTCAGAGTAAAGTTGTGGTTGGATGCCCAATCGGTCCACCACTGCTTTCGCTAAAAGATTTCATGAGGAACCAATATCCAATATCGCCGTGAGGATTTCTCCATTAATTTCCATGACGACCGACATTAATCCTAAATTTGGATAGTGTGGGTGATTTCTTCTATGTAACCAAAATACTGTAAGGGGTTACTGTAACCAGTACCGTAGAAAAGTAATGTAGCGGAAAATAAAAAAAAAAAAGGAAAAGAAATGAAGAGAAGAGATTAGAAACTGTAGGAACCTGGATTTACGTTGTGTAACGGAAATGAGGTTTTAAAAATTTTATGCAACTTGTAAACCATTTACAACATATAAGAATATATAAAGATGGATTTCGATCATACCCTTGATGTTAACTTCTTCGTTTCTTTAAGCTTTATTCTGATTACGAACCACCAAGTCTTCCTCGCTATGTCCGTAATCCGGTAACTTTGTATGGGCATGTCATGATCTTCCAGAAACATACAGAAGGATGCAAATGCTTAAAGAATAAATTCCTTCTTTTCTTCTTGGCAAATTCGGCCACCACAAGCAAGAATATGTTTTTTCTTTTGGCCAAAATCTTCCTAGACTTTCTAGGGTTTGTATTTTTTAAGTTGTTGGTTCAAAGAATCACAATTAGTCTCTTTTGTATCATTGTTATGTAAATATATATATATATATATATATATATAACTAGATGCAAATCCTTTTCCTAATATATTTCCATATATTTAAGTGTCCTAGGTAAAATAGGAAATTAACTCCAACTTAACTATGGGTGGGCACGGTTCGGTTCGGTTCGGTTTTGATCAAAACCAAGCCCAACCGAAAATATTTCGGTTTACCTAAAATTGAACCGGTTTAAATTGAATAAGAAATGGGAATCGAACTGAACCGAACTGGTTCTGTTCGGTTCGGTTCAATACGGTTTTGGGCCTAATGGGTCTTATGGGTTTGATGGGCTTAAATGCTTAATGAGTTTTTTTAATATGTTTTTAAATTTTATGGGCTGTTGGGATTTAATTTTGGGACCAATTTTTTAAAAATTTAACAGCCCAAATCTAAAATATACTCCAAATAAAAATTACAATTCAAATCCAAACTCCAAATCAAAATTACAATACAAGTCCAAACTTAATTCATTTTCTCTAAATCAAGAATTGTCTCTTTGGAGCTTTGGCTGTAGCATGGAGATGAAGAATAACATATCAAAATTAGACGTGAAACATGATAATAATTTGAAAGATTGTGCATATATATATATATATATCAGAGAAAATTAAACATGAAAAAGATATCCAATTAATTTATAAACATGATTTGACTGGAAAAAAATTCAAAAGACATTTCTATGGTCAAATTTGGAAACATAACTTGGAAGTGATCACGTGATTTTTAGCATATTGGTCAAATGAAGTGCAGACAAACTATTCAATTGCTAGTAATAAACCCATTAATCCATTATTGGAACTTTTATTTATTTTATTTTATATAGAAAATTCAAAACCGTGTGTCTTTAGAAGAGAGAAGACTAAAGAGGAACCGTTTCTTGTTCAAGAAATGTCAGAAGAGAAAGAAAAATTTTAAAAAGAAGAAGAAAATTAGAAAAAGAAGAAGAGAAATTGACAAACCTTGTTGAATACTTGATTTTTGAACACTTGAATGTTGAGTAGAGAGAATATTGGGCAGTGGCTAGTGAGCTTGAGCACATCGGAGAAGTAAGAAGATAAATAAAATTAGAAAACAAAAAAGAAAAATAGAAAAAGAACTAAAGAAGATTGAGCACAGAGAATGAGAGAAGAATCGATTGACCATAGAAAAATGAGAAAAGGAAATCGATAAACCTTGTTGAGCAGACACAGAGTAGAGACGAGATCGGCGTCGGTCGCGTCAAGTTGCTAAGATTCGAAGACATAGACACGTCTTGAAGATTGAGCATAGAGACATCGTGAAGATTCAATCTTCGAAGAGACGAATAACAGAGCAGAGAAACGTTGTTAAGATTCGAAGGTGAAGATTCACAGAGGAGATGATTATCACGGCGTGTAAGGTTGAAGGAATGAAAGGTGAGGAATAGGGTTTTTTCTTAAAAAAATTATATAGTCTGTTTTTCGGTTCAAACTGGTTTGAACCGAAAACATTTTGGTTTTGTATTTCTTAAATCGGTTTAAACCGAATTGCTTCTATAAACCTAACAAACACCCTTTTTTTTTTGTACGGTTCGATTCGGTTCCGGTTTTATGCCCACTCCTACACATAACCCTAGTTGACTTAAACATAAATACTAGACTAAGTAAATAATAAAATAAACTAATTATTTTAATCTTTGTCTCAGTCATTATTTGAATCTGCAATCTCCAATTAATAATTAATTAATAATTCGTAATTATTAATTTATTAATTAAATAATATAATTATCTAATTAATTTAATTATTAATATATTAGTTAAATAATCTCATTATTTAAGTAATTCCTGAATAAATATGTGTCACTTACGTAACATAATTAATTAACTGTGACCTTTGTTACCTTTATTCATTTGGGCTAGTAAGGGGATCTAATGGACCTAAAGTTTTGAGCTTCAATAATACTTGGAAATAATTAATTAAACTCTTTAATTAATATTTAATGATTATTAACCTCATAGTTATTCCACTAAAAACCTGAGGTTGCACTCTCGCAACTGTAGATGTATTACACAAACCGAAATTACAGTTGTCCATAGATATAGCTATTACATACGTTATGATCCTCCACAAGTAGTTCATAATTAGAGATAGTGTAAAGTCCTCATTTGTTGATTGGCTTATTTCGTAAACAAATCACATTTTTGGGGTATTATGTAAGGGTAGCTTAGGCTCTCAAGACCTCAAGAGGAGAAGCACCGGAGGTAAAATTCTTGTGCTTACTTACTTTGAAGAGATAGTTGCACACACTCACAAATTCATGCATAACTTTAATTCTTATATGTTGAGTGTTTACTTGTGTGCATTTTGATTTAAATTACTCTTGTTGATTTATTTGCATCTTGTAATTAAATGTTTTATGTCATGTTTGGCATTATATTAGGATGCATTTTTCTTCACTCTTGAACCTATTGATTGTGTGTGTTTGAGTGTTGAAAGTAGGCATTAACTAGTGGTGCGCTACTCGACCAGCACACCTCACCAGTGCAACATTCCAGTGGATTGTCGCATGTGTTGCGCCACTAAGTTGAGCTGCAGCACCAGCGCAAAGATGCAAAAATGGGCAGTGCACTGGTGGTGTGCTACTCGACAAGCGTAACCTCACAAGCGCAACATTCCAGTGAATCGTAGCATGTGTTGCGCCACTGAGCTACGCCAGTCGACCAGCGCCTATTATAAAATTAGGTTGTGCGCTGGTGGTGCGCTACTCGACCAGTGCACGTCACCAGCGCACATAGAGGAAGCTGGAACGTATTTTCCAAACCGACCTCACTTTGTTTGGATCTCATATATATATAACTCTTTGGTTTAAGGTTGTGTAAGAGTTCAGAATATCATATATTTACCTTAGAACACATTTCAAGGAAAAAACTCTTCCAATAACTCATTTTTAATCACTCAAAGCATTCCCATGTGCATAAACTCTTCATCTTGCATCATCTAAGTTCATTTAGAGTGCATCAATGGATAGGTTTGCTTCATCACATCTTGTTTGGTAAGTTCTTCACTATCTTCTTACAAGTTAAGTGTTTTACTAGCTAAGCCTTCTCTTTAATTATTTGTATGCTCTTAGAACATTTTCTAGATACAAATTAGAGATTGTTGTGTGGCATGATTGAGTGTTGTATTGTGATAGCTTCATAGGATTGTTTGGTCTATGTTTAGCTAAGCTTCTTGAACATGTCATTTAGCTCTTGATATCTAGGATTGCATTAATTGTCATCTCATTATCCTAGATAAGCATATAGGGTTTCCTAACCCTGTTTGTTCTTTGAATATCATCATATATTCACATAGGACATTTTATCTCTTCATTGAGAAGTAAGACTTGTGTTGCTTCCGGTAGTAGGTAGCTTAAATCGCAAGCAAGACGGACTAGGTTCACTTATACCAGGATTAGGTAGTTGTGGTGGATTTAAACCGGGATTAGGTTGTAATTCATTTGCCATTAGTGGATTCAAGGTTCTAGTGTGGCGCACTCATCAGCCAGTGGTTTTTCCCATTTGGAGGGTTTCCACGTATATCTCAAGTGTCTTTACTATTTCTTTATTTATTACACTATGGTATTTTTGTAACTAGATATGGGCATTTTCATCAACTTGACCTTTAACGAAAATTGGGTAAAATTTATTTAAAATCTATTCACCCCCCCCCTAGATTAATATTACACACCATAATATTTGTTTCAATATGTATCAGAGTAGGTTCCTAGACATACATAGGTGATCCTTGCTCAATTTGGTGTGTGTTGCATTTTGTGTGTGTATTGATCATTCATACACTTGCATTCATATCATTCATTCATTAAACACAATGAGTGGAAATGGAGGCAACGAGGGAGCTTCCAGCATTAGACCTCCACTCATCACCGGATTAAATTATGCCTCTTGAAAGGCAAGATGGAGTCGTATATTTTCTAACTTCATGACAGGGCATGGATGGTAGTTAAAGATGGCTACACTCCACCCATGATGATTCCTACTGATGGAGGAGATGGTGTACTCAAGCCTAAGGCACAGTGGAATGAACAAGAGTTTGAGGCATCGAAGTGGAATAGGAAGGCAATGCATGCCATCCTATGTGCAATGGATGAGAACCAGTACAAGTTGGTTCAAAATACTATGATAGCTAAGGAGGCATGGGATATCCTAGAAGTTGCACATGAAAGAACCGATGTGGTTAAGGAATCAAAGCTACAAGTTCTCCAAACGCAATTTGAGTTGCTCAAGATGGATGAGAACGAGTGCTTCAATGACTTTGAAGTAAGGTTGATGGGCATTGAGAACCAAAGTCATCAACTTGGTGATCCTTATTCGGATAGGAAGATCAAGCAGAAGATTATGAGATCTCTACCCTATAGATTTGAGTGTAAGGTAACGGCTTTAGAAGAGAATAATGATTACAAGGACATGAAGATGAGTGAGGTGATTGGGAGGCTTCTAGCTTATGAACCTAGGAAATGTCCTAACCCCACACCATCGACAATGCAAAAGGATATTGCTTTGAAAGCCTCCAAAGTTAAGAATGAGGAGATTGATGATTCAGATGAAGAAATGGCCTTGCTAATGAGGAAGTTCAAGAAATTCTACAAGTTCGAGAAGAAAGGTTTTAGATCCAAGGGTCAAGACTTGAAGAAAAAGGCTTCCTTCAAAAAGTTTGAGCCTAGACAAGAAAATACCGAGAAGAAAGGAGTCCAATGCTATGAATGTGGTGGGATAGGTCATTTTACCCTGGAATGTGCAAATCACAAGGTCAAGAGAAATGGAAAAGTGATGGCTGCCATATGGAGGGAAAGTGATAACTCCAATGAAGGAGATGAGTCTTCGGATGATGAAGAACTCATGGCTAACTTCATAACATTTACATCCTCTCTTAGGAGAAAAGATGCTAGTGAAGAAGAGAATGAAAGTCAAGAGGAAAACTACTCAAGTGATGATGGATCTACATCACAATCCACAAATGGAAGTGTGGACAGAATGGATCTCAAGGACTATACGGCCAACTTTGAGAGTTCAAGGTTAAAGAGCAAGAATGAAATTAAGAGATTAAAAGAATAAAACCTAGACCTCTCAACTCAAGTTGACCAACTAAATGAAGAGTTGGGGAGATCAAAGAGGAGTAAATAAGGGTTGAAGAAAGAGCTTGAAGATGCTAGAGAGTTGTTGGCCAAGATGAACTCTAGCACCAAAAAACTTGACCACATGCTAGATATTGGAAAGAGGCCAAGTGACAAGAAGGTGCTTGGGTTTGAAGAAGACAATGTGTCCTCCACTCCAAGCAATACCATTTTTGTAAGAAGAATGAACTTAAATGGGTCCTCTTCTCATCAATCGCCTAGGAAGAACTTAACCTAGGAGAGTGTTCAAGTAGTGCTCAAGTGAAGGTGGCACCAAGAAGCCTACCTCAAGCTCATCCTACAAGGGCTCCTCAAGCTAACTTTCCTCAACCGAAAGCTCATAAAGGGAAGACACCTATCATGCAAGCTCAACCATGGAAGCAATCAAGTCTTGCTCAACAACAAAGAAGAAAAGCTCTTCAACAACAATCAAGACAACCACATAGACATGGTAATGCTCCAATGCATCCTCAAGGTTATGGTATGATTCCTAACTTCATTCCTACATATCATTTTTGTGGTATTGATGGTCATATTAGACCAAATTGCTTTAGATATATTAAATTGTATAGAATTGAAAGCATGATAGAGAAGAAAAAGACTAAAGCCATGATGCATGTCACTAGGAAAAATGGAACAACTTTGCATGATCCTAGGACACTTAGAGCCCATGTACCATTGACCACTAGGAAGAAAAATATTGCACCTACGTGGATTAGAAAGGATGAACACTTTTGCCATGTTGCACAAATTTCCTTAAATGCTCATTCTTGTCATTTTTGGTATTTGGATAGTGGGTGCTCTAGGCACATGACTGGAAATAAGAGTTTCTTTGAGACTCTTGTGATGGAAGAGGGAGGAAATGTTACCTTTGGTGATGGATCCAAAAAGAAAGTTGAAGGAAAGGGAACCATTTCCATTCCCGGATTACTCTCATTGTCCAATACTTTGTATATTAATGGTTTAAAAGCTAATTTGATAAACATTTCACATCTTAGTGATGAAGGACTTTCCGTCTTGTTTAGGAAAAATGATTGTTCTATCCTATTGCCAAGTGGACAAACCTTGTTAAAAGGTATGAGATCTAGTGACAATTGTTATTGTCTTGAGGCTAGAGGTGTCTCTTGCAATGTGTCCAAGGATGAACAAATTGAATTGTGGCATGAAAGACTTTGTCACATGAACTTTAGGGATTTACGAATCTTAGATAAGTTCAATGTTGTGCGAGGCCTTCCCAAGCTTGGGAAAAAGGTTAATGGTGTTTGTGGACCTTGCCAACAAGGGAAGCAAACCAAAAGTATGCACAAAAAGGGCAAGTATTTATCCACCATGGAACCTCTAGAGCTTCTCCATATGGATCTTATGGGTCCTATGCAAACCGAGAGTTTAGGTGGAAAGAGATACATTTTTATGTGTGTAGATGACTTCTCCAGGTACACATAGACTTACTTTTTTAGAAAAAAATCTGAAACCTTTGACAAGTTTAAAATGCTTTGTTCCAAAATTCAAAATGAAATGAACTCCAAGATTAAAAGCATTAAAAGGATTATGAGTGACCATGGGAAGGAATTTGAGAATGCACATTTTGAAAACTATTGCAATAGTCTAGGCATCTCTCATGAGTTTTCGGCTCCTAGGACACCTCAACAAAATGGAGTTGTTGAGAGGAAAAATAGGGTTCTTCAAGAAATGACCCTTGTGATGTTGCTTAGCAACAAAGTCCCTAGGAATCTTTGGGCCGAAGCAGTCAATACGACATGCTACATAGGAAATAGAGTCTTTCTAGGCCCCACACTAGGCAAACCTCCTATGAGTTATGGAAAGGTAGAAAGCCAAATGTTAGCTATTTTCACACCTTTGATAGCAAATGTTACATTTTGAATGACCGTGATCAACTTGGCAAATTTGATCTTAAGAGTGATAAGGGTATCTTCATTGGCTATGCCTTGAATAGTAGAACCTATAGAGTTTTCAATCTAAGAACTAGGACCGTAATGGAATCATCTAATGTTGTCATTGATGATACTAGGCTCAAATCTAATGACCATGAGGAGGAGGTAGATCTAGTTGATGATTCCCCTTTGGAGAAGGTTGTTGATGTTTCTAATGTTGAAAAGACTAACCTTGATGATGACATAACACAACCTATTGATAGGATTCCTCTCTTGAACTCAAAAGAACCTGCTCCATGGGTTAGGAAACTCCATGACAAAGATGACATCATTGGAGAGGTTAGTGAGGGTGTTAGGTCTAAGCATCAAATAGCTAATCTAATTAGCTACACTTGTTACACCTCTCAATTGGAACCCAAGGAAGGTTAATGAAGCCTTAAAGGATGAATTTTGGGTTCTTGCTATGCAAGAAGAGCTTAACCAATTTGAAAGGAATGAGGTTTGGACTCTAGTTCCTAGGCCCAAGAACACCAATGTGATAGGCACCAAGTGGGTATATAGGAACAAATCCGATGAGGATTGCAACATTGTGCGAAACAAGGCTAGGCTTGTAGCACAAGGGTACTCTCAAATTGAAGGTATTGATTTTGAATAGACATTTGCTCATGTTGCTAGGATGGAGTCCATTAGGCTTCTTTTATCCATTTCTTGTTTGCACAAGTTCAAATTATATCAAATAGATGTTAAGAGTGCCTTCCTAAATGGTTTCTTGCAAGAGGAAGTGTTTGTTAAGCAACCCAAAGAGTTTGTAGATCCTTACCACCCTAATCATGTCTATCACCTCAACAAAGCTTTATATGGGTTGAAACAAGCACCATGGGCTTGGTATGAGCGTCTCGCCCAATATCTTATAGACAATAACTACACTAGGGGTAGTGTTGACACGACTCTATTCATCAAGAAAGATAAAGATGAGCTCTTTATAGCTCAAATCTATATTGATGATATAGTCTTTGGCTCCACAAATGACACCAAAGTCCAATAATTTGTTGGTGTCATGTCTAATGAGTTTGAGATGAGCCTTGTTGGTGAGCTAAGTTACTTTCTAGGTTTACAAATTAAGCAAATGGATTATGGGATTTTTATATCTCAAGCTAAGTATGTCAAAAACCTAGTAAAGAAATTTAGCCTTGAAAGTGCCAAACATTATGATACACCCATGAGTACCACTTTGAAGCTAAGCAAGGATGCTAGTGGTAAAAGTGTGGACCAAACTTTATATCATGGCATGATTGGTAGATTGCTCTATTTGACCGCAAGTAGCTCCGATATCTCTTTTAGTGTGGGTGTGTGTGCTAGGTACCAATCGGATCCTAAGGAGTCCCATCTCTCTTCTGTTAAGAGAATCATTTGTTATGTGAATAGGACATCTAACTATGGAATTTGGTACTATTTTGACACTAATGCTAGTCTTGTAGGCTTTAGTGATGCAGATTGAGCAGAAAATTATAATGATAGGAAAAGTACATCGGGTGGTTGCTTTTTCCTTGGGAACAACCTTGTCTCTTGGTTTTGCAAGAAGAAAATTTTGATTTCTTTGTCCACGGCTGAGGCCGAATACATAGCTACTGGGAGTGAATGCACACAACTCCTTTGGATGAAGCAAATGCTAGTCGACTATAGATTCAATCAAGGTACTCTTACTCTCTTTTCTAATAACATGAGTGCAAATAATATTTCCAAGAATCCGGTTCAACATTATAGAACTAATCATATTGACATCCATCATCATTTCATTAGAGAACTAGTTAATAACAAATGCATAGTACTTAAGCATGTAGGTACTAATGATCAACTAGCGGATATATTTACTAAACCTTTAGATGCTACTCGATTCAAGACTCTTAGTAGATCTATTGGGATTTGTTTAATGGAGTGATGTGTTGTGGTCTTTGACCCCATAAGGGAAACTCAAGCAAAGAGAACTATTGTATACTTGTTGCATCCCATTTTTTTTAAATGTTTATGCTCCTTTATTGATTGCTTGAGTAGCTTGGTTGCACTTAATATAGTATATTGTATTTTCTTCAATAAGTGTGAACTTTGCTTTGATTACAATCCATGTCATATTTATGTTCAAACATGCATTTTTGGACTAGGAGATCTACATAGGAAGTACATATTGAATGACCTATAATTATCTCCATGACATGATGATTCTTTAAATGACATGCTAATAAAAAATGATAAAGCATGAATTGTTGAATGCAAAATATTGTGTGAAAAGAAGCTAGTGAGACTAAAATGTTGCATCAATGTCTCTCTTTCTTTCTTAGTTGAACATGGCTACTATCATACGGGTATCCTCCCGGAATAATCAAATAGGGTGCTAAGTTGCTCATGCCATGTTTAGCTTATAAAGTTGGATATAGTGCCATTAAAATTTGATATCTATAAAATATCTATATCCTTGCTTCTCTCATGACAAATGGTGAAATTGGTTTGAATTACATTGGAAACCTTTGTTATTTGCTTTGCCAAATACCATTGTTTTTGGATTTGAATGCAACATGTCTTTTATGCAAAGCATTTTTGATTCACACATTTTCTTCAAAAAAACTCCTTGTTTCTCTCCTATTGATAGAGTTGCATAAATGTGGCTTATATAATTATGCATCAATCTAATATACTCCTTGCTTTCTTTGCTTTGAGTGACCCGGTTTAGGACTTCTCCTTTGCCTATATCATGACAAAAAAGGGGAGTAGCATTGACCTAACATTGACCTAGTTTTGTGGTGTTAGGGGAGTGGCATGTCGTAGCATGTGTTGGCTTTAAGGGGAGTAGTACTTGTTTGAGGGGGAGATTACATGTAGGGGGAGTAACCCATTGAGGGGGAGCACTGCATAAGCATTTCACGATGTCATACTCATATTATTAAATGCAATTGTTTTTGTTTTATATTCACTTGATAATCTCACATGCACTTGGTTGGAAAGTGTATTTATGTTTGCTTTGTGTGTAGGGTTGATAGTTGTACAAGAAGTTTTTTTTTATGTTTATCTCTTTGTAATGTAGAATATCTTCCCGTTGTTTTATTTTTTTTTTGTGAGGATCAATGTGAGTGGTGGTTTTGTCATGAAATAGCCAAAGGGGGAGATCGTAAAGTCCTCATTTGTTGATTGGCATATTTTGTGAACAAATCACATTTTTGAGGTATTATGTAAGGGTAGCTTATGCTCTCAAAGCCTCAAGAGGAGGAGCACCGAAGGTAAAATTCTTGTGCTTACTTACTTTGAAGAGATAGTTGCACACACTCACAAATTCATGCATAACTTTAATTCTTATATGTTGAGTGTTTACTTGTGTGCATTTTGATTTAAATGACTCTTGTTGATTTATTTGCATCTTGTAATTAAATGTTTTATGTCATGTTTAGCATTAGAATAGGATGTATTTTTCTTCACTCTTGAACCTAATGATTGTGTGTGTTTGAGTGTTGGAATGTGGTGGTGCGCTACTTGACCAGCGCACCTTACCAACGCAACATTCCAGTGGATTGTCGCATGTGTTGCGCCACTGAGTTGCGTTGCTGCACCAGCGCAAAGATGTAAAAATGGGCAGTGCGCTGGTGGTACGCTACTCGACTAGCGTAGCCTCACTAGCGTAACATTCCAGTAGATCGTCGCATGTGTTACGCCATTGAGCTGCGCCAGTCGACCAACGCCTATTATAAAATTAGGTTGTGCGTTGGTGGTGCGCTACTCGACCAGCCCACATAGAGGAAGCTGGAACATTTTTTCCAAAACGACCTCACTTTGTTTGGATCTTATATATATATATATATATATAACGCTTTGGTTTAAGGTCGTGTAAGAGTTCAGAATATCATATATTTACCTTAGAACACATTTCAAGGGAAAGACTATTCCAATAACTCATTTTTAATCACTCAAAGCGTTCCCATGTGCATAAAAACTTCATCTTGCATAATCTAAGTTCATTTAGAGTGCATCAATTGATAGGTTTGCTTCATCACATCTTGTTTGGTAAGTTCTTCATTATCTTCTTACAAGTTAAGTGTTTTACTTGCTAAGCCTTCTCTTTATTTATTTGTATGCTCTTAGAACATTTTCTAGATACAAATTAAAGATTGTTGTGATGCCATGATTGAGTGTTGTATTGTGATAGCTTCATAGGATTGTTTGGTCTATGTTTAGCTAAGCTTCTTGAACATGTCATTTAGCTCTTGATATCTAGGATTGCATTAATTGTCATCTCATTATCCTAGATAAGCATATAGAGTTTCCTAGCCTTGTTTTTTCATTGAATATCATCATATATTCACTTAGGACATTTTATCTCTTCATTGAGAAGTAAGACTTGTGTTGCTTCCGGGAGTAGGTAGCTTAAATCGCAAGCAAGACGGACTAGATTCACTTATACCGGGATTAGATAGTTGTGGTGGATTTAAACCGGGATTAGGTTGTAATTCATTTGCCATTAGTGGATTCAAGGTTCTAGTGTGGCGCACTCATCAGCCCGTGGTTTTTCCCATTTGGAGGGTTTCCACGTATATCTCAAGTGTCTTTACTATTTCTTTATTTATTACACTATGGTATTTTTGTAACTAGATATGGGCATTTTCATCAACTTGACCTTTAACGAAAATTGGGTAAAATTTATTTAAAATCTATTCACCCCCCCTAGATTAATATTACACACCATAATATTTGTTTCAGATAGGTCATAAAGTCGGTTATACCTCCCTAATTATATATTTTCAATTAAATATCATTGATTCTCTAATGAACAATAAATTCTAACTTCTTTAACGAAAGAAAGAGAGCGCTAATAATGTTCAAGCCCTGAATCAACCATTAAGGGAACTACCACCTACTTCTCGTAAGAATGAGTGGATTCCACTATTGTACACAGACCTTCCCAACCATAAGCCAAACCGTGATTCCAACATACGAAGTTATTGACCAGGAACATAACTCCGATCTTACCCATGGTATATCAAAATCCGTGATCTAACCTGAAGTAGTCTATAAGACGCTCAGGATTAAGATCACCTATATATAGCCATCATTTGTTGATATATATGAATCTCATATTGTAACGGATCTTGGTGAGAGATTCATATAGATCATGGCATAGTCCTATATGATCACATCATATAAGGTACCTCCATTATCTTATCAATATATGAATAGTCTAGGTTAAGATCACCGTACATTACGAAATGGTCTGCGGCTATAGATTAACCACAAATAAAGTATCCAACTCTACTTACTATCTACGGACTCTTTAGATTGCTAATCTCAAACTGAATACTTCTGTATATGACACTCATATACTTAGTTAGAGATTACATCCGACAATCTTGGATGTTAAGTACACATGATATATATGTATGAGACAGGTATATAGAATGAATAAACTACTTCTTTTATTAATGTTTCATTCACATCAGTAAATTACAGGTTTTATGGCATAAACCCCAACATAAATAGTACCAGAGAGAGAACCTAAAGAATTATAGTCTCTGATGCCATGAAGATTTTTGCATATTAATTTGTATTGATTGTCTTACAAAAGAATTTCAATAGGTCTCAAATATATACCGAAGAGACTGCCTACAATTAGGGATACAATTAAGGATATAAATGCTAACTAGTAAATTCCTACTAATTGGCTTATCAATTAGTCAACTCAATTAGACAGAATTTGATTCCTAGAAATCCTCCTATGATTTTACTCGTAGAATCTCTCCTAGTCAACTAATTTGATTCCTAGAAATCCTCCTAGGATTTTACTCCTAGAATCACTCATAGTCAACTGATTTGATTCTTAGAAATCCTCCTAAGATTTTACTCCTAGAATCACTCATAGTTAACACTTTCCAAAAGAATGTATGACAAGCCTCCCATAAACTCACACGGATATGTTATGACTCTTCACTTTATACCTACTTGTCATTTTTATGGTGTTGATAGGCATATTAGGCCAAATTGCCTTAAGTACATTAATAAATGTAAGGTTGAGAGCATGATGGAAAGAAATAGACTTAGAAGAGCTAATATGCATATGCCTAGAAAACTTAGAGTCAATGATCCTAGGAAATCAAGTAACATGTTGACTATGACCACTAGGAATGAAAATGTGTCACCTAGGTGAATTAGAAAAGATAAACCCGCATGCTATTGTGCTAACATGTCACCCATATATACAACTAGGTTTAATGGATGGTAGGTCTATAAAGGCTCATGCCTTACATTGATGTGGTTTTTGACCCCATGAGGGGAGCTTTAGCAAAGAGAGCGAACTTGCATTCTTGACATGTGCAAACATTTGATCGACTTTATGCTTCTTCATTAATTGCTTGAGAAACTTAGCTACACATATATGCTTAAATGGTATTTTATACAATAAGTGTGCATCGTTGCTTTGTTTGTAATCCATGTCACTTTTATGTTCAATAATGCATTTTTGGACTAGGAGAATTAATCGGGAAGTACACTTGAATGACCTATAATTTATCTCCATAACGTGAGATTTTTATTATGACATGCTTGAATAGATATGCATGATATCTTTGATTGCTCATCTTTGAATGCAAATGTCACATCCCATATTGCTAGCGAGTGAGGTCCAAGGTTTGTTTATAAACCTTAGTCTCTCCTAACTAAGTAGACGCGTTTTGGGTCATGGGTGAAGGATGCTTGCGTGAAGCCCATGACTCAAAGCATATCTGTGAGGATGAAGGATGCATGTGTAAAGCCCAAAGCAAACAATATCTACTTGGTTAGCATGGGCGTACAAATGGTATCAAAGCAGGCTTGTTACCCGGTGTGGATGTGAATTTGGATTTGTAATTGTGTTTGGGCCCTCACGAGGATGCGAGAATGAGGTAGATTGTCACATCCCATATCTATAGTGAGCGAGATCCATGGTTTGTATATTGATACTCGCTTTTTGTGTCATTATCAAATTACGATTATCAAAAGATATTTATATTAATTCCTACGCAATGTGCTCTAAAGTTTGAAAACAAGTAAAGCGACAAGTGAGGCTATCGTCCACAGGGAGGTGGTATCCGTCAACCATATCATGTTCTAGAGTTTATTGAAAGCATGTAAATAAGAATGCAAAAGGGTAAGAATGGTGTGTGTGAGGTGTAAGCATATTGCGGTGTGTGTGACTGTGAAGGAATGTAACTAAAAAGAATGAAAAAATAAAATAAAAGGAATATGAAGAGGTGAGAATGGTGATTAAAGTGACAAATAATAAAAGAGAGGATAAGAGAGATGCATAAGGATGGTCACACAAGTTCCATAAGTTCAACATACATAAGTGCACATAAGTTAATTGTGGGCATTAAAGATATCTTATTAGTTAGGGGCTCGTTCTCACAATTAAGGAGTTCTGAAATCAAATCATCTCTTATTCAGAATCATTCGTTGATTAAGGAATACTGAAATCAAATCTGCACTCCCCAAAGGTCATGGATGGAGTAATTGTGTCTTAAGGTCAAAGACCCAGTAAGCACAAAAACCTAGAGCCAATTAACCTAAGGCATTAAGCACTTCTATTTCAAGTTAAGGCCATGTTCTCTCAATTAAGATATTCACAAACACAAATCACTCCCCAAAGGTCATGGCTAGAGTAATTGTGCTTGTAATCTCAACTATGGGATTCGAGACACGAATCACTCCCCAAAGGTCATGGCTAGAGCAGTTAGGCCTCAAGTCCCTACCATTAAGTATATCAACATAAGCCAAAACCTACTCTAGCAAAGGTCATGCATAGAACAAGTTTCATCTTTTCTTTAGAGCTAAGTGGTTAAGGTTATACCCAGATTGGTCCTCATAGACACAACCAAAAACCCACAAACAATCAATACCCATCCATACAATGTTAATTTCGATCTTCCAAAGACATACATACATAAAAATGGGATATTTGATTACAACTACTCCTAAAATTAAGTTAATATACTCCAAATCCCATCCACGAACACATATCAATTTCTAATGTCCATACACAAGCATATCAAGATAAGAGATTATTCAATAATAACAAGAATGAATCAAAACTCAAATGAATATAAAAACAATCACATATATTAAGCACAAATAAGGATTACAATATTTTCCAAGTGGGGATTACACAACTAGAAAACAAGAAAAATAAAAAGATGAGTAAATGAGAATACAACCCTTAAAGAAATCCCTCTAAGAGCTCATTCCTTTATCTAACTTGAAATTTGGTCAAAGACTATTCCTTCTCATTGCTATCTACTCATAGATGTGGTGGATAATGGGTAGAAATGTTGATGGAGAGACATCCATGGATGACAACCTCTACAGATGCTCTTGGAAGCTTCTCTCTCTCTTATTGATGAAGAAGAATCAAGAAAATGAAGTTTGGAGTGTGGGTTGCTGTTTTGGTTCTATGTTGGGTGAAGAGAAGATGAGAAAATGATGTATTTATAGTTAGGGAAAGTTTTGGGACAAATTAGGGTGTGAAAGGACACATTTGCCCCTTTAAAAATGGCCTAAATGTCACAGTCTAGAATTAGGTGTATCGCGGTCTTGCAAGACTACACACCCAGCGACAATAATTTTCGCGGTTCTAGTGTCTTGGCCGCGACACCGGTTTCCAACGTCACGCACCATTACGAAAACACATATATCTCCCTCTAAAAAACCCGAAATTGTGATCCGTAAAAACCAATAGAAAGAAAACTTCTAGGGCTTTCCAAAAATAATGATACGAAACCTAGTTCTATCTGATAAGTGAGATATGATCCCCAAAAGTTAGGTGTTCTGCATGAAGATCTCTTTAGCTGTCGTGTTTTCAGCCTTACGAACTGTTACGAAAACATGTATATCTAGAAAACCCAGAATTGTGATCCGTAAAAACTGCTGGAAAGTAGACTTTTGGGGATTTTTAAAAATAGGTGGTATGAAACCCAGTTCACTTTGAGGAGAGAGATATAGACCCTGAAATATGTGTGTTCTACATGGGCACTTGCAATATCAGCCCACTAACCTTTGGAAAACAGAGTTGATCAGTGTCGCGGTCTTTATGTTGCGTTATGGTTCGATGATGGATCCACCACGGAACTTGCCATTGTTAACCATGAATCATGCCAAGGTTTGGATCAACAGTGAGGCCATGACAACTCTGAATACTTCCATTCTTAACTTCTTTTTGCTCATTTTGACTTCCCAAACTTTACTTTAAGCTCAAAACCTTATTGTAGAGAATATGTACCTACACATGGCTTGACAAACACATTATATACAAAAATATGTTTGAAAATGAGAATAAAAGCTAGGAAATGGAGACCTCAAATAGGTATATATTTATCGTCCGATCATATATAAGCCTTGGTCTCTCCTAACTAAGTAGACGCATTTTAGGCCATGGGTGAAAGATGATTGTGCGAAGCTCATGACTCAAAGCAAACCCGTGAGGGTGAAGGATGAGTGTGTGAAGCCCAAAGCAGATAATATTTACTTGGTAGGCCTGGGAAGTTACAGTAAATGTGTGTGAAAGCAAATGACTAGACTACAATCAATAAGGATCTTATATCCATTCAATCAACAAGGATGTTACATCCAATGTAGTCTATTCTCATTTCTCAAAGGTGTAGACAAGACTACTATCATAATGATGTCTCATCAGGAATAATCAAATGGGATTTCATATATAAATGTCTTGGTTTGCCTTTAAGGATTGATATAGCTGTTTTTCTTACAAAAAATTTAGAAACTATATCTTGTTTGCTTATGTCAAAAGGATACAAATCGGTTTGAATTCTTTGGAAACCCTTTTGATGTTTGCTTTGCCAAAAACCATTGCTTGAACTTTAATGTTAAATGTCTTGCATACAAAGCAACATCTTCACATATTTTCCTTAAAATAAACCACCTTGAATCTTTCTCAATTATTTAAGTTGCATAAAGTTCGGGCATATGATTATGCAAATGTCTTTTGTGCTAATAACTCTCTTTGCTAAAACAACCCGATTGAGGATACTCCTTTACATATCTCATGACAAAAAGGGATACTAGTATTTATGAAAGATGGTGGAGTTTTTGCTATGTTGTTTGTTGTGAGAGAATTACGTTTTTGGGTTAGGGTTGGGGTTGGGGTTGGGGTTGAGGGTGGGTGGTTGGGTTAACCCATTTAGGGGAAGCATTGCAATACACTATTTCATATTGCTTTACTTTAATGCAAATGCTTTTATATTTGAGCTTTTTTTTATCACATCACGTACACTTGTCTTTGAAAGTGTAGTTGCTATGTTTTGTAAGGTTTGTTTATTTTACAAGAGATTGAAGGCTTGAAGATCTAGATTTTAGATATCTCTACGTAATGTAAAAAAACATTTGTTGACCACTAGCTTTTTTTTAGAATATTAATTGTGAGTGGTGGTTTTGTCACGAAATAGCCAAAGAGGAAGATTGTAAGTTCTTCATATATTGATTGGCTTATTTTGTTGACAACCCACATTATGATTATTTGTAATGGGTAGCTTATGTTTCTTATTGTGATTCTTCATCAACCAGCTTCTGAGATGCCAAAGAGCTTTATGTTTAAGAAAGGTAGTTCACTTGTTCTTGACTTCTTGAATAGATCAGTTGTGCACACACATACACACACATTCTTTCATGCATTTTTTTTTTCTCATGCATTGTGCTATTTCTTCTTTATGTTGTGCATTCATTACACAAACACACTTGCACTCCATTTCTCGCTTCAACTGTGGTGTAATTCGTTTCCATTTGTGTGATCGGAAACGTCCGTGCGCGTACAATTGTGTACTTCTTTTGCATGATGATCAACCGCTTGAAAAGGCATATTCTTCCTATGTTTCTCCATGAAAGATGGATTTAGCGGTTGGTGTTCGGCTGTTGGGAGCCGCAGTTTTAACCACCGTTTTCCTCTAGTGGATTCGGCGATTGGGAATCATCGATTGTCTCCAGAGGATTTGGCGGTTCGTGTGTTCAGCAGCCACCAACCAGTGATTGGGCGAATTTTTGGGCATTTTAGGTATTTCATTCCAGCTCATTTTCTTGGCTAATAAATACATCCTTATGTTGTCTTGGCCATCAAAAACTCCAAAAACAGAAACCTTAGAGTGTCTCTTAGGGTTTCATTGAGAGAGAAGTTCCAAGATTAGATTTATAACTCTCCAAACACCCTCATACATTCAAGCATCATCAAGCTTTAATTAGGTATGAGTTTTCATTGCATCTTGACTTGGTAAGTTAGATTCTTCACTGTCATCATCTAGTGTCTTATCTACCAAGATATCTCATTGATTGCATTTATATATTGCAAAGTTATTGTTTTTATTATATCTTGTGACAAAATGTGTTGATTGATATTTGTTTGATGACTAGGGTTTAGATTTGCATATCTTTATCTAGTTTGGTCTTTAAGAACATTCATATAGACATATTGATATCTAGGACCGTTTGATTGTCATCATAATTCTCTAGATAAACATTTAGTATTATCTAGCATTATTTACATATTAGAATATTGTTATATATTCACTTAGGTTGTTTATCACTTCATTGAGTCAAGTCTTGTGACTAAGAATGTTAGAGTGCAATCAATTGGTCTAGAATCAATATAAAAGGCCTACAGGTAGTAATGGTGTGTTATGTTCCGAAAATGTTGTGACTGTCAACCTAGGTTGTAGACATCATTACATATAGTGGATTTGAGGACCGAAGCAGCTACGTGTCTAGCCCGTGATTTTTTGTCCAGTTGGAGCGTTTTCTCACGTAAATCAATCAACGTGTTTTTATTATTTTCTGCACTGTAATTGTGTTGAATATTTTTGTATGTTGTATTTGATTGTGTTGGGTTATTTTTATAATCTTGACTAATCCAAAAAACTAGTAACTTTTTTTTTAAATGACAACTTTATTAATGACTAGAATTAACCCAGTAAATACAAACAAGCAACAAAGAGAGGACCAACAGTCCAAAAAAACAAAACGCCAGAAACTTGCCCACACAAGCACACCAAACAGCTAATGACATGACTACCCAATACCAGAAACATCTCAGTAGCAGAGCAATACATAGTACAAGATGAGACCCAAAACTGAACACTAGAACACGCAATACACCAAGCCTCACAAAACACTTGCCCAATACTAATCGAATTAACAACTCATTCACTCCACCAATAGGTTGTATTAGACACTTCCCGTGTATTTTCAATATATATATATATATATATATAATATAATTTTAATTAAATTTTTTAATTGTTTTTCTATTTATTAAGAAGGCTAAAATAATATTTCGGTACAAAAGTTAAAAGAAGATTCAAAATAGCCATTACTAAAACTAGAATGTGTAAATGACTAATACCTCAAACTGAGAGGGGGTAAATAATAATATCCCCCCCCCCCCAACACACACACACACACACACACACACACACACACATATATATATATAGTAACTTTCAATTGAGGGATCCGTTACTTTAATTTCGGTCCACACGTACCTTGATGAAATCACATCGATTTGTATGAATTTTGATATGAATTTTGTGTGGGTAATAAGTTCATTGACATTTACCTATAAATAAAATTTGAATTTTTTTGAAACACTAGCATTATTTATCTCGATTTTCTTAAATATAAAGTCATCAGAAAAATGAGAGATATATAGGAAAATCCAAAAAAATAGTTATAGTGTTTGAAAAATTCTCAAATTTTATTTATAAGTAGATTTCAATGAACTTATCATCCACACAAAAAATTCATATCAAAATTCGTATCAAAATTCGTACAAATCGATGTATATATATATAGTTCTTGAAGAATAATGTTCCAGTATTTTTATTTCATTAGTACTCCTAGGCAAATCTTCCTCCAGAAACAGTGGATCTGATCAATGGCTATAATAGTATTTTGTGGATTCCATTGGCCTTCTACCCCTGAAGTGCTTATACTCTACTTGAATTTATGAACAAATATTATTTACATGGTTTTATTAAGTCTCCTAAGTATTGCATTTAATAATATTTCCTTTTGTTTTCTAGAGACGTTGCTCATCGATCTATAATAAAAATCTTACCTCCGTATTAAGATGTCTTTCAAGGACAAAATATGAATACAGGTGATCAAGTAAGCCCAAGAACAAGCCTCAGATCCCTCCCCTCTGTGTCTCAACAAGTGCAACCAATGATGAATATAAGAGAAGTTATTGTCTATTTAAGGGAAAACATTGAATTTATATCAAATAAATGAGAAAGTATGCAATGCTGAAAAGAAAGCCTTCATCATCCTAATAAATGAAAATTCACACTGCACACAAGTATTCTACTATGGAGGTAAGGGTGGGTTTGCTATAGTGAAACTACATTAAAGTCAATTCTATTTATACAAATAGCTATAGAAAGTGCATATATGCTTGAAATCTATAGGATATGGAAGCATATTAAATGTTAAAGTGAGTTCATTTATGTGAATTTAACTTGGTGCAATTAGTCTAGAGTAATAAGTTAATTTAGAGAGAGTTATTATGTTCTGATACAGTTATCATGTTCTACTAAATCATGACTAAGACATGTCAATAAGATCAAAAATTATTGCTTTCTATGAAAAATTATAACTCTCAACATATATTTACAGGGAATGAACAAGTTTCAGCTTCACAATCCAGGGTACGACCTATGTTTTATATGTATTTATCACAGTGTCACGGTTTACACCATCAACAAGCTTTGTTTGACTTATATTCACAATCTTCAAGCTCTGTTTGCCCTGTATTTAACACAATTTACACAATTTAATCAAAAATATATTTTTTTTATCCTTTATAATTTCAAAGACTTGAGAAGTTTGGACATGAAATCAATAACTTAAACTGGTGTTTCTAGGATTCAAACCTACAATCATGCAGACCCAACTCAAAAATTAAATCTCGGCCCAGGATGGTTTCAAAGCAACATTGAGTGAAGCTGGGTCTAAAATTTGAA
Source organism: Dipteronia dyeriana (assembly GCA_032871835.1). NCBI lineage: Eukaryota > Viridiplantae > Streptophyta > Magnoliopsida > Sapindales > Sapindaceae > Dipteronia > Dipteronia dyeriana. The sequence continues at coordinate 3,364,257 of CM065297.1, forward strand.
GCCCAAGGCCGAGAGTCCAGAATTTAAAATATTAATGAAGAAGGCATACGTATGTATTTGGACTGCATTTGATCCACAATAGGACATTTCATTTCCTTTTGTTCTCAAAATTCACAAATAAACACAGTTTTTTCACGTCAATGTAAGTGGTGAAGTAGAATTAGAAAACGAGAAAGAAGTAGCAAGAATTGTCATCACCAACCTCGCCTAATTCTCAAAACTGAAAGTAAGAAAAACATATGCTAATCTGGACATCATCTGCCTTATCTCTTTCTATCTTCATCTCTATTCTCCTAGCTCTTATTGTCGTACACTCTTACTAACAAAATACCAACAAAAATATATGTTTGTTTCCTTTCTATGTTCCTACAGTCCTGCTCACAAAATACTAAAAACTGTGTTTGTTTCCCTAATCTATTTTCACATCTCTATTTTCTTACGACTTGATGACCTTATATGTTGCAACTTGAAAATTTACGCATATGTTGCACCTTAAAAATTTACTTGAAAATTTATGTATATGTTGCACCTTAAAAATTTACATAAAATCATGGGTGTCTTTCAACCTATGATTATATATCTTAAATTGCAATTTTATAACCAATATTCGATCACATAAAATATATAATATGGACTCTTATTGTAATTTATACATAAAGGGTTGGCATGCATTTATCAATACAAATATTATATATATCGAATACCTTTTGAATGAGATTATATATGTCTGAAAGGGTTATCCCAGACACTCTTTTTAATACGGATTCTAACTGTTATTTTTATATAAAAGACTTCCATGCATTTGCCAATACAAATTTTCATATATCAATACTCTTTTAAAACATATTATGTGCATATTAAGTTGTGATTACTGAATAAATATGCGATCACATAAATTAGTTAATATGGATTCTAATTGACAATTTTACAGTAAAGTTTTTCATGCATTTGACAATGCATATCTTTACATACAAATATTCTTTTAAATGTAAATATATGTTTTACGTTTTGATTATGCGAACAACTATTGGATCACATAAAATATATAATATGGATTCTAACTAACATTTCCAAATGGATAAGATTCTTCATAACATCTTGAATTAACAAAAGATGTGTTTTCTTTCCACCATTTTATATGATATTAAGTATCAAATCCCTATGAAACACTAATTTTAAAATTTTTACAAAGGATAAGATATACACATAAAATGTGTAAGTGACTATGAAATTATATTTAATGTGTTATAAAGAATATATATTTACTGAAATGTCAACAATTATTAACTGAATCACAATACATGTAGAATGTCGATATGTTTTTTTTATAAAAAACAGTATCAATATGTTGTAATTAAAAAGCAAAAAAAGGGGAATTCGTACTAAGACCAAACAATAATTATCATCCTACAAGAATAATAACCAATAAAACATATATCTGGGGAGCAAAAATTATCCATCGAATTATGTTCAAACAAATCTGGTTTCATTTTCAAAACTTGCATGTCGAATGTAATCATATTCATATTGAACCATTACAATCATATCTAACATTGGTCATTAAACAAACATGTACTATCACTATAAACCATTCATCAAACACATAGCATATCAAAGAAAAAGCAACGCAGATGGATGTTCTTCGAAGAGTTAGGGATTTTGACAGTATAGTTATGTGTTGAGTGTGTGCAAAAAATGTTTTTCAAAAACATATTATCACAATAAACCCTTTAACAAACACATGCAGAGATTGAGAAACCAATCAAAACACCTTCAAACTTATGTGTATAAAAACTTACAAAAACCTATATATATGCAGAAATATAAACATTTACAAAGATCAGACCGTGTGATTTTCACAAACCTCTTAGGTTTGTGAATTTGATCACATAAGTCTTTCGGTAACAGTAGAATAGTAACGTGAAGAACATTGTTTCGTGAAAGGAACAACAACGGCGTGATGAAAAGAGTTTTATTTAGGGTTTCAAATTGTGAATCGAAAACATAGAGAGGCTAAATATCTTTTGAAGTTCAAAAAAAGTGGAAAAATAAAATTATATTTCAGCTTTGCATTAGAAATTGTTTTAGTAATAAATTTTAAGTTGTGTATGCTTCAGAGATAACTTTGTTTTAAATTTAGACCAACCTATGGCAACTAAAATGACTAATAGAAAGAAATTATTTTAAAATTTTGAATATGAAGAGTTTGAAGTTAAGAGATCCCTAATCTATATCAATTATTACAATCTATCTTATTAAAAAATTAAATATCAACTAGCAAACAAAAGTTTCATTGAATGATGTAAGAGGTGTGGATAAGCATGTATCCCAATTGATCAATCTTATTAAAATATAAATAACAACCAACCACTTATTCATGCATGCACGGTAAGATCTAAACCAGAAGCCCTATATCCTTATAATTTTGGAAAGCACAAAACTCTTCACATATTTTATGGCCTAAATCAATGTCTTGCATAATTTGTATGTACACGCCTAAATACAAAATCTATGGATTTCATATATTAATACAGTCTCATTAAATTTAAAATACCAATCAACGATATTTAAATTAAAATAACATGCTTGTATATTTTCCAATTCAAATTACAATAGTCACATAGCACGCATATTCCAATGCATTTACATAATTCAAATCAGCTTTGTTTTTTTTGTGTTATTTTCACGTTAAAAGTTATATCTGTTTGTTGGAAAGTGTAAACAACATTTTGTTTCTGTAATATACTTGTATAAGCTCATTCTAGATTGATCTCAGCCGTTGGTTTGTTTAATCTAATGATCATAGCTTGACTCTAGTTGCAATAAATAATTACTGTCAATCTTACTAAAATCTAAATATCAATCAGCCTACAAAATTAACCTAAAAATGTAAGAGATATCAAGTAACCAGCTACGTAATGATTAATGATTACTATATACTACTAAAACCTTCTATGTACTCTGTCTCTCCGTCTCAATTACTACATTCTAAACTAGAAGCCCAAAATCCTTCATATTTTTTAAATCTCTAAGTTTTTCATACTTTGGAAGCCCTTACACAATGTCCTCTTTTGAAGAAATCTTAGGTTATTAGCAAACTTGGTGCAACTCCGTAAGTTTCTGTCAAGTAGTGGACAATTTGACAGCAAAAAAAAAAAAAAGAATACCAGAGGATATGGGATTCAGGGTCTTAATGAACATTAGTTGTGTTCAGTTATATGGTTTTTTATACAATAAGTTGCTTAAAGCCATCCAACCTGGCACACAGTCTATAGTGCTCCACAGTAAGTGGATCCCAATAAGGGAGTCGAATTTTTCTAAGGTGATGAGCTTGCCAAATGTCATCTATGAAGTAAACCATGACTCGGAAGAGTTTGACGAAACTTGTATTCGGATGAAAGCACTTCTGCAAAGAAATTGTTTCTTAACCTCATGAGTTCCCTATCGATTTGAGGGAATAAGTCAAACAATTTCTCACTGATGCAAACATATTCTTTCATGTAATTATTCATTGACTCAGATCTTTGAGTGTTGCGCATTCCAGTAAAAATATGGAATATGTTTCTGCCCATCTATGTCTCTTCTCATACATCATATTAACCCAATCATTGCATTCGAGAGCTTGTTGTTGTTGGGTGTGCAACCAAAGTCCCACATTGGCTAGACATGGGGATGAACTTGGGTATATAAGTATGGAAATAATCTCCATTGGTATGAGGCCTTTTGGGTAGAGACCCAAGAGCAAATCGTGTGGGCTTGACCCAAAGCGGACAATATCATACCAATGTGGAGAATGTGGGTTCCGTACTTCTAACAAGTGGTATCAGAGCTGTGCCCCAGACTTGGCCGAGACGTAGCCGAACCAAACCAGGAGATGGTAGGCCCTAGGTAGCTAGCGATGGGTCTGTGATGTTAGCTCTCGAGGTAGGAGATGCTCCAGATCTTCACATAAGACGTGTGCTCCGGCGCGGTGGAGAGGAGTAACCTTGATGGAGTGGTGCCCCTAACATTGACGGATGGATGATCGCTTGAGGAGAGGTCCGGACCGTGAAGATAATGATGGTCCTTTGTTCGAGGGGAAGATTGTTGGGTGTGCAACCAAAGTCCCACATTGGCTAGACATGGGGATGATCTTGGGTATATAAGTATGGAAATAATCTCCATTTGTATGAGGCCTTTTGGGTAGAGACCCAAGAGAAAATCCGTGCGGGCTTGACCCAAAGCGGACAATATCATACCAATGTGGAGAATGTGGGTTCCGTACTTCTAACAGTTGTTTTATCATTTCTTCCCAATATTCAATGAATTTGTCATTAGAAATACCTCGTCTATTTTCTATCACATTGCTTCATCTTCTTCCATCAATATAAAAGGGGGATAACGGTTGCCCATTGAATTCATGAGTCTAGTAAGGACCCATTTGTACGAAGTAAACATGCTGTCTAACAAAAGTGCAGCAGCAAATACACAAGTAACGTTGTGGTTGTTTGCACTGACAAATAAAAACCAAAGGCTTGCCATCGACATTTGTCTTGTAAGTGGTGTTGAAAACAAGAACATCTCTGAAGCACTTGTACTCGAATGGAGAAAGGGGGTCCCTCCAAAATATATTAGCATACCTGTCATCATCATCTATGTTGAACCTGCAGTAAAAGTTTTGTTCAAAAAATGCCTTTGACTTGAGATACAAAATTGTTGCTTGTGAATCGCTTTCAAAAGCTTTTGATCGTCTCATCTTAGCAATCTTGTTATACATGTTCTTCTGAGTGAATCCAATTTTGGAGTATCCCAATTTCTGCTCAACCATGTACTTAAATGTTTGACAACCTCGTATGAAGTTTCTACCCATAGGGTCAGTTTGGGCATGGTCACCTTCATCTACTTTTCTGTGAGATCAATGGGATGAAACCTCATGAGACGTTGCTAGTTTATAGGAATGATCATTGATGAATACTCTTACGTTATACTTTAACGTATTGCTGTCTAAGCCAATTGAGAAACATGCATTGCAATTCTATATCGTGTGCAGCATTGGCTTGCATTTCTTATTTTTGTTGTTCATATACTCCTCCCTTCTTGATCCCTGCTTATCACAAACCTACTTTCTCCTTAATACTCTATATTGTTTGTCATAGTCCAAGTTCGTCGCTCTTATATCAAACTCATTATCCCTAGCATAACCAAGATAAAATGACCTTGCATCTTCCACAGAATCAAATTTCATATTCTTGATATGATTCTAATCAACATCTTGATTGACACTGCCTTCTCATGATGAAATAATTAACCCCAGTGGAACACTTATTATTTGGTGCCAATAATAGTTTATTCTTGTTGTCAGACTTACTTTGCAATCCACTCGTAGCCATTACTATACAAAGTCAAAACAAGATGATTTAACTATAAGTAAAATTGCAATCACAATAATATGTTGATCGAATTATAATAATAGTAATAGCAAACAGAAAAATAATGTTGATGCGAGGAATCACTGAGATTTTGAACATGCATATTCAGTATAGAAATTATACAAAGATTATAGAAAAAAGATAAGACAAACAATTACAGATAGGAAAACATTATTGATGTTAGGAATCACTGAGATTTTGAATATAAATCGTTCAGCTTAAAAATTATAGAAAGATTATTATAGAAATAAGATAAAAAAATCCATTTATAAACAGGAAAACATTATTAATTCTACGAACCCCGGAGATAAGATACAAAAAATCGAACGCTAAGTAATTTTATATTGATTTCAAAACTAATCAAAACAACTATGGATGTATTGTAGAGATGAGATAAAAATAACAATTCAAACAATAAGTAATTTCATATTGAATTCGAAGCTAATCAAAAAAGCCATGTATGAGATATACCTGTGAGTTAAACTTAATGAAGGAAAGAAGAATGGGTTGGGATGAGATTTCAATTTGAACACAAATAGATGATCCAAAACACAAGAACGAAACATCAATGATCCAGACGAATGATCGATTGAATTGGATGTTTGGAAAAAAAATTGATTGAAACGTTTGGGCCGGTAACAAAGAAAAATTCATAAGAGTTTTTGAGTTGGTAAACAAAAAAAAGTTTAGAAGAATGGTGGATGGAAGTGTTTCTGTACGTTTATATAAAAAGAGATGGATCGGATTTGGAAAGGAGCAGAAGATAGAGCTGTGAAGAAACCTAACAAACTGTAACTATTGGGTTTTGTGGAGAACAAGCGGTAATGTTAGGAGAGTGACCTACTAAAAAGGTAAAATTAGGATGCATAGGGAATCACAACTTTAAAACATCACCATTGGATGTGAGTTTTGAACAAATCAATGGTAAAGATTAGATGAGTTGAATTTTTTTAAAAGGTGTATAGAAACAACGGTGTTCTATAGATTGTCCATATATATAGTCAATCTTTTTTAAGAGATCTCTTATTTTAATTTTGCTAAGAACATCGATGAAATCATATCGATTTTTATGAATTTTGATCTGAATTTTTATATGATGATAAGTTCATTGAAATCTATCTATAAATAAAATTTGAACATATAGTTAAAAATAAAAGGCTAATGAGGACTCATGATCTAACAATGTATCTTCTCATCGCCTCACCTGTTTGAAGACATGTCCAATTAAATGAGGGGCATGACTGAAGTGAAGAATCATATTCTTATATTACATGGACCCAGTAATTAACAATGTCCATATCACTAGATTTAGATTAGACACCATATTAGTTTCACATGCCCAACCTGTCTCACACAATTTCGAAAGGACCTACATTATCTTATATTGATCCATGTCTTGAATGTATTCTTATAAATAATGCTTTCGAGCAAAAAATAATAGATTCTACCTAAATTTTGACTGTGTTCTCGTAATTAATACTTTTGAGCAAAAAAATAAAATGAAATAGATTCTTCTTAAATTTTGACTGTTAACTAGATTATCAAAAACTCGACAGTAACTGAGATCGGTAAATACATAGTTCATTCTACAGAAATATTTTTTATTTTAAAAGATTTAAACTTAATGAAGTAAAGAAGAATGGGTTGGGGACGGGATTTCAATTCGAACACAAATAGACTATCCAAAACACCATAACGAAACACCAATGAGCCAGACGAATGATCGATTGAATTGGATGTTCAGAAAAAAATCGATTGAAGCGTTTGGGCCGGTAACAAAGAAAAGTTCATAAGAGTTTTTGAATTGGTAAACAAGAAAAGTTCAGACAAATGGTGGATTGAAGTGTTTCCGACGTTTATATAAAAAGATTTGGATCAGATTTGGAAAGGATCATAAGATAGTGTTAGGAAAGAAACCAAACAAACGGTAACTATGGGGTATAGTGAAGAACAAACAGGGATGTTAGGAGAGTGACTTGCTAAGAACGTAATATCAGGATGCATATAGGGAATCACAACAACTTTAAAACATCATTATTGGATATGAGTGTTGGACAAATCAACGGTCAAGATTAGATGAGTTAGATTTTTTTAAATGATATATAGAAACATCGGTGTTCTATAGATTGTCTATATACAGTTAATCTCTGTAGAGATCCTTATTAGTTCTTCTTAAAAACACTTTATAGCTAACGATAAGTGATGTTGAAAGTATTTTCAAATGCAAATATCAAAAGCTGTGATCCATATGGAAGTTTGGATTTATTTATTCAAACAAAACTTGTAATATAAACAAAAAGGGCCCTGAAGCTATAGACTTGTTGCTGTGGCAATATTATATGCCCCCCAATCACGTTTTTCATTTGGCAATTTTATAGTATTTGCATAGTTGCATAAAGGTTGGATATTAGATGCAGACGTGCTAACTGCTTTGATTTGAAAGAATTTTTTAAAAAAAAATTAATGAAACTTTAATGACATCCAAGACTTTTTTTGGGTCGAATCTCTGATCCCACTTGTAATAGAATGAATCCGATCAGTTCATGTGTAGTGAGGATTCACCGGACGTGGGATTCAGTACGATTTTTTCGTACATGATTCGACTTCGTAGTTCTACGTTCCAATGACAGATATCACAATTAAATTCTTGATCACCGGAAACAAGAGTTCCTTTCTTGATATTATGTGCATGTTCATTTTGTCTAGATGTTGGGACTCCCTATCATAAAGAGTGACTACACCAAATTGTTGATCTTTCAGCTTAATTAGCTTTAAATTCAGAGTGACAAAGACATGCATCAAGGATACTACACTATACCATGTGCTTTTGTTTGTTAATTACAAAAATATCAAACATTACCAAAACAAATGGATCCCTTGGCTTAATATATGTATTCTTTTTTTAATTTTGGTTGTTATTAATCTATCTCAAATAAGGTTAATTCCACCAACATACCAGGGGTTTATTAAATTACCCCACTGCCATTAAACACTTAAAGTGAGTTCATTAACTTTAACGTAAGAAGTGCATTGTAGTCTTTTTGCTTAACATGCGAAATAAATAATTCTATATCGACCCTAAAAGCATCTTCAACTATTATCACTCTTTAAATATCTATTTACTTAAATGGCAATTTAAAAAATGAAAAAAGAAGTGTTTTTTCCAAAAAAAACTCTTCATTTTGAAATATGTTTATATTATTTTAATGAAACACTCAAATTTCTCCCTCCAACAAATCTGATTACACTTAAAAAAAATTCACGAAGAGAATATGAAAATTTTCCCTCCAACTTTTAACTCATGCTCAAAAAATTTAATTACTAACCAACCCCCCACCCCATTTAATTCTCTCTCTATAATTCAATTATCATCCAATCCTCCCCTCCCTTCCTTTAATTTCCACTCTTAAATTTTTTTACAGTTTACAAATTAGAATAATTGTTACTCATATCATTCATCATTTCACTTGCTCAAGACTAACTAAATTTTATTCTCTTTTCGATTTTTTTCCTTCATGGCTAGCAACTTTGAAATAGATATGTTGCTTGACTCATCATCATCAAAATATTGAGAAAATTTGAGGTCAAACAAATGTAATATAGAAAAGAACATTCCTAAAATAGATATGCATACTTGAGCAAATGTAGAAAAAACATGCACTTACATACTAAGAAACTATGCACGGCTTCACAAAAAGAACATCATTCAACATTTATTCAATGTTATTCACCATGCAACTCAAGAAATCACAAAATATATTAACTTATTGCATATAAGAATCATGCAAGCTTGCTCTCTTTGCTCGAGCTCCACTTATGGGGTCAATCCTATAAAATCAAGGCAAGTGACAAATCTCTATAGATCTACTAAGTCCTTTAGACCTAGTTACATCTAAGGGTATCTTATGAACACTATAGCATAAGTATTCCTCTTTCCTATTCAACCTAGGTACCATCTTTTCATTTCTAGTGGTCAATGTCTTCATGTTTCTAGGTTCCCTTGGATCATACAAACTTTTCCTATGCTTCAACCTATTCTCTTTCACGCTCTTTATCATACACATTTTAACGTATTTAAAGCGATTGGGTCTTATATGACCAATCATACCACAAAAATGATATGCAGACACAAAATGAGAGATCATACCATTGCCTTGAATTGAGTTATCTTCAGGGCTTTACCATTCTGATGTGGTTGCCTTTGGTGATACACCAATTAGCTTCTCCTTTTAGCATGAGTCGATGGTTGGTGCCTTTGTGGTTTAGCTTGTTAAGGTGTTTGAGCTAACCCCTCATAGGTCGATGGAACTTGGGTTAAAGCATCTTCAAAGGTTGAGGTTGAGAATATTTCCTTGGAAGAATCTTCAAGGAAGCATTCTTCGATGATTCCCCTAGCTTGATAATCTTCCTTAGGTGTTAAAGAGGTGAAGGCTCTTTGGTGTCATTTCCTTTTGCAAACACCGTTTTGTCCAAAGATAGTGTTTCCTTATTCTTGACAAAACCAAGACCTCTCTAGCCATTAGGCTTCTTCCCATAGCCTAGCATGATATCAAGCTTTTCTGAACCCAAATTCAATTTGGCAAGTGACTCCCTTGCTTCTTAAAGTTCTTTCTTCAACTTATCTTCATTCTCTCTTGCCAATCTTAACTTTTTATCTTTCACATCCACTTAGCTTTTAAGCTCTTCAAGCCTTCCTAGCCATTTAGATAAGGTCATAGTCCGATAACTAACATTTTTCCGAAGTCTATTTTTGAATTTACCCAGGATCACATTCTCCTCCATAGTCATGTCCAATCTACTTCGAAGATCAGAATTTTTCTTCTTGAGTCTTAAAAAGGTAAAACCTTCCTTTTTAAGGAATCTTACATACTTCTTGAGGAATTCTATTATCTCTAACCTATATTCATCATTATCTGAAATCTCCAAGTTGGAGTCATCTTCAACATTCTCATCACTCAAAGTTGATGAGTTCCCATCACATGGCTCATCATGATTTGAGTAGACTTCATCATCAAGACCTTCGCAATTGTCACTTCTGGCTCCATCAACAATTTCCTCTTCAGTAGCTACACCAATATTACTCCTAGCTACATCTTCATCTACATCTTCTTAAAGATCAAGATTTAAGGCATTGTTACCTACTTCTTTTTCATCCACATGAGAAGCCCCGAAAGCCGTGAAGTTAAGTACATGATTTTCATCATCTGAATAATCTTCTTTATCTTCTTCACTATTATTATCACGTCATGTGGCTACCATAACCTTTCCCTTTTTCTTGTCCTTCAAGTGCCTAAACCCAGGAGCTATGTGTCCAATCCTACCATATGTGAAGCATTGTACGTCTATTCGAGTTAGCTTGTCTTGATTTGGCTCAGACTTCTTGAACACATTCTTTTTCTTGAAGTCATTTCCTTTAGAGTTGTAACCCTCTTCTATAGCTTCATGAATCTTCTAAACTTCCTCACTAAGCGAGCCATGTCATCGTCAAAATCATTATCTTCTTTGGCAACTTTCAAAGCAATCCCTTTTTACTTTTTAGTTGGAGTAGCAAGCTTTCTTGACTCATAGGCTTGTAAATTGCTAATGTGTTTGCTCACCTTTAAATTTTCCTAGTCACTATTTTCTTCAATAGTTGTAACCTTGGACTAGAATCTGTGTGGAAGGGATCTCAAAATCTTTTGAACCATTATTGTTTCAAAGTAAGGGTCTCTCAGTTGATGGCTTTGGTTCACAGTGTCCATTACCTTGATTTGGAAGTCATTATAGCTTTCATGCTCACCCATCTTGATTGATTCGAATTGTGCTTGAAGAACTTGAAGCTTGGACTTCTTCACAATGTGAGTTATTTCATGTGTAGTTTAAAGGATTTCCTAAGCTTCTTTGGCAATCCTTGTAATTTGGATAAGTGTGTACTGAGTCTCATCCACAGCACAAAACAATGCATGAATGCCCTTATAGTTTCACTTAACCGCTTTAAATTCTTGAGGAGTCCACTGTTCTTTGGGCTTGAGAACAGTGACTCTGCTCTCAGAGGTCATGGTAGGTGGTGAGTAGCCATATTCTATACTCATCCATCGATGCTCGTCAATAGCCATCAAATACAACTCGATTCTCCTTTTTTAGAAGAAGTAATTTTTTTCCCATAAGCAATAGAGGTCTCACATTTGAAGCACCACCTTGTGCATTCCACTCACACTCATGGTGTTTGATGCAATGAATGAGATACACTATGCAAGACACAAATGATAGCAACGATCAATCTACACGTATCTATACACATACTCTAATACCAATTGAAAATAGCTTAAAGAGTGTTTAAACAACCTTTAATGATGGGTGAATGGGTTGTTAATAGGATATATTACCAAATTTTTTATTATTCAAAATTAAATACAAAGCCCAACACAATTAACAATAAAAAACAAGTGAAAATAAATTAAGTGTGTTTAAAATAATCTAGAGATGGGTGAATATGTTTTAATATAATATTCACCAACTTGTTAGATTAATCAATGTTAACAACTTCACCCCATGATGACAAGCAATCAATCAATAATAAAAATACGGAAAATAATAAACAACACAGTATTTGATTTACGTGAGAAAACCTTCAATAGGGTAAAACTCATGGGCTATCTATATAGCCACATACTATCCTCAAATCCACTATACGTAACGATGTTTAGGTTAACCTTTAGTCACACCATTCTTGTAACATAACACACCACGACTACCCACGAGCCTTTAATAGAGATTCTAGACCAAATGCTTTTCCACTAAACACTTTTAGTCACAAAACTTTACTCAATGAAGAGATTAACAATCTAAGTGAATATAAAAGAAATATTCTATATGCAATTAATGTTAGGCACACACCAAATACTTAATTAGGAGTTAAAAATATGCAATCAACAATTCCTAATTATCAATATCTAAATGCAAAGCATAAGTACCTAGCTAGAGAACAATAATGTCCTAAATGCAAGCTATCAATGAAGAATCATTCTCAACCAACAAATATAGACTCAAACATATTCAAGATAATCTTAAGCAAAGAGTCATGCATTTAATCAACACAAAAATGCTAATCCTAGGCAAAGATGAACATATAAATGAAGAAATGAGTTATAGGGCATGTTCAACTTACCAAGTTATAAAACAATGAAGATCTATAAAGAAATGATGCTTGAATGATGTCAGATGCATATGGGATTGGAGTTTGGTTGAGAAAATATGAGTTTTAAAGGGTCTCTCTCTCTCTCTTAAAAATCACTTTCTCTCACTAAAGTCTAATTTTGAGCTCCCAAAAATGAAATAAATAGAAGAGAATACATATATATGAGGTCTAATTAAAACTGCATCATTTTAGGAAAAAGAGGGCACGACACGGTCACTGCTGCAATCCAGGTCAACATCACTTGGACCGCAGAAATAGCTGCCCGACACGACGCAGTCATTACGTTTTCCATGAGGACGACACAAGGATCTTAGAAATCCATGTTGCAGTCTCACAACTGTCCACTGATCGAGTCATGATAACACTAGATTTCGAATCCCCCTTCCTATGCTTAATGCTCAATTCTCGAGTAAAATCAAGTGTTTAATGGCTCGGTTAAGTGATTTTGCAGGATTTCATGATTAGGGGTATCATTTGGTGATTTGAGTGAAGTTGGGACTCAAGTGAGCTGGAAATCAGAAACTTGGAAGAAAAGGGGCAAGCTGTCGCGATCTGGGTATGACGTCATGGCAAACCGCAACACCATGAGCGACAGCAACTTATTTTAGAAGTCGCCAGAATTGTCGCTTGGAGATCACGTGCAATCTACCAAAGAAGCTACATGCCACGATCAAGTTCCGTCATGGACAACCATGACATACCGGGCGACAGAAACTTCCTTAGACATTGTCGCGAGAGGTGTCACATGAAGAGAATACGCGGTGAACAAAAGACGAGGTGTCACGGTTGGATTTTAGTCATGGACAACCGTGAAAATCAACGACGCGACAGTATGTTACAAGTGTTCCTAGGTTGATTCTTGACCTATTTTTAGACCCATATAAATACCCTTATGAGTTTTTGGAAAGGGTAACATCAACCGCATGAGATTTTGGACACTTTCACCCCTCCATCACCATTCTTGGACAACTTTCTCATCCATCCATCTTGGAACTTGGAAGGCAAAAAGAGGAAGCTTACAAGTCAAGGAACCGCAATGACCAACCTTGGTTTCTTCTTTCACTCTTCTTTGTTTTATTTCCTTTCTTTGATGTGTAACTAATTCTAAGTTAGGGGATCAATGTAAACCAATTGAACAACTCTTTGTAATCTTACGGTCTATGCTTATTAATTAATTACATTGGTAGTCTCTTTTATTTTAATACTTGCTCTAATTCCTTCACCTATATTCAAATGAGACCTCAATGAATGTTTGTGTTACGATTAGTTAATTTATGATGTTGAGGGTTAGATGTGGGTGACCATCCCATTTAGTCCTTAACTACAAGCTTAATAATTGAGAAAATTTCCATATGCATGACCATGCTATGAGTGATTTGGTTTAGAGTTTTAAATTGGAAACTAATTCTAACCCTTACTTATTACATGACCTTGTGTGAGTAATAGGAAAGATTAGGTGCTTCATGAAACAAACCCTATCAATCGGAATTATGTGCTTTAATTAGACTTATAGATTACATTGAGAAGTTTAAGTAGGTTGCATTAATTCCCTAGCATTCCTTCATATTCATATATCTTCGTGTGAGCTTTTGAGTAATTTAGTTATTAGATTTTGCATAGTAGTGAGTAAAAATTACCAACCAAAAACAAGCATTATGCCATTTAGTTTCATGCACTTAGAGTATGATTAAATTAGACTAATTAGTGTTCAACTAGTATAATCACCGATCCCAATGAACGAACTTTTGTTTTAAATTGATTAAGATCAAAAATACTGCAATCAATTTTGGCGCTGCTGCCAGGGAATCGGCATAGATTTATTAGTTGAATCTAGTTAATCAATTTAGGTAGTGTGTGTGTCATTTGTTTTATTAGGATAGCTTTGTTTCTTTTTAGTTTCTATTTACTTCGTTGGTATTTTTGTTTTTGGTATTTCAAGACCACATGTGTATGTAAGGTCGACATTCTCTTGGAAGGAATTTGTTTCCAGTCATCGACAACATAAACCGAGTAGGTCAGCTTGCAAGGCAGTTTGAGGGAATAGATATTTTTATGGAACTAGAAGGTGCATCAATTCCGAAAATGGGAGACCACGAGGGGAATGTGAATGTGGAACCACCACGGGAACCTACGGAGGAGGAAAATCAAGGGGTCATAGCTTTGAGAGAATCCGGTTAACCTATGATGAAGCATCAATCGTCTCTCATAGTGTTAAGTGCGGGGGCTAGAAGCTATGAGCTCAAAGGACTTCATATTACCATGCTTCTTTCTTTCAATTGCCACCCAACCAAAGATTGCTTGCAATTCATAAAGGATTATCATTCCATATTGGAGACCTTTCCGATAGGTCGGCTCACTGAAGAAGAGTTGAAGATGAGATGTTTTAGGTATTGTCTAAAAGATAGAGCTAAGGTGTGGTTTGGTTCTTTGAGGGCAGGATCCTTAACTACATGGGATGAAGTGTGCCAAGTTTTCATCAATAGGTTTTTTTCGGCTGTGAAGAATAAAGAGATTAGGATCCAAATTGCAAGCTTCACCGAGGAAGATGATGAGCCTTTTCATGAGGCATGGGGAAGATAAGGCAACTTTTTGAACAAATCCCCCCACACATGGTGACCAATAAGTACAAGGTCCGCACTTTCTATGATGAGTTGACAACATTCACACAAGCTTTAGTGGACAATGCGTGTGGGGGTTTGATCACAAAAAAATCGGTTGCATAAATTTTTGAGATGTATGAAACATTGGCTCTCAACTCCCAACATAGAAGTTCAACTTCAATAAGGAGAGGAAATCATGGGGTGAGTCAAGACACAGAGATGGCAATTCAAATGGCTAGACTAACCAAGCAAGTGAAGGCAATGGTAAGAAACATGGGTCAATAAGGCAGAGGCAAGCATGGTGTATGAAGAAGACCATCAAGGTAGGGAAATGGTGTTATACGAGACGCAGGATGTCCAAGCCTTGAATTATCAAAAAAGAAGAAACGACCCATATTCAAACTTTTACAATCCAGGGTGGCGAAATCATCCCAACTTTTCATGGTCCAATTCTAGCAATGCTTTGAACAATCAATAGAGCGCTCAAGGAGATCATCAAGGTGGTAACATTCGGGGAAGTTACCAAGCCCAAGGATCAAGTGGGCATCAATGGAACAATGCCGAAAACAGGGAAATGACTTCTTATCAACCAAAGAAGCCTTCTTTGGAAGACCTAGTTGCCAGTCTTGCTTAGAGTTCACAGCAAACAGATCAGAATCTGAACAGTTTCATCCAAGCAACCAGGCAGAGGTTTACCAATTTAGAAGCATCAATGAAGAATTTGGAGACACAATTGGGGCAAGTAGCTGACACAGTTCACAGGAGTGAGCCGGGTAGACTTCCTAGCCAATCAGAGCAAGCTAAGGCCATGACCGTTTTGAGGAGCAGTAGAGTTTTAAACACCGATGATGCGGGAGAACTAAAAAAGAAGAAGGTCAAAGAGTCAGAAGATAAGAGTCGGGGAAAGACTTTAGAAGATGAGGAAGAAGTAGTAGTGTAAAACGTGCCCGAGAAGACATCATTCTTACACAAGTTGCCCAACCCATATGTTCCACCTGTTCCATTCCCATGAAGGTTAAAAAAGGATAGGATGGACAAAGTATTCAAGGAGATTTTTGATGTCCTCTCAAAGGTACAAGTCAACCTACCATTGCTTGACATGATATAGAGAAAATGTCGGCCTATGCCAAGTTTTTCAAGAGTTTTCACACCAACCGGCAAAAGTTTGGGCCAAACCATCAAGAGTATATAGCAAGTGGTGCTAGTGCAGTTTTTCAGAAGACACTTCCACCTAAGCTCAAGGATCCGGGCAGCTTTTGTATCAACATTTCAGTGGGGGACTCTAAATTGGAAAGGGCAATGTTGAATTTAGGTGCTAGTATCAACTTGATGCCGTTTGCCATTTACAAGCAATTGGGATTGAATGAGATCAAGCCGATAACTATGTCATTACTCCTAGCGGATGGATCGGCTAGATATCCGAGGGGGATCGTGGAAGATGTGTTGGTACAAGTTGATAGATTGATCATTCCGGTGGACTTTGTAATATTGAAATGGATGATGTTAGTAGGGAAACTAACATGAGACCAATTCTACTAGGAAGGTCGTTCATGGCTACAGCCAAGACTATCATTGATGTGTAGAATGGGAAGCTTACCATGACAGTTCTAGATGAAACAGTGGAGTTCAAGCTATTTGATGCACTATCTTACCCATTCGGGGCTGTTGATTGTTCGTTTATTGATGCTCTAGATCTGGGAATCGATGGTGTGTTCAGAGATGGAGACTTAGAAGAATTATCATAATGGGATTAGGAAGATCAAGAGTAGCAAAAAGACATTTCTGAGCCAGTATAAGAGGTTGCTAAAGTGGAAGAGTTTGAAGAACTGGTGGTATCAGATGTGAGTGTTGCACCAAATCCACCTCCCAAGTTAGAACTCAAGGAATTGCCAACCACATTGAAGTATGCCTATCTGGGAGAAGATGAGACATATCCAGTGATAGTTGCTTCTGACTTGAAGGATAATGAGAAGGAGAGGCTCCTTGAGGTATTACATAGATACAAGTCAACCATAGGATGGTCGCTTGAAGACATTAGAGGGATTAGTCCTACTATTTGCATGCACAAGATTTTCTAGAAGATGATGCCAAGCCTACAAGGGAAGATCAGAGGCGGTTGAACCCAATCATGAAAGAAGTAGTGAAAAGGAGGTTCTTAAGCTTCTAGAGGTGGGAATAATATATCTGCTATCAGACAGTAAGTGGGTCAGCCCTGTCCATGTAGTTCCTAAGAAATCGGGTATAACAGTGGTTAGAAATGAGCAGGATGAGTTGATTCCTCAGATACTTCAGACAAGCTGGAGAGTGTGTATTAATTACAGAAAGTTGAACTCAGCCACTAGGAATGACCATTTCCCTCTTCCATTCATTGATCAGATGTTGGAGCGATTAGCAGGGCATAGTCATTATTGTTTCCTTGATAGCTACTCGGGATACAATCAGATAGCCATAGCACCAGAAGATCAGGAGACGACCACTTTCACATGTCCATTTGGGATATTTTCCTACAGACGGATGCCTTTCGGTCTTTGCAATGCTCCAGGCATCTTTTACAGATGCATAATGTCTATATTTTCAAATATGGTAGAGGAGATCATTGAGGTTTTTATGGATGATTTCTCTGTGTTTGGAGATTCATTTGAGATTTGTTTAAAGAACTTAGCCCTGGTCCTACAGAGATGTAAGGAGAACAACTTAGTTTAAAACTGGGAGAAGTGTCATTTTATGGTACAACAAGGAATAGATCTTGGGAATGTGATAAGCAAGAGAGAAATTGAGGTTGATAAGGTAAAAGTGGAAGTAATCCGAAGTTTACAACCTCCAAAATCTATTAAGGAAGTGAGGTCTTTCCTTGGGCATGCAGGGTTCTACCGGAGGTTCATTCGAGACTTTTCAAAGATAACAAGACCTTTATGTGCACTCTCCAAAAAGAGACAGAATTCTATATGAGCAAGGAATGTTTGCATGCTTTTGATACCTTGAAGGATGCCTTGACAACGGCACCTATTATGATGCCTCCAAATTGGGAGTTGCCCTTTGAGCTAATGTGTGATGCTTTGGATTATGCTATCGAGGAAGTTTTGGGGCAGCGGGTGGATAAGGTCCCACATGTCATTTATTATGCTTCTAGGACCCTAAATGATGCCCAACTAAACTACTCAACAACTGAAAAGAAGCTTTTAGCAGTGGTTTTTGCCTTAGAGAAGTTTAGAGCATATTTGGTAGGAGCCAAGGTAGTGGTGTTCTTAGATCATACAGCCTTTAGGTATCTTCTTCAGAAAAAAGATGTCAAGCCAAGGTTGATTATGTGGATCCTATTATTACAAGAGTTTGATTTGGAGATACGAGACAAGAAAGGTGTGGAGAATGTGGTAGTCGACCGTTTGAGTAGGATAGTACAGGAAAAACCGAAAGGAGCGGATGAATTGCCATTATGAGAAGACTTTCCGGATGAACGGTTATGGAGTGTGTCGAATACGGAGCCTTGGTTTGTCGATATAGTGAACTATTTGGTTAGTGGAGTAATTCCTACAGAGTTGAATTCCCAAGGATGGAAGAGGTTCATATTTAGAGCTAGAATTTTTTTTGGGATGATCCGTTCTTATACGTACATGGTCCCGATACAGTAATTAGGAGAGGTGTACCTGAAGCTGAACAAAGGGACGTACTTAGGTTTTGCCATGAGATACATTGTGGAGGGCATTTTGGAGCCTGGAAGACGGTTTTGAAGGTGTTGCAATCGGGTTTCTATTGGGAATCGTTGATGAAAGATGCAGTCCGTTTTTGCTTGACGTGTGATAAATGTCAACGGACGGGGAACATTGGAAAGAGGAATGAGATTCCACTAACTAGTGCCATGGTGGTCGAGTTATTTGATTTATGGGGCATCGATTTTATGGGACCATTCCCATCCTCTTATGGATTTAGCTACATTCTTGTTACGGATGATTATGTGTCTAAATGGGTAGAAGCACGGGCTATAAGAACCAACGATGGAAAAACGGTGGTAAAGTTTGTGAAAGAAGCCATATTTGCTAGATTTGGGACTCCTAGAGCTATAATTAGTGATAGGGAAACATACTTTTGCAATAAGTCATTTGTTACCCTTATGAAGAAGTACGGTGTGAGGCATAAGATAGCCACCCCTTACCACCCATAAACATTGGGCCAAGTCGAGGTTAGAAATAGGCAAATCAAGAATATCCTTGAGAAGACAGTCAACTCAACTAGAAAGGATTGGGCTTCCAAGTTAGATGACGCCTTGTAGGCATATAGGACAGCTTTCAAGACACCTATTGGGATGAGCCCGTATAGGTTTGTCTTTGGGAATGCATGCCATCTTCCTGTGGAACTTGAGCGTCGGGCCTTTCAGGCAGTTCGGAAGTTGAATTTAGACTATAACAAGACTGGTGAAGAAAAGAAGTTACAACTAAATAAGCTAGAGGAATTCCGGTTAGAGGCTTATGAAAGCTCAGGATTGTACAAGGAGAAGACCAAGCGGATCCATGACAAGATAATAGTTCATAAGGATCTTCACCCAGGAATGTTAGTCCTTTTGTTCAATTCCCGCCTCAGGTAGTTTCCCAAAAAATTGAAGTCTAGATGGTTTGGACCGTTCCAGTTGACTCAAATGTTCTCAAATGGGGCAGTAGAAGTGGAAGATGAGAAGAATGGGGAAAAGTTTATTGTCAATGGGCAAATGGTGAAACTTTATGTGAAGGAATTAGGGAACCTTGCTTGGGTGGAAGAGATAGAGTTTCAAGAGCCGTAGTGCTCTCACCACGTCTTGCCTAGACGATAAATAGTGCGCTTGGTGGGAGGCAACCTACCTAGGTACCTTCTTTTCAAATAAATTTTAAGTTTAGGTAATAATTGTGAATGGTAGTGATTCTACTTCACTCCCAAGTCTAAGTTCATCCACACCTTAATTTTTTGAAACAAACTGTGATTATAGTATAAAGGTGTGGAAAAACATAGGTTTGGGGGTGTTTTTTCACTTTACATACAAGTCTAGTAACTCAATTTAAGCTTTCTCGAACCATATTTTTCAAGCAAATGCCTTTGATATGTTTGTTGTTGAGTATATGTGCAGATTAGGTACTTTGGAACACTTAATGGCATTAAGGAGGAATTTTCTAGGTATGTCGAGGTCATGATGTCGTCATGGGCGACCGCGACCATTCCACATGACAAAACTAAGGACTTGTTGTCGCTTACGGTGTCGCTGGTGTGTCGTTGATGCACAGACGAGACAATGAAAAAAGCAAGGAAGCGGTGTGTCACGGTCTGGGTTTCCGTCAAGGAAGACCGCGACACAACCATGTGACAAATTCAAGGGGTTTTTGTCGCTCAACATGTCGCCCCCCCCCCCCCCCCTGTCGCGTGGTTGCACAACCGTGACACTATAATACCAGGGCTAAGACGAAGAAGCGGTGTGTCGGGTCTAGGTTTCCGTCATGGAAGACCGCCACATGTCGACTGCCACAAACACTCAGTATAAAATGAACAGTTTATGGAAAGGCAGTTCCTTACCAAATTTTCAAATCCAACTGTGACTACTTCTCCCTCCACGCGACGTCGAAGACTTCCAACCCACACAATCGGTAGTTTTTTCTTCTTTTCACTTGTTTTTGGCAATTGTTAGACCCAAATCCTAGTTCCATCATGTCTCACATATCTAGGATTGATTTGGGGGTGATAAAATTGCTTGCATATTTATGTGAATTGAAGGGTGGGTTTTGGTTTGTGAAGTATATTGAAGTTCATATTGTATTGATTTCATGTTTTTGGAGGAGTTGTGAGTAAAATTGGTTGATTTTAGTTGAATTAGGGCATAATTGGGGGAAACTTTCGGGATTATTTTGTGTTGGATGTTTGAATCGAATTATTCTGCATACTTGTGATTATGATGGTGGATTGTGGTATCCGTGGTGTATCGGATTACCGGGGTTGTTGAGTCAAGGCAGAGTTGTTGAGTGGTCCGAATTGAAGCGACACAGTGGTTATTTTAAGGTAAGAAATGGCTAGAACCAAGCAGACTGCTAAGGTAGGTTCTAGCCAAATTGAGACCAGAGATTCCAGCCATATGGAAAGGCCGAGAAGGGGCCAAGACAAAGGAAAGAGACAGATTCCACCTTGTGCAGAAAACCCCGATTTCTCAGCCAGGGTAGCGAAATTCAGTGGAAAGAAGTTCATACCTGAGAGGGGAATCAACTTGACCGAATTGCATGAGACTCTGATTCCTGGGATGGTTGAAGCTCAAGGTTGGGGCACCTTTATTCAGAGGTCTGCAAAGTATTGCCCTCAGATAGTTAAAGAATTTTATACTGGGGTAATTGAGAGGACCTACAGTTTAGGAAGTCCGGTTTTGGTTCGTGGCAGTGAAGTCTGCATCAACTCTGGAAGCATTAACAGGCATTACAGAACTGAACTTCAACACACAGTTGCCATGTTTAAGGGGCTTCCTTGGTTTAAAATTTTCTTCATAATGAACATTGACCTAGCCAACCGTTTGGTAGCTCAACCGATGGAGTTTTGGAACTCAAGGTCCAACCTGATTAAGAAGAAAAGGTTGCTTCTGGAAGTGGCTTTCTGGCACATATTCATTTCTCATTCTTTGAGGCCATGCGGACATCGTACTATGGTGGCTTGTGAGGCAGCCACCTTGCTTTACTGCCTTAAACATGGGAATCCTTTAGATGTAAGGGTGATTGTGAAGATGGAGATTCATAAGTCGGCCAAGGACATAACAGGGAAAGAAGCAATGGTGTTCCCTTGCCTTATCACATTTTTTTACTAAGAGGTGGGTGTAGATATGTCTTCTGATGAGTTCGTTGAGATCGAGCCTGACTTTGGGATCCGTACATGATATTTACTATTTCCTGAACGAGGTTTAGCAAGACCCGACAGAGGAGAGGGCAGTCGGCCCAAGAAGAAAAGGGGGAGAACAGTTTCGAATCAATCGGATGAAGAAGACCTGGAGCCTGATAAGGATGAGCAGGCAGATGATGTTGATAATGAGCGGTTGCCTGAGGATGACGGTTCACTCCCTACTTTGGAGCGGTTGCTAGCAGCTACCAAACTCTCCAGAGAACAGTAGGCTGATGCAGCTACAGTAAATTTAAATGCCATTGGAGATGCTCAGAACTCATTCATTCAGCATATGCAGTGGATGAAACAGCGGATGATGACCAATATAGATATGGTGGATGCAGGATTTAGGCAGGATATTGCAGATTTGAGGCAGGAAGCTCCATCTACGGCCATATGAGAGAGAAATGAAGTCGGTTCCATACCCATGGCATCCATATCCAGCTCCTGGGTACCAGCCTCTACATTTATTTTCAGGTTATAGACCTCCGTACCCATAGACCTAGAGTACGGGTTCAGCTTCAGGATCAGGATTTCAATCTCAGTTTCCAGTTCACCCGATCGACGGACCAGTAGTATCAGAGGAGGAAGCTATTGTCCAGACTGTCATGGAGAGAAGCAGATGACAGAGCAGCAGCAGCAGCCGGTTGGAAGGGGAAGAAACCAGTGCCCGGATCCTCATGGCCACCACCACCAACACCACATTACTAGCTTCGTTCTGATTTGTTTAGCTAGACTTGTTTACTTTGTTTTACTGTTTTCTGTTATGTTTCGAACTTATTGAATTATTCTTGTTTAATTACTCTTGTTATGTAATTTCTATCATTAATGGTACTTTTGCATCTTTTATTTATTTTAGCTGTGATTAGAATAGGGGTGTATTGTGTTATGGTTGATGATTAATTGTCTTTGGGTGTTTTCTATACCACCTTGGTTGAGCCTTTATTTTATTTTATTTTATATTATATTGTTGGTTTGTGCTGTGATTGTTTATGGTGTAAGTGTCTTCTTACCGGGCTCTCATTGTCAACATTGGAGACAATGTTAGGTTTAGGTTTAGGGGTATCGACACCGATTTCAGTTGTTTTGGTTTTATTGAGTTCGAAATTTTATTTTTAAGTCAAAAATTTTAGAAAATAGTCGCATGGCCAAAATTTTCGAGCTTCAAATAGCTTGGGTGTGATGCTTTGAGTGTGTGTTTGTGTGAGAGTTTATTTATGCATAATGTGCTCAATTGAGCATCTTGTTATCACTCTAGGGTCTCACTTGCACTTCATGGGCTTGTCTCATCCTTTTGTGTTCAAATTGAAGGGACTCGGTGCTCAAACACCTTGTTCTAATAGTGGAGACACCTAATGAGTTCACAAACACAAGCCTTAAAAAGTGCATTTGAGTGTTATTATTGTTTCATCTTAAACACTTATCTCGTCACGCGCATCATTTGCCATAGGACATCACATTGCATTATATTTGTGTATTTCTTGATGGATACTTACATTCCCTTGATAGATGAAATGGTGGAAATGATTTTAAGCAAACACATTCCATTTTCCTATTTGTGTGCTCCCAAGCCAATTTTAAGGCCAAACACTTACCTTTCTTTTGGAACCATATTACACCATATAGCTTAAACCTAAACACATGCCTACCCTCGTTGCCAATCTTGTTAGGATGTGTCATGTTGTGGTTGAAGGGTGGAAAAGCTCTAAAGATGAAAAGTTAGCGTGTATTTAGGCTATATTTGTAAATATGCAAGGTAAAAGACTCAAAAATGTAAAAGTGCGAAAATGTGCACTTATGAGTAAAAAAAAAAAGAGAAAAGGAGAAAAAATGAATAAGAGTCTTGTATGTAGTTGTAAAGTACTCACTAGTATAGTAATCATATATAGCACAAGTGTAATGAAAAGTTAAGCCTAATCACTAGTGTCATGAGTGATATGAATAGAGCTTAAGTATTGGGTGTATTATGTAGTGTCTTAGTATGATTGGTGACTTTTGAATTCTATTTCCTATTCTTTGTTCACCATATTTCACCCAATGGCCCCATTACAACTCAAGGGAAGACCTAAATGATCCTCTATAAAATATAGATTGGGAATGTTTGTTGAAGCATGATCTTCCATGTCTATGGCATTTGATTCATTTTCTAGGCTAGTTCACCAAAAGAATAACGTTTCATTTCTTATTGTATGCAAGTATTAGATTCCCATGCACAACTCTATCCTTGCATACTTTGCATGAGTGTGAACTTAGGACTCCGAGAGGAAAGAAAAGAGAATGACCACGTGAGGTTTAGAGCCAAAGCGAATTATGCTCAAGGTGTGATATCGAGTAGTTCCAGACATGGGAGCACTTTAGGTGTGGGATTCATGTTGTTCGAGTGTCCATGAGTGCCTTCGAGTTGCTTAAGAATATTTTGCATGTGTCTACTCTCCTTATCCATACCTCTTTACATCTTATCATCAGTTGAAAATGAGGCTTTTTAGTTATTGTTGTTTGAATTTCTTTTGTTTTTATCGAGTCTTCGTGTTGTTTGCTTGTTTGTTTTTATTGTTGTTTTCTCTTGATTTTGCTAGAGGATGAGCAAAAGGCTAGGTTTGAGGGTGTTGATCGATCTATGATAACACTAGATTTCGAGTCCCCCTTCTTATGCTTAATGCTCAATTCTCGAGTAAAATCAAGTGTTTAATGGCTCGATTAAGTGATTTTACAGGATTTCATGATTAGGGGTATCATTTGGTGATTTGAGTGAAGTTAGGACTCAAGTGTGCTGGAAATCAGAAACTTGGAAGAAAATGGGCAAGCTGTTGCGGTTTGGGCATGTCGTCATGGCAAACCGCGACACCATGAGCGACAACAACTTATTTTAGAAGTCGCCAGAATTGTCGCTTGGAGATCACGCGCAATCTACCAAAGAAGCTACATGTCACGGTCAAGTTCCATCATGGACAAAAGCGACATACCGGGCGACAGAAACTTTCTTGGACATTATCGCAAGAGGTGTCGCTTGAAAAGAAGACGCGGTAAACAAGAGGCAAGGTGTCGCGGTTGGATTTTCGTCATGGACAACCGCGACAATCAACGACGCGACAGTACGTTGCACGTGTCCCTAGGTTAATTCTTGACCTATTTTTAGACCCATATAAATACCCTTATAGTTTTTGGAAAGGGTAACATCAGCCACACGAGATTTTGGACACTTTCACCCCTCCATCACCATTCTTGGACAACTTTCTCATCCATCCATCTTGGAACTTGGAAGGCAAGAAGAGGAAGCTTACAAGTCAAGGAACCGCAATGACCAACCTTGGTTTCTTCTTTCACTCTTCTTTGTTTTATTTCCTTTCTTTGATGTGTAACTAATTCTAAGTTAGGGGATTAATGTAAACTGATTGAATAACTCTTTGTAATCCTACAGTCTATGCTTATTAATTAATTACATTGGTAGTCTCTTTTATTACAATACTTGCTCTAATTCCTTCACCTATATTCAAATGAGACCTCAATGAATTTTTGTGTTACGATTAGTTAATTTATGATGTTGAGGGTTAGATGTGGGTGACCATTCCATTTAGTCCTTAACTACAAGCTTAATAATTGAGAAAATTTACATATGCATGACCATGCTATGAGTGATTTGGTTTAGAGTTTTAAATTGGAAACTAATTCTAACCCTTACTCATTACATGACCTTGTGTGATTAATAGGAAAGATTAGGTGCTTCATGAAACAAACCCTATCAATCGGAATTATGTGCTTTAATTAGACTTATGGATTACATTGAGAAGTTTAAGTAGGTTGCATTAATTCCCTAGCATTCATTCATATTCATATATTTTCGTGTGAGCTTTTGAGTAATTTAGTTATTTGATTTTGCATAGTAGTGAGTAAAAATTACCAACCAAAAACAAGCATTATGCCATTTAGTTTCATGCACGTAGAGTAGGATTAAATTAGACTAATTAGTGTTCAACTAGTAGAATCACCGATCCCTGTGAACGAATTTTTCTTTTAAATTGATTAAGATCAAAAATACTGCAATCATCCACCACGATGACACAAGGACCGCGTCAGAGAGAAGTGAGGCCTTCTCATGCGGTCTACTACACTAACCTATATGCAATGTGTACAAGTGTGTGGTGACAATGCACACAGAAAAAGGCAATAAAAGACACAAACGAATGTCATGTAAGTGGTGTGTGTGTGTGTGTGTGTGTGTACATCTATTCTCTTCTAGAAATCAAGCACAAGTGATTACCTTTTTGAAGCTCTTTGGAAGTTTTGGAAGCTTGCCAAAGACGATCACCTAAGCTACTTGTTGCATGATAATCCCAATGTAGTTTGTCAACGAAATAAGCAAATCAAAATATGAGTAACTTACAATAAGTCAAAGTGCAGAAAATAGATAACATTTGATTTTTGAGTGGGAAACCCTCCAACCAAGAAAAATCCACTTGACTAACCTTGCTAGCCACTTAGTCACAGAATTCCACCAAATGAAAGTTTAATTACTTCCTTAGTTGACATTGATTAACACTGAAAAGTGTATGCTTACTAAGGGATAATATCATCATTTTACACTTCCAATATGATTAGTTCCTCAATTTAGACATAATTTCGTTCGCTCGCTTAAATAAATGTGGTGTGTAGTAATCAGTGTATCTTTCTTTGTATTTCAGAGGTAATTCGATCAATTCAGAATTATGGAGAAATCAGATGGCAAAACAAACATCGTTTTCAAGTTTAGAACGTCAAAAACCTTAGGAAGGCCACGAAGGGTATTTTTATAATTTTGACCATTCACTGTTCACAGTTGACTTTCATTGTTCCTGATGACGTGGCAAATTCCTATTGGCCCAAACTGCAAGTGCACCATACATGCGGCTGTAGAGAATCATATTCTAGAAGCCGGTGCACTGTTCACTATTCACTTCACGGATGAGTATTGTTAACTGTCACTGTTCACTATTCACTATTCACTTCACGGATGAGTTACTGTTCACTGTCACTGTTCACTGATGACGTGGTGAAATCTGGACGCTCCATTCTAAATTCATCCGATGGTCAATTTTCATCCATATTTTGTATAAATAGGGGGTCTCCCCCCCCTAATTTGGATATTCTGAATCCAAATCTAATGTTAGATTTGTGAAATTCTCTCTCTTTTGTTCTCAAATTCTCAGTTTAAATAAAATATTTATTTTCTAGCTAAATTATGTCTGACTAATTTTATATAGCTGGGGCCAAAGGTGATACTGTTGATATGGAAAATATGATCCAATTTGGTAAGTTTATTATTTTTATGCTTTCTCCCCTCTGATCTTTGTGGATTTTTTAACTCACTGTAGATAGACAGATATTTTTTAGCACAGTGAGTACTTTTACCTATATTTATCAGAGAGTGGTTTCTCCCCTCTGATCTTTGTGGAGTTTTTGACTCACTGTAGACAAACAGATATTGTCTAGCACAGTGAGTACTTTTACCCATATTTATCAGAGAGTGGTTTATCCCCTCTAATCTTTGTGGAGTTTTGACTCACTGTAGACAGACAGATATTGTCTAGCACAGTGAGTACTTTTACCCACATCTATTAGAGAGTGGTCAGTGGAGTGGAATACCATCCCATTAATCTGGACTAAATATTAATAATTGGATCATATTCGAATTACCAACAGTGGATCCCTTAGCCCCAGTATTAATTTTAATTGATTTTCATTTTATAACAAGCTTGGTAATTAATCTAGATAATTAATCTAGATAATTAATTCTACAAGGACAAGTGAACAACCTCCATGTGGTTCGACCCAGTCTTACCTGTTAATTTATTACTATGACACTCTTATACTTGGGAGTATGAACACTTCTTTAGGACGTATCAGACATCCTAGTCACTCTTCTCAAAGATCGTAACTTAAACATATCTAGCCATAGGCCTTTTATAGTGACACATGACACTTGTTTGCCAACCAACACATTTGGTTTCAAGACTTCTCTTTGCTTATGCAGCTACCATATGTAGCCACAAGACT
Source organism: Dipteronia dyeriana (assembly GCA_032871835.1). Lineage (NCBI taxonomy): Eukaryota > Viridiplantae > Streptophyta > Magnoliopsida > Sapindales > Sapindaceae > Dipteronia > Dipteronia dyeriana. The sequence continues at coordinate 3,392,342 of CM065297.1, forward strand.
TGAACTTAATGAAGAGAATTAATGTCTAAGCAAACATGTTTGAATACTCAATGCATATATATATGTTAGACTAACACTAAGTGCTTACCTAGATATGAATATGAAAACCCAACAATCTTAGTTATTAGTTATCCCCATACAATCATCATAACTTCAAAGACCAAGCAATAATGATGATGTCTTGGTAATAAAAGAATAACAATAAATGAGATGGGATGTTGTTCTTACCTACCAATTGAAGATGCAATAAAGACTCATGCTTGATGATGCCCTCAATACACATGAATGGGGAATAGAGAGTCAAAAAATGGTTTATTGAACCTTTTTCTCTATAAGAACTAGAGTCTCTCACTAAATCTCAGAATTTCTGAGTTCTTGTGAAACAAGATGAAGTCTTGGGCTATTTATAGAGTTCCCACAAAACTACATTGTTTTAAAAAAGAAATGTCATTCGTGATTCACCATGACAAAAAAACAACCACGAAAATGGCAGATCAAGAGTCGTCGATATTTAATGGTTCTTTTTCACAATCCTTCATGATAAAAACACGATTGTGAAAATCACTGGAAAAAACTTTACGTCCGTTTTTCACGGTTCACTAGGACAAGACCAATACAATGAAAACCTCTAGAAGTTTTTTCACTATGTCATTTTTACGGTGAATCAAGATAACACCTAGACCGTAAAACTTACTAGAAGGTTTCATCAAGACGACACCATGATAGCGAAAACCTCTGGAAGATTTTTTGCAATGTCTTTTTCTCGGTGTATCAAGATGACACATGGACCGTGAAAACCACTAAAAGGATTTTCGATGTTCATCATGATGACGCCAAGACCGTGACAATGAGAAGAAGAGACATTCTCAAGTGATCTAACACACTAACCTATATGCATGTGAAAGTGTGAAATTGGTGTGGTACATACTAAAATTATGATAAAAACACAAATAAATGCATTGTTTGTGTGTGTGCACCTAATCCCTTCAAGAAAACAAGTCAAGTCATACAAGTTTGAAGCTCTTGTTCCTGAAGCATTGAGATGTCGGGAAGATTGCCAAACACACACACACACACACACACATACACACATATACATATATATATACTCCTTCTTCTTTTCAGAACCCTTACATCATCCACACGAGAAGATCTTATCCAGCAGCCAAAACCCCTCTTTTACTACCCATTTCATCATCTTTTGCACACATCTCTCACCCTACATCCTCAATCACCCATTTTTGGAGAATATTTAAGGAAGGAAAAGAAAGATCTCAAGGTTTAGAAAAGCTCACATGGTGTTTATGGGTTTTCTCTACATCTCTTCTTTCTTTGTTTACTTTTCATTGATATGTAACTAAATCATTAGCTAGGGGATTTATGTAACCATACTAGACAACTATTAGTAATTAATTTGTCTATTTCTCTTAAGTCAATTCAATTTTAGTCTCATTTATTGGATTATTTGCTATATTCTACTTACTCATGTTATTTTGTAGCCTCAATTGATGTAGGTGTGTGGTATATATTTTTTATGAGATTGGGTTTTAGGTGTGAATGGCCTTTCCACCTAAATCTCATTCACAAGCTTAGTAAATGGGAAGGTTTATATATGCATGGTCTTTCTATGTTAACTTGGCTCAGAATTTTTTGAAAATAGAGGGTTCTAACTATTGCTTATCACATGACCTTGTGTGAGTAATGCAAAGAACTCAAGATCTTAATTTTAACATTTTGAAAACAAGCCCTAAAATTTGATTGAGGTGCTTAGTAAGACTGATTTAGTGCATTGAGTGGTCCAAGAAAGGTTGCATCGATTCCCTAGTACCTCTTTATATATTTCATTCTTGTATGAGTTGTGCTTAGTTTTAGTCTTTTGTTATAAATAGCTTTCAAATCATTTTCAAGTAATCGTTAATTTTCAACAATGCACTATGCAATTTAGTTTTCTTGCACTAGAGTAGTTAGTTTAATCGAAATTCGTTTCAACCAGTAGAATTCCCGATCCTAGCGAACGAACTTTTATCTAATTGAAAATTGTAGCATCAATGTGCAAGAACCAACAATAATTCTAGAAGCAATGACCTCATATGATCTTTGAATATGGCATGCGTTTTTTTGGGTTACTAGTATCACATAATGACATCAACATGCTCAATCGATCTCCATTATTTAAAGACTTATATGAAGGACACGCTCCATCAGTAAATTACTCTATCAATGGTCATCATTCTATACTAGGGTATTATCTTGTAAATGGTATATATCCACCATGGTCAACTCTTGTGAAAACAATACCATATCCATAAGAAAACAAGCATAAGAATTTCGCTAAAGCTCAGGAATCAACTAGAAGAGATGTTAAGTGAGCATTTAGAGTGCTCGAAGTTCATTTTGCTATTATGTGCAAACCTGCTTGCTTTTGGGGATGTGATACACTTAACTATATCATAAAGGCTTGTGTTATAATGCATAATATGATCTTTGTAAATGAACATGGTACTAATATAGAAGACTTAAATGATGATGAAAGTGATGAAAATGCTCAGGCTAAACATCATATGTACGAACAATGGGGATTATAGAATTCATTCAGAATCAACATCGAATTCAAAATACAGAAACCCACTCTCAACTTCAAAAAGATCTTATTGAACACTTACGAAATAATCAAGGATCTCGTAGAGCCATGTAATTTGATAACATGTTACATTATTATTAAGGGTTCAAAAAATAAATAGCACTTTTTGGAGGTGACGTTTCAACACTGTCACTGCTTTAATAACTTATGTTTAAAAGACACATATTATGGTGAACGGATAAAAATACCCTCAATAGTTGTTCCACATCAGATTTCTTTCATTCATTTTACAATGAGATAGTTGTGAAGTAGAGGGAGAAAGTCTCTTTAAAACCCAAGTAATCACTCGAACGGCGACGTAGTGGCGCTATACAGACGCTATCCTTTAAAAAATATTCTCGATCCTTTAAAAAATATGCTCGATTCTTTAGAAAAATCCTCGATTCTTTCTAATATATGCTCGATTTCGCTACAAATATACTCGATTTAACTAAACCTAATTTTCTGAAAAAAATCTCGATCCTTTAAAAAAAATTCTCAATCTATTGAAAAATATTCTCGATCTTTTGAAATATTCTCGATCATTTGACAAATATTCACGATCCTTAGAAAAAAATCTCGATCCTTTGATAAATATTCTCGATCCTTTAACAAATATTCTCGATCCTTTGAAAAATTCTCAATCCTTTGAAAAAAATTCTCGATCCTTTGAAAAAAAAATATCGATCCTTTGAAAAAAAATTATCTATCCTTTGAAAAAAATTATCGATCCTTAGACAAATATTCTCGATCCTTTGAAAAAAAATCTCGATCCTTTAAAAATTTCTTGATCATATAACAAATATTCTCGATCCTTTGAAAAATATTCTCGATCCTTTGAAAAAAAATTCTCGATCCTTTGAAAAAAATTCTCGATCCTTTGAAAAATTCTCGATCCTTTAACAAATGCTCGATTCTTTCAATTCTTTCAAAAATATGTTCAATTCTTTCAAAAATATGTTCAATTCTTTCAAAAATAAGTTTGATCATATTAAAAAAATGCTCGATTTGGCTACAAATATACTTGATTTAACTAAACCTTATTTTCAAAAATAAAATGCTCGATCCTTTGAAAAATAAAATGTTTATATATTTTCATACAAAGACTGGACAACAAATCATAATGAATGAATACATTGTTAAACCACACAGAAATATATGAAAATATATAAATGAATATCATAAATATATGTTATCTTCTTGTGCAGAATCTGGAGAGAGACGAGTTTTTTGGAGAGACGAGTTTGTTGGAGAGAGAGAGAGGAGTTATCGTTTTCAAAGTGTAGATGGAAGCACAATAGAATAAAAAATATAGATTATTTAAGGGCAATTTGGGTAGTTCACCATAATATGTGTCTTTTAAATTTAAGTTATTAAAACAGTGACATCATTGCAACACACAAAAAAAATGTGACATATCCCACAATTTTAATTTATTATTAGAGCATCTCCAATTTTATTAAGATTGATTTTATTTCTGTTGGTTATTCTTTACAACATGAATTGTAAGAATATAGCAATAAAACAATATATGAAAAAAAAATGAAAGCGTTTGGGAAGTATCTTTTTTTCTTGAGGGGGGGGAGGAATAATAATAATAATTTATACTAAATTGAATGGTTGAATATGTTGTATGGGAATAGGTCGACCAAAGTTACAAATGCACTAGTTTTATGCACATAAAACTCATTGTTTTACAAATACATTAGCTTCAGACACGTGAAATTAGTATCGTTTAACAAATCTCGTATTAAAATAGATATTTTAATTTACATATTATTTAATAAAGTAAATGTCACACATACACTTGTTTCATACACGTGAAACTAATATTGTTTTACAAATGCATTAGTTACATACAAATGAAACTTATATTGTTTTATAAATGCACTAGTTTCATATATGTGAAACTAGTATTTTTTACCAAATCTTGTATGTTTTATGTAATTCTCTTCATGTGCTCTTGATATATGCTTTTGGAAAGTATTTGTTTGGCCGGAGGAAGAAAATGGTGTAGTTATTTTGGTGGGAAGAAGTTAGAAATAATAATTTGTACTAAGTTGAATGTTGGATTATGATGCATGCGAATAGGTCAACCAAATTTAGGTTCAGTCAACCAAAGTTGCAAATGCACTACTTTCATACACTTGAAACTCATATTGTTTTACAAATGCACTAATATCATACACATCAAACTAGTATCGTTAAACAAAGCTCTTATGTTTTAAGTAATTATCTTCATGTGCTCCTGATATGTTTTTCTCAATATGTTTGTCAATTTGTAATTACAACATGCCAATTGAAACCAAAACTTCTACAAATTAATAAATTAAACATGTATATTTTAACGTCAAATTTAATTGAAAACATACAATAACTAATATAATAATAGAACAATACAAATAGTAAGACATTTAAAGTTAAATAGTAATTAAAACTAATCATCAACTATTATAACTCTTTTGCCAATGATCTCCATTTGATGATGATAATAGTATTGTTGAAGAAGAGGAGGTATTCCACTTGTATCCATTTACATAATTCTCTCTTCTTCTCATAAATGTTTTAAGTCAATCTTTCGTTTCTCTATTTCCACCATTTCTTTTTCTAAAAGATACTTTTTCTTAAAAACGCCTGCTTTTCTTGTTTTTTCTTCTTTTTTGTCTAAGCGCATATATTCTAAAATCATCACGAGAGGATCATCATTTCTCTCTAATCATACGTTTCTCACTTTTCTTTGTAGATGGCCTCTCTAAATCAACAAAGTTGTTCTTCAAGATTTATAGGAATATTGCAGTTGATGAAGATGATATAAAAGGGGATGAAGTTGAACCCAAACACTTTTTTGTTTGCTTTTTTGCTTGAATATTATTCATCCTTTTTGGTTGATACCTCAATATATTCCAACAATGTTCGATGGATATTTCTTTGTATAGTGTATTTGCATTCATAATCTACAAAAAAAAAACAATTAACTCAATTAAATTCATAAAGAAATAAAAATGACAAAATATTAATTAATTAAAATATGTACCTTATCTTGTTCATTCACACCACTTTGTTGTCTATTTTCACTTTGAGTGAAACGACCATGAAATTTGTTTGTGGCTTGTTGAATCTTTGACCAACGTTGCATCAATGATTTGTTAACTTCATCCGATTCAAAATTCTTGTATTTGTGAAAATAGCCCTACACTCGAACCCAAAAACTTTTGGGTGTTTGATCATTTCCTTGCATAGCATCCAAACTAATCTACAGCCATGATTAAACAAGATGTGTATCCTCCTCCGCTGAAAAAGCCTCTCTGTGTTTTTTGGGTGAAATAGAGCCAGTTGGAATTGGTGATGAAGATGATTCAACAAATTGAGATGAATTAGGATATTGTGTAAAAAAATATGGATGATCAAATTGATCCATTTGATAAAATCAAGTGAAAAATGATTAAAATTGAAAAGATAAATTATGGTAAAATGGTATTTATAGGATGAAAAATAATTTATAGAGCCTTTATAAATAGAGTCAATTGAAACAAATGAAAGGTGTGTCAAATATATATAGTTGGTAGAATATTAATGATGATGTGATATAAAAAAATATAATACAATAATAATCAAAGAAAGAGAAGTTGATTGTTATCATTGAAGAGAGAGAAACAAAATCTAATTTGATTTAGCTCATTTTAAGAGTCTATTGGAGCCTAACTTTTACAAAAAGCTCATCAGACAAGCCTTTTGGAGATGCTAGAAACTCAAGGTATAATAGTTAAACTACTCTCTCAAATACGAAAAATTGAAAAGTATTTGGAATGATATATTGATTAAGGTAAATGGTTATATATATTTTTTTTTTTTTGACAAGTTCTACATACCGTGAATCAATGTAAAGCACAAATCTGATCGAATTTGGTACATAGTTATTATAAAATTTAAAATTATATATCATTGTTTTATCTTTTCATCTGCCAATTTTTTTTTTTTTGAAACAGCAACTTTATAAAAGGGAAAATTCCACCAAGTCACAAAACAACCAAAGACCGCAGAAGAGGGAAACATAACAGCTCTTGCAAAACAGAGCAATAACACACACAGCTAAACTAAGAACAAAACAAGAGAAGCTAACACACAACCCAATCAACAATCTCCTCATCCAAAGTAGAACCCTTCTTCACCAAGTTGTCAGCTACATCATTCGAATCTCTCGAGCAGTACAACACGGAAGTGTTGCCCAGATGTTGAAGCATAGACCGAATATCAATAATAATATCCCACAAGCTTAGATTGCCAAAATCCTTATCAATCCATGAAACCGCAGTGCTAGAATCGTTGCTGATGATAATTCTTTTCCCCAGCCAAAAAGCTTTAGAAACATAAAGAGCACAAGCGTTATGAATGGCCATCAATTCCACAGTGTTGATATCCATAGAAGACACAGAGGCCGAGAAAGAGCATATAGTATTGCCCTTCGAATTTCTCATAATCCCCCCAACCCCTGCCCTCCCATAACTCCTCTTTACGGAACCATCCACATTAAACTTCAACTATGTGCCCGAATGAGGACTCCACGCCTTCTTCACTGCTATTTTAGTTGGCCTTACGTAAACACAACAAGTCTTGAAATTTTCTAAAATGACCGTAATCAGTTTCGGACAGCCTTTCCCATGTTGCTTGAACCACCAAGCTACTCTAAACCTAACCATATCCACCAAATAAAGTAAGTCAGATGTAGTACCTTTGAAGAGCACCAGGTTTCTCGCTTCCCAAATAGACCAAGCTATGGCGTTGAACAGTGTCACCCACACTCTTCTATATTTCATATTCAAACACAACCCAAACCACCCTTGAAACCACTCCTGGAAATTCCTATTATTACAAAACGACACTCCCCTAACAACTCATACATGAAAACCACAGCTTCCTAGCCCAAGGACACCATAAAAATAAGTGATCAGAAGTCTCTGCATGATGTTTACACAAGGAGCATTCAACATCGAACTTAAACACAACACCAAAATGAACCAACACATCTCTAACCATAAGTCTACCTCCTATAAGTTGCCATAAAAAAACCTCCACTTTATGAGGGTTGAAACCATTACAGACAGAGGTAAACTCCACCACATCATCCTGCCAGACCTGTTCAGCACACCTTCTAAAAGATTTTACAGAGAAAATGTCATCCGGATAAAAAGACCAAGCCATACAATCACCCACCCATCTACGCATCTTGACCCTATTAATTTTTTAGAAGAAAGATGACCACACTTCTAACTCCCAATCGAACAATCTTCTTCGAAGCTTAACCTCCCAAACCCAATAACCATCTTGCCAACTACCAAAATCCTTTAAAATGTTTACCTTCTTGATTTCCAAAGTAAAAATTATTGGGTACCTATCCTTTAACACCATAAAAATCACACCACACGTCATTCCATAAACTAACACTCTCTCCATTTCCCACCACAATTTTTAAGCCCTCATCTAGGATTTTCCTCGTCTACGAACCTACCTTAAACAGGCTCACAATAGCTTTGACAAAAGGAGAGTCACTAGAACCCACATTGCAAGACCATTTGATACTGTGAGGATCAGCCTCATTTTTAGAGCATAGAACCCTTTCACATAAAGAGTCCTTTTCTTTCCCAAATCTCTACACCCACTTAGCCAACATGCCATTGTTTTTGTCGACTATCCTCCCAATTCCAAGCTCTTCATTACTTTTACTGGCACACATAGTTCTCCAATCTACCACATGCATTTTCCTTTTTTCCACCCCATCACCCAAAAGAAACTTCTCTGAAATTTTTCAATAGCTAAAGCATCACTGCTGGGAACTTTAAAAACTAACATGAAATAGATCATAACACTAGACAACACCGCTTTATTCGACACCAATTTCCCCTCCTTACTCAAGAACTTCCTTTTCCAAGAAGCCAGATGCTTCTCAATACGTAGCAAAACTGGGGACCATTATGCTTTGGAAGTTGGTCTACCACCAAGAGGCATACCAAGATACGTAATCGGCAAAGTTGCTTTCTTGCATCTGAAAGTCGCTGTCTAATTCTCCTCCATCTGCCACTTCTTTCCCACTTTGACCACACATGACTTGTGGACATTTATCCTAAGACCCGAAGCCATTTCGAAACATCTCATAATTCTTTTGACATTAACAAGGTACTTAAGCTTCGGCTCCAAAAACAAAATTGTGTCGTCCGTAAACTAGAGATGGGAAACATGCACCTTGTTTTTTTTTCCTAAAACAGCCCCACATAACATGTTCAACTCGGAAGCTTTAGCCAAAACACAACTTAGACTTTCGAATACAATGTTGAACAAAAACGGCGATAACGGATTGCCTTATCGTAAACCCTTTTTCCATCTTAAACTCTTGTGTATGGCTTCCATTAACCAACACAGACATTGAAGTAGACGAAATACAACTCTTCATCCAATGTCTCCATCTAACCACAAAACCCATGTCCTCCAAAAGCGAGTCCAATAACAAATGATTCACGGAATCATACGCCATTTCGAAGTCTATTTTTACTAACAAACCACCAACCTTATCTTTTCGCCAAGAGTGAATGATCTCTTCAGCTACTACAAAACTATCATAATTTGACGATTTTGGACAAAGGCCATTTGGTTCTCTCCAATCACTGAATTCATAACTTTTTTTAGACGGTTAGCTAACACTTTTACTAAAATCTTATACATAGCCCCGACTAAACTAATATACCGAAATCCGTCAAAGTCTCCAGATGAGCACATTTAGGAATAATAGTGAAAAACGAGTGGTTCGCATCTTTCACTATGTTGCCATTTTCATGAAACTCATAGATAAACTTCATAAAGTCCTCCTGGATTACTTCCCAATTATCCTTAATGAAATTAAGATTGAAGCCATCGGGACCCGGCGTCTTGTTGCCATCACAACCACTAACAACTAATCGCACCTCCTCAATGCTAAAACTCTCTTCCAAAAAACTGTTTTCAGCACCTGAAATTTGCTTGACATTGAGTCTTCTACTCTTCGGGCGAGTCCACTTAACATTTGAGAAATGATCTTTAAAAAAATTCAGCACCTCTTCCTTGACTAAAAACGGGTCTGTCACGTATTCGCCCTCCAAAACAATGTCACTAAAACGATTCCTTCTCCTCCTTCCATTCGCCACACAATGGAAAAAATTAAAGTTCTTATCTCCTTCCTTCAACCACCATACTCTTCTTTAACCTTGTCACCCTGTCAACTCCCCTTCCAGAATGATAGATCTATTAGAAGAGCAATAAGAAGAAACAGTTAACGGATCCTCAATCCACAGCGTAATTAAACCACCCGAAGCACCAACAGCATCCACCCCGAATCCTCCAGTTAATGTGGATCCTCCCAAGGATCTGATAACACTACAATCAAAAGCACCTAATTTGGTTTCTTGAAGAAACCACTCAACCGGATTAAACTTAGACACCAACCTACGAACCAAATTATGTTTTTCACTTTTTCCAAGCCCTCTCAAGTTCCAAGTGATAGCTAACATAAGGAAAAAAAAACAAAAACCCATAACAGAAATGTACCGAGAAACTATTGTCCATACATGTCTTCAAACCTAGCCTCATCCTCATCCTCCCTTCTCGCTATGACATCCATAACCTCCTTACCAACGTTATTGAAATCAAAACCTATAACTTTTCCCGTATCAATAATGTTGCTAACCTCCTTTTGTAACTCATCCGAACCTTTCTCGAACCTTTCTCGAACCTTTTTTAGACAACTAATTGACTTGGCTCTATTTCTGAAAGATTGGTATTTCTCATTTTCATTATATGCTTGGTTGAAGAGCCTCCATAGTCCTTTCATTTCCTACTGGGGACGTGATTCGCCAAGCTATTAGCCTCTGCTGCAATCGTAGCTCTATTTAAACCCTCTTCACTAACACCCTGATTCCTTATAACAGAATTTTCCACCGCTACAGTTGCTCGCACTAGTTCCTCCTAGCTATCTACCTCGATAAAACCAGACTTCAAATCTGTCCATCTTCTATTCTTCACTAACACTAGTATGCTTCGAAACAGAATTCTCAGGGAAGCACGGCCTTGCCTCCATCAGAACTGACATCATAGGTCCTGCATTCTGATCCATTTCCAAAGAACCTAGCATAAACTCGTCATCAGAACTTGGCAAAATTTCTTCGCTATAGTTGAAATCCATCATACTCAACAACTTATCTCCTTTCACTCTATTCGTAATAGGCTCCTCAATAGACCCCCTTAAGGAACTACCCCTTAAAGTTTCTTTATTGTGATTCTTCTTATCATATGGATGCACTACCACACTCCCCAAATTCACACATAATGCCAGCCTTTCTAAATCAATCTGGGCCTTGTCACCTAATATTTCCATTAGGGGCTGTTTGAAAGAAACCTTTTTGGGCCTAATTGTCCCACTAATTCTAGGTCTGCTTTGAGGATCGACTTCCCCCCTAAAAAGCCTATTCCCCACATCCTCTCTCCTATAATCATTCTTAGACTTGTTTGAACACTTACCCGTCACCCTATGCGAGTCCAAAAACCTACTCGAACCCATCACTTCCTCTGACGATGAGGCAAGCTCATCAGAACTAGTTACAAGTTTCCTGTCACTTTCCAAACCTCTTTTCCAAATTGAGTTCACCATTTTTGAATTAAACCATTCAAAAGATTTTTGGTTTTCTTACTGACCCATTTCTGTTTTCCCTTTTCAAAAACCCTTTTTACAACAAACACCCTGTCTCTATCATCTCTATTTCTCAACCTATTCAACAATTTTGTGACCTATTGCTCTGACACATCATTGCTTGACCCCCCTTCGTCTTGTCAAAATGTGCAAGGCTCAATGTAGAGACCTCTCCAACCGTAAATGGGACATGGGTTTGAAATCCTTCCTTCTCTGACACAGAAGCCATGAAACCTTCGTCATTCTCTTTCCTCAATGCCAACACACTTTCAAGCCATTACATGTCCACCGGGACACTTTCTTCTTCAATATTCACCACAAAGGAGCTTTGGTTCCCAGAGACTTTTACCTTACACAAAACATCACCGGCTTGAGGAACCAACACCAACAACCTTCCTCTGTCGAGATGGTTTCTACGCAAGGTGTCTTTTTCCACCAAAACAGGCTCTCCAATCAACCATCCAACCTTGTTGAAAAAAGACTGATTCCAACAAGATAATGGAATACCCCTGCATTTGACCCAAACTAACCTTGACTGAGTGACAACCGCTTTGGACCACCTAACCATGGCCGAAAAACACCCCTCCTATAAGTTCTTTGAATTAATGAAACTATCCCTCTGTGCTTCTGACTGGAAGCTCCACAAAATGTTTTTGTCTCCTATAAACATAGTAGAGAAAACATAACCTTCCTCAGTTAAGCGATCATTAACCTTTGATACCTCCTCAAACTTCTTCAACACTCCAATCACACATTTGTTCAACCATTTCTGATCCTGCTTTTGGCTTTCTCAAAACATAGAAAGTAACTTTCCACCTCACCCCCCCCCCCCCCCCCCCCCCCCCCCCCCCCCCCTCCGTCACTACAGCTTTACCAAAAGCCTCAGAACCTCTCACCACGTCCACAAAAGACCTGCCGCCATCTCTTACCCTCTGCTTATCCCTACTTCCAACATAATCACCCTCTCTTATTCCCATGTCCTTCATGTATAACGACCTTTGCTTTTCCACCTTTACGTTCCTTCTAGACCATCCAAAAGTCACCACCTTCGTTGCAATGGGCCACCCATACACATGCATCCCATTTGTTTTCTTGGCCACTTTCAGAGCTTCCTCCATTGCCTCAAAATGCACAAAAGCAAACTTGTTCCCCTTCCCCCTCGAATTTTTCTCCTTAGATAAGAAGATATCTCTAACCTTCCCCTTGATCCACATATGAATTGAGATTATCTACGAAAATGGAAGCTAATCCTTCCCTGAAATCCCCTGTCTTTGCATCTCTGTTTTGAACAGAGCATCTCTCTCTCATCTCAATGATATTTTTTAAATTTGTACATCTTAATCTTAATAAGTGATTTTCATTTGCCAATTAACATGTATCACTTAAGTTTGATTCAAATAGGAAATTAAAAGATGGCATCATTGAAGGATCCTTATCTAGTTAGTAAATAAAAATTGTTATTAATTACTCATTATATATAGCGACTATATATAGTTTGTCACTTCTGTAAATAGCTTATATATATATATATATATATATATTTCGAAAAGCTCATGACATGCATGTAACATATACAAAGAGTACTGATCTTTTACTTAGGAGTATAGATTTTTCTCTTCTTTTCTTTTTCTCAAATAAAATTTGCAAGGCAGTCAGAAATTTCACCTTTTGAGTCGATGAAAAGCTCAATAATAAACAAAACCGTATATAATATTCAACAATAGCTTATTACAGTAGTGCTACTTACAGAGAAGCAATTTCAATAGATATATTATGTATTGGCCAGCTCAGTACAATTTTTTACCTACCAAGAATGGCCTTATATTATAACTTCTATTTATCCGGCAGTAAATCAAACACTTTAAACTGCAAAAACCCATAATCGTATTAAATTAATGGGTATTTTTTAAAAAAAATTATCTCCAAATTATTACTATATATTGACTCCATATTACTATATCTTCAAACAATTTAAGCTTTTGCTAGAGATAATTGTATTTTATATAAAAGCGGTTGCTCAATTTTGGCATTAATGGTTAATATCGAAACTGTCTTCCGACATATGTTTGTCCGAAAGACCAGCCAGCAGGGGCAACATTGTAAGAAAGTACAGCTCGACCATCGCTAGCGGTGACCAGAAAAGAGAGGCTCTGTCCATTAAGGTAGGAGTTGCTCTGCCAGTTTTGGCCCCAATTTCTTGACATGGGTTGCCATCCAGTTCTTGAACCTTTAACGGACACAGAATGCACATCACCAGCTCCTCCAACATTTGTTATCAGGACTAGGTTGAAGTATGAATGTCCATTCACTGTGAATCTGATCCCTCCACTTCTCCTGCATCTTACCCTGCAAAAATTGGATATATGGGGAAAAATAGATTTAGAATCCAATAAATTGATTAATCTAGGCATGTTCGTTTTTGTTTACAAATATGATTCTTAAAAATAAATTTTTGGAATTTCTGAAAATGTAGGGGGCCGGTTTGTGTATTTCCAGAAATACGAGGACCGTTTTAGCATTATGACTTACTAGAATGACATTTTTGGAAATTTGACTAAAGTTTCATAAATGATACTCTTCTTTTTTTTTTTCTAAGAAAAAATCATAAATGATACTTATAAGATGTAAGACATGATCTCAAAAAAGAAAAATAATAAAAACAATAGAATATATATAGTTTTAACATGTGTACATAATTTTTGTAAATTAATAAAAATAATTATGTCGCTCACTTAATTTAATTCTTACAATTAACTACAAAATTACATTATATATATTTTGAAACAAAACATATACATGTATTAACATGTATTACTGAATCTTTGGAATAATTAAAAGTGAAAATTAATAGTTTACCTTCTGTATATTACAGGGACAATACCAGCTCTGTACTGGGCAATGTGTTGGAAGATAGGCTGAGAAAGATCAAAGTGGTGGTTGGGAGGATCACACCACCCACCTGGAGGGCAGAAGTTGGTGGCAGTGACCACAATGGAGCCTGGAAGGCACCATTTTGGGTCATTTACACATCTCAGCTCAAAGCAAGCTCCACAACTTAGACCATTATCAAACAAAGCAGTGCTCAGTGCAGCTGTGTTGGTACCATAACCCTGGCTGTACAAGTTCCCATACCCACAAGCCCCACCTGTAAAAAATTATATATATACAGCGAGCGACTGTCACAGCTGTCATTTTACTTCAATTTAATTTCTGTAAATGCAAAAATAAAACGTTACATACCCATTGTTCCTGAAGCATCGCCGCCTCCATAGAAAGTGGCATGAGCATTAATCCAACCTCCAAAGTATCCATGAACAGATGAGACCATTGAGAGAAACCCAACAAAAAGAATCCCCATAAATTCCATTTTCCTGCACACCAAAAAAAAAAAAAAAAAAAAACTTAGTACCATAACTAAATGCTAATAATTAAGAGGTAAAAACAAGTATACTTTTTTTGTTCTTCACTTTGGTTATACTACTTTAGAAGAGAGAGAACCTGTGAAGAGAGAGAAAACCGGTGAAGTGAAAGAAGTTGTTTGAGGAAATTGGAGAGGGGGGACTTGGTTTGAGTGGAATAAATAGAGGGCAGTCGACATCTAAGCTGACTTACAACCTGACAAGCTTTGAGCTGTTGTGAATTGGGAACATGTAGCTCTGGAGAAAAAACTTGTATGGGACGATTTCATTGTCATTTTGTGTTACCATTCAATACAAGTGTGCTATGAGGAAATTTTAAATTATAATTTTATATTTTTATTATAAATGATACACTTACATTGGTCTCAACAAGTGGCAATCAAAATGTCTCATATAGGTTTTTCTTCTCTCAACTCTGAAGTGTACAATGGTTTTTGGGACAACTGTGATGATTTTTTTTTTAAAAAACATTCAAGATTTTTAACATGTGTCTCGTGGGTTTCAAACCATGTTGTGGTTTTGGAAGCTGTCCATTTGGGAGATGCCATACCACTGTATATATCTTTAAGTGTGGTTTAGGGCTTTAAGGGTTATTTACTTCTTTTTTTTTTACTACTAAAATATTTCAGGAATGGGGAATGGGCATAACTTGAACCTCTTGGATATAAATAGAGGTGTAATTTGGATTGGATAATTAGGATACGATCTGAAATTTCGGACAAAAAAAATCCGCATCTGAAATTGTCCAAATCTGGTTTTCTAATAAGAGAGGTTAAAAATAATATTTGGATCGTATAAATTCGAATCCAAAATTTTCTAAATTTGGTCTGAGTGCGAATCCGAAAAAACCGATTCTGAATATGAATCGGGAAAACCCATTCGAAGATAACTGATTTGTCAAAAAAAAAATTGCACACTGCATAATACCTCAGTTGTAGGGATATCAAAATTATCCATTGGTTCGGGGATCCGTGGGGACCTGACCCATTAGGGGCTGGTTTAGTGGCTACCATTATGTTATGGTATGAAGATTGTATTGTTTTTAATCTCCGATTTAATTTTCGGACAGTTATGTTGGGAATTAATTTGAACCAATGATCGCGGAAGTATCATGCTTAATATTCGCTCATAACTCATAGCAAATTAGCGTCAATAGAAGAAAAATAAGATGAGAGAAATAAATCAATCACAACATAAGATATACGTGGAAAACCCTAAATCAGAGAAAAAACCACTGGCCGTCAGGACGACAGAGAAAGTTCTACTATATGATAAATTGTTACAACCAAATATATTATCGGATTTTCTCTCACACTCAAACCCCAAACCACTGAGCCTTACCAAGCCCTCAAGCTCACAAACTGAGCTTTATATCATGACTCGTAGCTCACAACGCTCACAAGATCCTTACCAAGAACCCATCAATATCCCCTAGGTCTCCCCTGAATAACACTCACGGATCTCTAACTTGATCTACTAATATTCCCTTATATCCCTCCCTGAATATTCTCATGGGTCTCCCACCAAGATCTCACTACTCTCTCTAATGTTACATGGTGTTTCTTTTTGCTCCATATAAAATAACGTAGCTATAAGGTCTATTTATACTAGTTACCGGGAGCTTAAGATAAAAGGAAATTTTACTCCTAAAAGTACAAGACTTACTTGTTTCACATAATTACTATTTCATTTTATGACAAGTCTTCTTGTAAAGAGTATTCCTTTACTTTAAAGCACAAGAACTTCCCAAAAGAACACTTTCCTTTTCTGTCGAAGATTTCCCATTTCACACATGCTTATGATTGACTATGATTCAGGTCACAATTGTGCATCCGCTTCCTAAACTGTTGCAAGGCACCTGAAAGTACATCACTCAGAAAACCGCTATTCATACGCCAATGTTTGCACTGAGACCGCTGTCAACCATTGTCCATTGCATAGCACTATCCTTAGCGCTCTTCTTCTGGTGTTGGATCGTTGTCCTTACCGTTGTGCAATTGCACAACGCAAGGCACAGCGGTTTTACCTAATCTCATTTTCTTCAGTTGTTTTAGTTCTTTTGGTCTTCAACCTCTCTCAAACAACATCATTCCAAACTTCCAAACGTTTCTCACGTCTTCAAGAAGCTCCACATCAGTTGAGTCTTATTTGGTTAACATTAGGTTCATTCGAGAATACGATTCAAAACCTAACAGGTTACTGGATTTTAAGTCCCCGCCCAGACCCATTATATATATATTTCAAACACGTTATCAGAACAAGAGTTCTAACCCATAAACATGAACACACATTGTATATGTTAGACTCGCTACAATATAAAATGAAAAGAATGATCAGAGTCGTTATTATATGAAATAATCAAGAAATACCTCACTCATATTCATTTAATCTATGCTTCATAACATGTCCAGTGACATAGTAGCAAATCCTAGAAGCAATAAAGAAGAACTGGTGATTGATAACCAAACTGAATTCCAAGGTTAAACAATAATAATATACCTCACTCTTTTATTCCCTTTTTATTTTATTTTTCCTGTTTCATAGTCTTCTATTAGTCATTAAAAAAAATATTGATGGTATGACGATGATATATGGTAGAAAACTGATCCCCTAATAGGGAATCTCCATACCCATACCGTTTATGTTCAGGTGGGTATTCACAGAGGGAATATTTCCCATACAAATTTGGAAAGAGGATGGTAATGGAAAACTCATTCCCGACTCGTACCATTGACATCCTTACTTAGTTGCTTTAATTTGGTATCTTTTATTTGTTTTTTTTTATTTGTATAAAGTAAGAATAGACAATATTTTATTTGGTTTTGGGCACCGTATAATTTTAGTTTTCATAACTAGTAATTTTAATTATTTATTTTAATACGTTTTTTTTTGTACAACAAAAATCTTATTTAACGGCCAGAAGGCAGAAAAGGAAAACCAGAACAACGAAGTACACACCACAAACCAAAACAAAAGCAACAATAGCCAAAGCTAGAAACAAAAAACAAGACAAAAAAACCACAAGCACCGCTTCAACAACAGAACGAAACTGGTCAAATGTCACCCCACTCAAGTCTATCTTTCATCATGTTGGATGGCAAGACTATCAACAAAAGAATGTGTGTGTCTTGGGTTGTAAACCACAGAAATCCCACCTAAAACCTTTAACAAAACCTCTGATGTCATAGATGAGATCAACGTGTTTTAAACTTCCGAAATTGTCCCTATTATTGACCCATGAGACCGTTACCTTGGAGTCGCTACTGATGATAATGTCTTTTCCAATCAGTTCCGGTTTAGAAACACACAACTCAAGAGCTCTATGAATGGCCAAAATTTCAGTTGTATTCGATTCTTCTATCCCCACTTGAGCTGGAAAAAGACATGAAATTCAGCCATTATCATTACGAAGCATCCCCTCCCCCCCCCTCCCCCCCCCCCCCCCCCCCCCCCCTCCCCCCTCCGATGCCGACCAACCCAGGCTTGCCTCTTGAAGACCCGTCAACATTGAACATTAGGGCGTTGACGTAGGGAGGGAACCACACCTCCTTTTACGAAATTTTGCTCTTCCTTTTGTCAACACACGCATGTCTAATATTTAACATAATGCAAGTGATTGGTTCATGAGAACCATGACCATGGTGTTTAAACCACTAACCCACCCTAAACTTGACCAAATCTAAACCATAGACAATGGAGACCTCCCTGCTCTCAAATACATGAATATTCCTTGTTTCCCACAAGGTCCAAACAATAGCATAAAACAGAGAGCTCCCTGCCGACTTCTACTTCGGACATATTCCTCTCCAACAATCCCACTAATGGATCAGCTTTTCATTTGGAACTGAAGACATCCCCTACCAACTCAAGCCCTCAAACCAGAGATTCCAAGACCAACCACAATGTAAGAAAAGATGGTCAATTGTCTCAACATATTTACCACACAGAGGACAGCTCAAATTAGAACCCAAATCCATCCTGAAACGACACAAAACATCCATAAACCAACACTACTTCTTTAAGCAAATTTCAAATAAAAATTTCCATTTTAAGAGGGCAACAATTGTTCCAAATCAGAGACATATTGAGATGATTATTCCGTTCTCCACCTTCCAGACACTTTCGAAAAGATTAGACTGTAAATACCCCATTGTAACAAAAGGACCAAACAACATTGTCGGCGATTGTCTTCCTAATCTTAACATATCTCAGAGCAAGAAGCAAAATGTTCCATTGCTTATGTTCCCACCCAAAAAGGGCTCTTCTCATTGGCATTTCCTAGACCCAATTCGAATCTTGCCGGTGACCAAAATCATGTATCCTTACATCTTTGTTTTTGGACAGAGCATATATCATTGGAAAGGCGGCTCGAAGTGGGATTGAGTCCCACTTAATGTCATCCAATAAGTAAATTATATCCCCACTTCCTAAGACCATTTGTAGCCCGTTCTTAATAATCTCAGCAACCTGAGAATCCTCATTAACCAATCTGCTCATAGTATCAACAACAAAAAAAACCTTGACCAAACTCTTCTAATCCCATCTGAGATCCTTGGTGTTTGTTCCATATTTCGTACATAAAACCCTTTTCTATAAGGAATTGACCTCACGACCAAACCTCCAAATCCACTTGACAAATAAACCCGAGTTTTTAGCCAACAAATGACAAATCCCAAGACCCATGTTCATTTTGCTTTTACATATAGTATTCCAGTCCATCGAGTGAATTTTTCTCTTCAACTCACCATCTTTATAGAAAAAATCACGTCGAAGCTTTTATATTCTGTTTGCCACCCCCACCGGCATTTTGAAAATGGACATGTGGTAAGTGGGAATGCTTGCTAGGACAGATTTAATGAGCACCAATCTCCCACCTTTCGATAAAAATTTCATCTTCCATGGAGCTAGATGTTTTTCGATCTTCCTAACCACTGGAACCCAAAAAAAAATTCTACTGGGATTGGCTCCTAGCGGTAATCCTAGATAACAAAAATGGAAGGTTGACATCTTTACATCTAAGTGATTCAGCCCACACAACCCCTATATTCCTGATATCCCCCACTTTAGCGACTCCTTACTTAAAATAGTTAACACGGAGGCTGCAAACCATCTCAAAACAGTGAAGTGTTAATTTTAAATTTAAGAAATACTCCACTTTCGTCCTTAGGAAAATAATAGTATCGTCCGAAAACTGCAGATGGGTGGTATGAACATCATTCAACTCAAACCGAGCACCATCCAAGAGTTGGATACTTGAAGCTTTAATTAACATCCTGTTAAGAACTTCACCAGCGAAATTAAACAAAAGAGGGGACAAAGGATCACCCTATTGGAGACCTTTATGAATATCGAACTGCTCAGTTGGGCTTCTGTTTACTAGAACAGATAAAGTCAGGGTAGAAATGCAATTGCTAATCCATTCCCTCCAGCGGCTAGCAAAGCCCATCTCTTCCAAAACTTGTCTAAAAGAGCATGATCGTGTTGTTGAGAAAAATCCCACAAACACAAATACAATCACAAACACAAATAATAGAAAGCAATAAGAAGAAAGAAGACACCAAAGATTTTACGTGGTTCAACAACTTGCCTACGTCCACGGAGCGCACCGCACTCAATCCACTATTTCTCTGAGTTGATTATAATCTCTTTGTCTCTCTTTCAGTCTCTCTACAATTATACTCCCACTCACAATTTTTGTCACACATTATGCACTTATTCAAAGTACACATAATAGTAGTATTTATATGGGAGCACTAGGGTTGACCCCCAATTGAAATCTATTTTTCTTTTTTCAATTACTTCTAGGCGTAGGATTTTCTATTTCTCGTAAAATTTTCCACTACTATTGTCTGAACCGTTGTGTAGGCATGTGTCTGCACCACGATCCTCAATGCTTGACACCACTGGAAAACATTGCTCCATAGGTTGCGGTATGTGCACTATGTCCACGTTGCGGTCTGTATAACTTGTCATGCCTAGACACCACTGTTGTGTGTGCCACGGTCCGAGGTCCTGTCTACGCCACGGACTCCACCGTGCCACCTGTTGGAACTCATTTATTTTTTAATTTTTGGCTTCATATATCCCAGCAATCTTCCACTTGAAGACTGAAACTCAATGAACGTCTTCTATCCTTCCTTGATGATTTAGTGGATAAACAACAGTGCGATCAATCCTCACGTCTTCACTCTTGAAGATCCACTGAAGTTGCACACAACTCCAGTTTTTTAATAGTGACTGGTTTGGTTAATATGTCAGCTAGATTCTTAGTTCCTGTAATCTTCACTAACTTCAACACTCATTTCTCGATTAACGATCGAATAAAGTGGTAGCGCAGGTCTATATGCTTGGTCCTAGAATGGAACGACGAATTCATGGCCAAGTGTATTGCACTTTGACTATCATTATGTAACACATTCATCATCAGATCGAATCTCAACTCATCTAAAAACCCTTGTAACCATATCAGCTCCTTAATTACTTCTGACACAGCCACACACTCTGGTTCAGTTGTAGAGATTGTCACTATCTTCTGCAACTAGGACACCCAACTAATCACGGCACTCACCATTGTAAACACATATCCGATGGTACTTCTTCTATGAACTACCTCTCATATAAAATCTGAATCCACATAACCTTTTAGCTTGATTTCATCTCTTCTGAAGGTTAGACATCTCTCCCTTGTACCCCGTAGGTATCTAAGGATCCACTTCATAGCCTTCCAGTGCGGCTTGCCCGGATTGTACATGTATCGACTCACAACTCCCACTGCTTGGAAAATGTCTGGTCTTGTGCAAGTCATGGCATACATTAGACTTCTAATGACTGAAGCGTAAAGAACTCTAGCCATGAAGTCTTTCTCATTTTCCGCCTTTGGACTCTGATTCTTGGACAACCTGAAATGACTAGTCAAAGGTGTTTCACTGGTTTCGTATCTCCCATGCTAAATCTTTGTAACACCTTTCGAACGTACTCTGCTTGTGAAAGCTTCAATGTACCTTCATATTCGTATCTGTTAATCCTCATTCTCAGAATCTGCTTTGCTGGACCTAAAGCCTTCATCTCGAATTCACTCGAAAGTTGCTTCTTCAAGTTGTTAATCTCTTTTAATCTACACTAGTTACTAACATGTCATCAACATAAAGTAGCAATATTATGAAACTAGACTTAACCCTTTTGAAGTAGCAGTAGTGGTTAACATTACATCTCAGATAGCCATTCCCTGTATGAACCCATCGAACTTCTTATACCACTGTCGGGGAGCTTATTTAAAACCATACAAGCTCTTCATCAACTTACATACCAAATCTTCCTGGCCATCTTCCGTAAACCCCTCTGGTTGCTTCATGTATATATTTTCCTCTAATTATCCATGAAGAAAGATCGTCTTCACATCTAACTGCTCCAGATATAACCTTTTTACTGTGAAAATACTTAACACTACCCGGATCGTAGTTAGTTTAACAATGGGAAAAAATTCAGAATAGTTAATACCTTCAATTTGTTGGAAACCTTTGACTACTAGTTGTGCCTTGAATCTCTTGGGACCATCATGTTCCTCTTTAATCTGAAACACACACTTATTCTGTAGGGTTTTCTTTCCTTCAGGCAACTTGGCAAACTCTCAAGTTTGGTTAGATACCAATAACTTCATCTTTTCCTTCATTGCATGTTTTCACTTGCTCGCATCTTCTCCCTAACAAGCTTTATCATAGCACTCAGGTTCTCCCGCATATGTCAGTAGCATGTATTGAAAATATTTCCTATTTGGTATAGGAATTCAAGTTGATCTTTTCAATGTATTCTGGACTTGTATCGTTAGAATATCTCTAAGTGGGATAGGTTCTTGAATCTAGGGTTGCACACCTTGTTTTTCATCATTCTGTTTAATATGTTCCACGATCCCTCTAACTGGTACATCATCAGGCCTAAAATACTCTAGCTCTTCCAGCTCAGAGACCTGTGTGTTCCTGTCCTTGTACATGACCCTTTTGTTGAATACTACATCTCTACTTCTGATTATCTTGTGGTTTTGGTCACCCCACAGCTTGTAACCAAATTCATCTTCTCCATAGCTCACCAAAGTACACTTTAATGACTTGGCGTCTAGCTTACTCCTTGCATGATCACCTACATGTACATAAGAAACATATCCAAACACTTTAAGATGAGAAAGTTTTACGTGTTTCCCAGTCCAGATCTCCTCTGGTATAACGAGGTCCAAGAGCTTTGATGGTCCTTTGTTGATCAAGTATGTTGCTGTATTGACTGCTTCTGCTCAAAAATGTTTTAGCAACCTTGAATGTAACCTCATATTTCAGGCTTTCTCAGCCAATGTCTTATTCATCCGTTCTGCTATGCCATTCTGTTGTGGAGTTCCAAGAACCTTCCTATTGAACTTTATCCCGCTCTGGTAGCAGAACTTCTTGAACTAATTATCTTCATACTCTCTACCATTGCCTGAATGCAGCCTTTTGATCTTCAATCCTGTCTCGTTTTCAACCCTGGTTTTTCATTTTTTGAAAACATCAAATACCTCAGACTTGTATTTTAGGAAGTAAACCCATAACCTTTCTAGAGTGATTGTCGATGAATATGACTAAGTACTGTTTACCCCCGATTGAAGAGACTGAAGTTGGACCTCAAACGTCGGTGTGAACTAGTTCCAGCTTCTCTTTTGCCAATGCTCATCCAGGTCCTCTTAAAGCTTATTCGCTTATGTTTTCCCAATATACAACTTTCACAGAAATTAACTTTAACGGATTTTAACTCTGGCAATTTACCTCTCGAATGCAGACATTTCAGCCCCTAAGTACTCAAGTGCCCAAGCCTATAGTGCCACAAGTTCATATCATATTTACCTTCCTTCATAGAGACTGAACCATAACCATCCGTGGTTGTGTAAAGCAACTCAGTCTTACTTTCTCGAGTGATTGGCATGGCTCCTTTCGAGATCTTTCACTTATCACCTGTGAAAGTTGTCACGTACCCATCTAACACCAGTTGCCCAATGGAGATCAAATTCTTTCTCAAGTCTGGTATAATCCTCACATTATCGAGCTTTCAAACTAACCCTTGCAGTTGATTCTTCACACCTCCCTTCCCGATAATATTACATGTTTGATCGTCACCAAGATACACTTTACCCAATTTTTTAGAGACGTAGTTCTCGAGCAACACCCTGTGAGGTGTGGCATGGAAAGACGCTCCCGAATATAGGACCTATGACTCTGACTTGCTTTCCAACGAGAAGATAAGGCAGTCATCTAACTCCTCCGATACACAATTTGCACTGCTCTTGCCCTCATCTTTCTTCTCAGACCTACGCTCATACGAGAAATGGTCTTTCTTACCACAGTTCCAACACTCTACATTCTTTTTGCTTCATTGTTGGTTTCCTGAATAGTTTACAGGATTCTTGGATTTGGACTTTCCCTTAGACTTTGATCTTCCCCATTGATTTGTGTTTCGATTTCTACTTCTGCCTTTTCTACCTTCCAAATTCAATAATGAAGATGTAGACGCCAATAATCCCTCTTCAAGCATCCTGATCTCTTTGGTAATTATCATGTTTACAACCTACTCAAGATTCATCTTTTCTTTCCCGAATGAGTTAGCAATTGACTGGCTTATCGTCTTCTAACTTACTGGCAATTGAGTGAGTAGAAACGCCGCCATAAACACCTCATCAAAACCCATAGACAAATAGCACAACCCATCCTTCACTTCATTGAACTGATTCAAAAAATCTTTAAAGTTCTGACCTTCCGCCATCTTCAAATATGATAGCTTCTTAGCAATATGGATTTTCCTTACCGTAGAAGGTTGTTCGTATAGGTATGATAGAGTATCTATTAGATCTTTAGCAGTCTGATGATCCTTTATATTAAAGGTGACCTGTTTCGTCAAACTAATACGCATTGCTCCCAATACTTTCCGGTCCAGGAGTTCAAAATCATCATCATCCATGTTCTTTGGATTCCTTTTATTTTCCCAATCTTTGTCAGTCATATCCTTTGGTCTCTCTTTTATCAGCCAGTGTAGATCCTTCTGGTACAGATAATCCTCCATCTGCATACTCCAGAAACCGAAACTCAACCCATCGAATTTCTTGATCTTGTGCGTATCCTACTCTGATCCTATCTTCACGATGAAATCGTTGACCTCCAGAAAACCTAGATTTGTGTGAAAAAATACTTTGCCCTAACCCGGAGCTCTGATACCAATTGTTATTGAGAAAAATCACACACACACAAATCCAATCATAAACACAAATAATAGAAAGCAATAAGCAGAAAGAAGACACCAAAGATTTTACGTGGTTCAGCAACTTGCTTACGTCCACGGAGCGCACCGTACTCAATCTTCTATTTCTCAGAGTTAACTACAATCTCTTTGTCTCTCTACAGTTACTCTCTCTCTAGCAATTTTTCTCACACATTATGCACTTATTCAGAGTACATATAATGATAGTATTTATATGCACTAGGGTTGACCAAATCCCAATTGAAATCTATTTCTTTTTTTAAAATACTTATAGGTGCAGGATTTTCTATTTCTTGCGAAATCCGCCACTACCGCTTTCTAGACCGCTGTGTTGGTATGTATCTGCACCGTAATCCTCAACACTTGACACACTAGAGAACACTGCTCCATAGGCCACAGTATGTGCAATATGTTTGCGTCGTGATCTACATAATTTGTCACGTCTGGACACCACCGACGTGTGTGTCGTGGTTTGTGCTACTGTCTACGTTACGGTCTCCGCCTCGCCACCTGCTGGAACTCGTTTCTCTGCTAATTTCTAGCTTCACATATCTTAAAGATCGATGCAGTCATAACCCTTCTCAAAGTCTAATTTCACAACCAAGCCAAATTTTCTGTCTTTCTTCCAAGAATGAACGATTTCGTTGGCGATAACGAAACTATCCATGATTTGACGGCCTTGAACGAAAGCCATTTGAGTAATCTCTATGATTCCGTTCATCACTTTTTTTAATCGGTTTGCTAAAATCTTATAAAGCAATTTATAAAGCGCTCCCACCAAACTGAAAGGTCTATAGTCTGATAAAGAAATCGGATTTCGTATCTTTGGAATAAGAGCAAAAAAAGTTATGTTCAAATGTTTAACTATCGAGCCATCTTTACGAAATTCTTTCAAAAAATGCACGAAATCCTCTTCGATCGATACCCAATTCCCCCTTGATAAAATTCAAATTCAAGCCGTCCGAACCGGGGGCTTTGTTTCCGTCACAATATTTCAAAGCCAACAGGACCTTTTCTGGACAAAAATCAACTTCCAAATAATCTTTGTCCGCCACCGAGAATTTTTAGAACTCTAAGGATCTCATCGTCGGCCTTTTCCAAGAATTCTGTTGAAAATGCACTTTGAAATGACAAAAAATCCCTTCTCTGATAGTAGCAGGATCCTTGCACAATTATAAAAAAAAAAATCGAAACCAAATCTTAATCATCCAAAAATAAGTCTGAATTCCATCCGAACATCAGTTTACATTCGATCTAAAAATATCGAAATCTCTATCCGATCCAAATCCAAACCGAACATAAGTCTATATCCGAACTGAAATATCCGAATTCACATCTTTAATAACAAATTTGATATGTATGAAGCATCTGTTTGGAAGACTCTTGCTTCAGAAAATCCGATCCAAAAATTTTTGAATCAAGTCTTGTCCGCATCTAAAATTTCAAAAAAAAAATGGATTCGAATTATTCAAATTTAATTCGAATTATATCATTAGATCACTACCAAAAAAAAGTGATATATAGTGACAACAATTATTTGTCACCACAAGTGAAGAAATTTTCACAATTTCAATATTAAGACAAAAAAAATGTCACTAACGATTCATCATGTTTTCTTGTCACTAAAAGTATTTGTGTTAGTTTTTTGGTACTCGTCATTAATCTTAACTTTTAGTAACATATTATCACTTGACCTTAATTAGTGACAACATAAAAATTGGTGTCATTAAATTTATATATAGTGACAATTAATTGTTTGAAATTTTATCACTATACATCTTTTTAGTAACAATTATCTGTTTGAAGATTTTATCACTATACATCTTCTTAGTGATAATTTATTGTTTTAAAATTGGGTCACTATTCATAAACTTGGTAACAATTAACCATGTCAAAATTGTAGCACTACTCATGACGTAAACTTATCGACAATTAATTATTTAAAAATTATCACTATACACAAACCTAGTGACAGTTAACCATATAAAAATTATGTTTGTTTTACGTAAATCTTGTGACAATTAATAAGAAGATAACAAATTATAAATTCAACCAAAGTTAATATAATAGTTATTCAACTATTATTAATTACAAGAAAACTTAAATACAAAAAGTGCAATAAGGGAACCATGAACTAGGTCCCTGTTTGTACTGTGCATGATCAGAACAAGAGAAGGACAAGAAAAAGAAAGAAGAAAGTGAAAAGAAAATATATTACAAAAAATTTAGTGTACATACACCAATTTGCTATAAATTTCGAGATAAATACATTACATCAATTATATCCAGATAACCATGATGAAGATTCTTCAAGCCTCAATACTATAACACTTTCGTCAATAAAAAGATTGGAATAAACTTTTTGCCTACATACAAACTACAATAGATGAAAGTAAATTATTAACACCTCAATTAGATATAATTTTTTTCAATGCTGAATTAAACAATTGGTTGTTCCATAAGAATCATTTAATCAAATAGTTAGTATGCACATCAAATGGTATTGACATGTACTATGGTAATCTAAGAACAAACAACTATAAATTATGAAATAATAATTATGGGTTCATGAAAAAAATTAAAACTAAATTAAAGTTAAGAAACATTCCTAAACATATATATATATATATATATATATATATATATATATATATATATATATAAAACATACCTTATTCAAAGAAACTTTTAATATATGAAACTCGAATTTGAGATTCCGACATTGAAAACAAGTAAAAGAAAATAAACCCTAAAAAAAATCAAGAGAAATGTATCTTTTCTATCAATACAAAATTTTCTCTATAGTCTTGTGACTTCTAAAAATGAAACACGGTTTCAAACCTAAAAAGTGTTTTTTAAGGAAAGGAAAAACTAAAGATAAAAAAAAATTAAAATTAAGAAACATCCTTAAACATATACAATTCTACACAAAAAAAACATACCTTATTCGAAGAAACTTTCATTATATAAACCTTGAATTTGAATTTCGATCCTAAAAAACAAGTACAATAAAACAAACTCTAACAAAATTTAAATCAAGAAAACCTTACATTTTTCTATAAAGGTAGAATTATCTCTACAATCTTGGTTACTTCTACAGATAAATCACAGTTTCAAACTTAAATAGTGTTTTTAAGGAAAAGAGAAACTAAAGAGAAAATCTAGATATGGCAAGTGAAAAATGGAGAACCAAGAGACATATGCAAATGGAATTAATAAAGAAAAAAAAACACACCACAATTGTGGCATTTTTTTTTCAAATAAAATAAAATTAATTGATTATGATGTCTTTTAAAAACCTAATTATTTATAAAATAAAATATTTCTATTTTTATATGGTAATTTTGTGACTAATTACATTATTTGTTACAAATAATTAAGTTTTTTTAACTAATTGTGACAATTATTTTTTGAAAGTTACAATTGAACAAAACATAATGACAAATAATAAAATTTGTCTCAAAATAATATCTACCGTGGTAAATTTGAAATTTATCATAAGGAAATGTATCACTATAGGTCACCTTTTTATAGTGGATGTAGGTCTTAGAGGCTTACCACTTAACTAACATCATCTTATCTATGGTTTTAAGTTTAATATGTGTGACATTTAAGAGAGATTAAAAAATTAATATTTCTATTGTAACAACAATGAAGTATATATCCGTGTAGCTAAATATATTAAGGGTCCAAATTTATGAAAATATCGATGAATTTTGAGTAAAGAAGTAAATATCGATAATATTTCAATATTTTTATATTTAAGGAATCGATATAAGTTTATTTTCATATTCCTAAATTTTAACAATATTAATGTTATTTTCAATAATTCTAATCGACATTTTTTAAAATTTGAATCCTTAGAAGCCGTTTAGTATAAGGTAATCTTTATATAGAAATGAGAATCTGATAATATTCTCTTGTTTATTAACAGGTTTGTGTTTTATTTAAACCCCG
Organism: Dipteronia dyeriana; assembly: GCA_032871835.1. Lineage (NCBI taxonomy): Eukaryota > Viridiplantae > Streptophyta > Magnoliopsida > Sapindales > Sapindaceae > Dipteronia > Dipteronia dyeriana. Next base: position 3,421,317 of record CM065297.1, read on the forward strand.
AAGAGTGATTACCACGGTATTCATTTTACCATCTATGGTAATGTGAAACACATCCCAATAAGTGGGTTTCATATTACCTCTATCTTATTTCGATTGTGGGACCCACACAATTAATTAAAAATATATATAATTTATATCATGATTTTATAATTGATTAAGAAAACATGTTTCATTCATATTCAAACCCAGATCAATAATTGAAAAATCAAAAATACCATATCAAATTCAAGTCAAGCCAAACTCAAATCCACATTAATCATTGCTCATTCATTCAGATTCAAACCCACATGAACCCAGTCAAACCATTATCATCAAACCAAAATCCAGATTCATCATCAGGTCTTTGCAAGGCACTTAATCCTGGATGATTCGTGTTTTCCCTCGGGTCCTATAGAAGAGGGATGTTTGGTCTCGTTTTATTCCTCATTCTTGTTCAGCTTTGACATGGTATCTTTTGTTGAATAGGATCCCCACGGATGATCGCTTGTGCAAAATTGGGTTTCAATTAGCTTCCTGTTACAGTGTTTGGGATGTCAGTAGTGAATCGGCAGATCATTTTTTACTCAGTGTTCTCTAGCAGCTGTTCTCTCGGAGGCAGTTTTCTCGACTTTTTAAAGGTGGGTTTCTGTCGATTCATGGAGTTCTTTCTTCTTGCATGCCATGTCGGTTACGTTTATTGATCAAGTACGGGTTTTATTAGAGGCGTATTTTCATGCAGTTGTTTGGAGTGTATGGTTCGTCCGTAACCAGTGGATCTTTGAGGGTAAGACAATGGATTTCAGATCTGCTATCTTTGGTTTCGTGCGGTTTCTTACACTAATAGTTTAGAGATTTAGTGTATACGTAATTGTCTGGTTGAGCTTTTGATTCTTCGGTGTTTTGGTCTTCATGGTCTCCTAGTTAAAGCTCTGGTTATCAAGAGTATGGTTTGGTCACCTCCGACTCCTGGTTGGATCAAAGTTAAAGGATGGTGCCGCCTTAAGTTCTCCATGCATTGGGGGTTGTGGGGGCGTCTTTCGTAATTGTAGAGTTTTTGTGAAGGTTATTTTGTTATCCCTCTTGTCAGGTGTTTACGTTTGAGGCTGAGCATTTAACGACGTCGATGGTCATTAATTACGCTTGGAAGTACAGGTGGCGTCAAATCTAGCTTGAGAGTGACTCCATTTATATGGTTCAAAGGCTTTCTTCTCGCTCTAAGCAAGTTCCTTAGCGTGTTTGGCAGGTTTGACAATGGTGCATCTATCAGATTTCGTAAACGAAGTTTCAGGTGTCTCATATTTTTAGGGAGGGAAAGCAGGTTACAAACGTTCTTTCTAAGCATGCTTTTGGGGCAGAAGGTTGATGCTTGGTGGTTCTCCACCCCATCTTTCTACACTTTTCTAGTTGGCAATGACCACAAGGTTCAAGAGTCTTTTCGGTTTTCCTGATATTTTCATATTATGTTTGATGTGGCATGTGTGCCACTGTTTTGGTTGGAGTTATTTTCATAGATTTTTTGTTCTTTTTCGGTCATTTTTACTTTTTATTGTTTTCTTTTTCCATTTATATAGATGTATAATGTCTACGGGTTTTTTAACAAATAATCATTTGTGATGTTTTTTTCCCTTATGTCAGTCCAATTTTAATATATATATATATATATATATCATATCGAGAGTCGTAAGGTCTCAGGTTCAAGTGGCATCCGCCAGCTACTTTCTCTCGTTTGTGATGTTTTTTTCCGTTATGTCAATCTAATTTTAATAATAATAATAATAATAATAATAATAATAACACTAATATATATATATATATATATATATATATATATATCGTATGTAAATTTTATCAGATGTACACGTCATTGACAAAGAGGATAAAATTGCCAGGTGGACATCCGAATAGGCATTCATAAAATATCCTACAAGACATCACCAAATAAGAGAAGCCCGAATAAACAAGTATTGAACAAGACTTGCTCGAGGTCAACTGACGTCAGATACTACTCGGGGTCAGTAAACATAACTCGGGGATAGTTGATGACATTGTCTACTCGGGATCAGATGATGTCACTCGGGACTAGCTGATATCATGTTCTACTCGGGAAAAGCATAAAGAAAGCTGAATAAAAGTCCAGCGCATAGCTTACACGAATCGAGTCATTAAAATACATAGAAGATATCCATATCAAATAGGAATTCCAAGAAGAACAGAATATCAAGTAGAAAGGGTTCCCAATCAGGCAACAATTTTATTTCTTCAAAAAGACTACGCTCTTGTAAGGAAATAAGTCCTAATTGGACTACATTACTAGAGTCTCATTCGATCTCAATACAAGTTTCTGAAACAGGAAAGAAGACAAACTACTTCGAACAATCAAACAATCATAATTAAATACAAAGATCTTTTATTACTTGTACAAAGAAGATTAGGGTTCTATGGACATATAAATAGACATATAAATAGACCCATAATCTTATCACACAGACATATACAACAATCATAGAAAAATACAGAGAGAACAAAGAGATATCGAGAATTGTAACAATATTATTTCATAGTGGATTTTAGCTTGGTTGAACATTCAACCACCTGTGGACGTTTCTCCGGTCATCGGAGTTTTACCACGTAAAAAACCTACGTCCGATTACTTTATCCTTCTCTTTCTCTTTAAAAAGACAGCTAAAATTCAATCCTTGTTGGCTTTCTCATACATCCAGAAATCGACGTCAACAATTGGTGCTAGAGGAAGGGGTGTTATACCTTCGATTTAATTAAAAGTAATGGCAGGAAGCAGAAGCAGAAGCAGAAGCAGTTTTGGGGATGTCCAAAAATCTCCAGATAACTTCCATGTTGGTAGTAGCTCGTGAGATCTAGCTGCAACCACAGAGAACCAACCTACATTCCTGGTAGGGATCCAGCAAGTTCCTCTGACCACCAGAGACCTAACACAACGTTTCTGAGAGGTGTTGCAACAATTGGTGGCAGACGCAGCAAAGGAATGAGTTGATCTACTAGCTGCAGAAGAAGCACAAACTCCTAACCTCCCACATGTGAGGCTTCGTTCGGTTGTAGTAGGGCCAGAATTAAATACATCAGAAGTAGAACCAGAATCAGACAGTCCGTGCTAGACACTGTAAACATGACTGGCACAGAGATCGGTCGACATCAGAAGATAGCGATCGGTACCATCGCAAGCGTCATCACGAAATCATACATGAAACCCAGTATCAAAGTGAAGAGCCTGAAAGAGGAATGACAATCACCCAGCGGTTCAACCATCAAGGAAGTCAGGTGGGAGACAGAGATGTGGTAATCCAGAGCCTATCTCGAGAAGTCGAGAACAATAGGTGTCAAATGGACGCACTGGTAGGACGTTATGGGTACAACGATTTATCTGACAAGGATTCTGATAGCCCGTTCACTAGGGACATCATGCGGACTTCATTCCCAGAAAGATTCAGGATGCCATACGTGGAGCAGTTTAAGAAGGATACAGACCCAAAAGAACATGTCAGACTCTATAAAAGTGATATGGCCTAGTATGCCCATAGTGATCCCTTCCTATGCCCCAACTTTCGATAAACTCTAGAAGACATGGGCTCAAGATGGTTCGGGAGATTGCCCCCACCAAGCATCAGAAGTTTCAGTGAACTGAGCAGGAGTTTCTCAATGCAATTTCTGAGCAATGTTCACAGGAAAAAATCAGTGGCTTACCTTTCTCAAATAAAACAAGGTAAAGATGAGTCGCTGAAGAAATACCTAGGGAGATTCGGTCAAGCAGTATCAGAAATCGGCAGTGCAAACGATGAAGCGATAATTGTTGCATTCATCAACAACCTATATAATAGACGGTTATCTTTTAACCTGGGAAGAGCCCGTCTGACCAGATACGTATATATGATGGATATGGCGGGAGGATATGCACTAGCCGAAGAAGAAGAGTTAGCCACTGGAGGATGCTACATGCATGGAGGAAAACCCGAAAAGGACGTTGAGTCCAAGGTGCATAACCAAAAGGGAAACAGAAAGGAAACGGTAAAGAAAAGAGCAAGGACGGGGGAAAAGGACGTAATGCCAAATAGACCACAGAGAAATACCGAGGTAGATACACCAACGACACCCCTCTTCGAAAAAAGCAGGAGGAAATTCTGACAATTTTGGAAGAAAAGAATATGGTACAAGAACCACGACGACAGTCTCAGTTCGCCCGGTGAGATACAACCAAATACTGTAGATTCCACAAGAAAACCGGTCATGAGACTTCCAAGTTTTACCAACTCAGAGATTACATAGAAACACTCATTCAGGAAGGACATCTACAGGATGTAATGTTGAAAAGGGATGAGAAATCAGAAACAAAGAAAGAGATCATGGCCGATCACAGCTCTGGTCGAAACCAAAGGGCCAATGAAGTAATACATACAATCTTTGGAGGACCATTCACTGGGAGAAATAACCGAGAGAGAACACAAGAAATCAGAGAGGCAATAGAAGCAAGACATAACTTTGAAGTGAACTCGGTAGAGACAGATCTGAAAACGGTAAAGGAATGATGGGACCCAATAATATTCACAAAAGCAGACTCACATGGGGTCAACATTCGGCCAAATGACGCCTTAGTAATAAGTGCCTAGATTGGTCACCGAGAAGTTAGAAGAATCTCGATAGATAATGAAAGTTCGACAGACATTCTAAATGTAGCCGTCTAAGATCAACTCAGGTTGGATCGAAAAGATCTACAGTATTTCCATACTTCACTCAGAGGATTCGGGGGGTCAGGTCACTCGGGACAGTAAAGCTACCCGTAAAGATCGGAGTGGCACCTTGTCAGAGAACTGTATTGCTCCACTTCGTGGTAGTAGACTTAGACAATTGGCCGTATAATGCGTTGTTAGGTCGATCATTCTTAAATAAAACTAAGGTCGTACCATCCATTTATGCCTTAATGACAAGTTCCCGACCGAACAACGAGTTGGTGTAGTCAAGGGATTCCAAAAGATGACACAAAGAGCTAACCTGTCAGTATACAAAGACAAGAATGATGAACATGTTTGCACTATAACACAGCCGAGTCAGAACAAAGAGCCACTGTCATTCGAATTCGATCAAAGGGAAGAGCCGAATGTATCCAAAACTGAACCGGTCGAAGAAATTATCTTGAAAGAAGATTAACCAAATAAAAGGATCAAGATCGGGGCCAACTTGGAAGGAAAATTCAAACAAAGCCTCATTGATTTGCTCAAAGAATACAGGGATGTGTTCGCTTGGAGTCATAAAGACATGGTCGGGATAGATGCCCGAATAATATCTCACCATCTCACAGTAGACCCGAATCCAAAACCGGTGATACAAAAGAGAAGATCATTCAATCTCGAGAGAAGTCAGGCAATCAAACAGGAAGTAGAGAAGATACTCGATGTAGGGTCGATTAGAGAGGTCAACTACCCCCAATGGGTAGCTAATATAGTCCTCGTCCAAAAGAAGAATGGACAATGGAGAATGTGCGTAGATTTCACATATTTGAACAAGGCACGCCCAAAAGACAGTTTTCCACTTCCGAGGATAGATCAGTTGGTGGATGCTACATTAGGCCATGAGTTGCTCAGTTTCATGGACGTCTACTCAGGATATAACCAAATCCAGATGAACAAGGCTGACGAAGAAAAAACATCATTCACAACTGATCAAGGTTTGTACTGTTACACAATAATGCCCTACGGGTTAAAAAATACAGAGGCAACATATCAAAGGCTGGTCAACAGAATCTTCGCACGGTAAATAGAAAGGAACATGGAAGTATACATTGATGACATGCTGACCAAAAGCATCATAGTAGACAAGCATACTTCAGACCTGCGAGAGACATTTGATGTCTTGAGGAGATACCAAATGAAGCTAAATCCGGACAAGTGTTTATTCAGAGTTCCTTCAGAAAGATTCCTGGGTTTTCAAGTCCACCAAAGAGGAATCGAAGTCAACCCTGAGAAGATCCAAGCCCTGCAGAAAATGACTTCACCAAGGACACTAAAAGAAGTACAGCGCCTAACAGGATGCTTAGCTTCCTTGAGTAGATTCATCTCAAAGGCCAGGGACAGCTGCGCACCCTTTTTCAAAGTAATTAAAAAAGAAAAATGACTCGAATTGAATGAAGAGTGCGAACAGACTTTTTTAAAAATCAAGGAATACCTAGGGCAATCTTTCATCCTTTCAAAACCACAGATGGGAGAGATACTCCATTTGTATTTATCGATTACTGAACTAGCAGCAAGTTCGGTCCTAGTCAGAACAGAGGATGGAGTACAGAAGCCAGTATACTACACCAACAAGGCACTTCTACCAGCCGAGACCAGGTATTCACAGGCAGAGAAAATTGTCCTAGCATTGGTTTTAACAGCAAGGAAGCTAAGGCTATATTTTCAGGCTCATACAATCCAGGTTCTCACCGACTACCTATTAAAGTAAATTCTATCGAAGCCAGAAATTTCAGGAAGACTGACCAAATGGGCTATCGAGCTAAGTGAATTAGATATCCACTATGTCCTCAGGACATCCCTCAAAGGGCAAGCAGTGGCAGATTTTATAGCAGAGTTCACAGAGCCAAACCTGGAGGCAAAAAGGATGTTGGGAAAAAAATTCCCATGGAAATTGTATGTTAGGAAAAAAATTCCCATGGAAATTGTATATTGATGGCTCTTCAAACACTCATAGCAGCGGGGCAGGGATCGTAGTATGCACTCCAGAAGGAGATGATGTCGAATGTTCCATGAGGTTTGATTTTAAAGCAACCAACAATCAAGCCGAGTATGAGGCCCTACTAGTTGGACCCAGAGTCTGCATAGCTCTCGGGGCAGATGAAGTCGAGATATTCAGCGATTCACAGATAGTTGTCAACCAAGTCCTGGACGAGTACCAAGCCAAGGATGAAGGCATGATAGCCTACCGTGGCATTGCAAAACAGCTCCTCTAGAAATTCAAAGAATATAAGATTGCCCAGATCCCCAGATCCCCAGAAAGGAGAATGAAAAGGCAGACGCATTGTCCAAACTAGCATCAGCAACAACCACAATCAGGCCAAAGACTATTCTGGTTGCACATCTCCTCAAACAGAGCACAGTTGAATCGAGAAACTTAGAAATTTCAGAAATCCGAACACTGCCAGACGGTTGGATGACTCAGCTGAAAAGGTTTCTGGAAGAATGCATGCTCCCGGAAGATCCCATACAAGTAAAACGTATCAGGCATCGATCAGCAGGGTACACATTGGTTGGAGGAGAACTATACATAAGCGGGTATTCCTGAACACTCCAAAGATGTGTGTCAGAGGAGCATGCATATCGGATATTGTAAAAAATCCATGGAGGAGTTTACGGAAACCACACTAGGGGTAAAAGTTTAGCACACAAGATACTCAGGCAAGACTATTATTGGCCTACTTTATTCTCAAATGCACAGCAATGTTCGGAAAGTTACAATACTTGTTAAAGAATTGCTAATGATATCCGACAACCCCTGAACAGCTCAGAAACCTTACATCCCCATGGCTATTTGCCATGTGGGGTTTGGATTTAATCGGCCCAATGCTAGCTGGGGCAGGGGGTGGAGCAAAGTATGCCATAATAGTCGTTGACTATTTCACGAAGTGGGCAGAAGCTGAAGCATTTGTGCATATCACAGAAGCAAACACCACAAATTTCATGAAAAAGAATATACTTTATAGGTTTGGAGTCCCAAACACTATAATCACTGACAACGACACCCATATCGATAACCTAAAATTCAGACAGCTATACAAAGAGTACCGGATTGTCAATTACTATGCCACACCTGCCCACCCTCAAAAAAATGGGCAGGTTGAAGCAGTGAACAAAATCATCAAGCACACAATCAAAGCAAAGCTAGATTCTAAGAAAGAAAGCTGGGTTGAAAAGCCTCCCGAGGTATTATGGGCATATCGGACAACAGTAAGAACGTCAACAGGAGAGACTCCATTCACTTTAGCGTTTGGAACAGAAGTTGTTATCCCCATAGAAACATCATATGTGTCACCCCGGGTCAGGCTATATGATGAAGAACAGAATGTTGATATGCTATTACAAAGTCTAGATGAGCTAGAAGAGAAAATGGAGAAGTCTCGAATATGAAATATGACATATCAGCAAAGAGTAGCTAGCTGGCCACTACAACTCTCATGTTCGGGTCAGGGAATTCCAGCTAGAAGACCTGGTACTCAGAAAGGTGTCATTGAACACAAAAAATAAAGTTGCAGGTTCTCTGACTGACAAATGGGCAGGCCCATACAAAGTTGAAGGAATAACTGGTCATGGAGCATATTGGATTGCACGACCCAATAGAGGGGTTTTACCCCGACCATGCAATGCCCAATATCTAAAGATTTTCTATCCTTCAATTATTTTTTGTTCTGTTTTCTAGTCAATACAATTTTAGTTAGGTTAGATATTAGTTGTGGAATTTAAAACTTTATTGATTTTACAGTTATGAATAAAAATCAAACTCGGGATTTTCGAAAGATAAAGCATCAAACTCGGGATTTTCGAAAGAAAGCATATGATAATAAGAACATATGGAAGACAAGCATGATAATAAGAACATGCAAATAGAATACTCAGGACCATTGATTCCCGAATGGGCGGAGAAGCTTGAAGGAGCATGTCAGCCGAGCAAGGTCAATTGACATTAGCAAAAATGCAAACCCGATGCACCAGCTCGAGAAGCTATCGGAAAAAATTTCGGTGAAATGCATAGCTGTGTTAAGCAATTCAAAAAGCTTAACGATTTGGCACACCCTTACGCATAAAAACTGGAGAGACATCCTTGGTAATGCGTAAGGACTCGAACATATGATCATGGTGAGCCTTGATGTAATGTTTGGGAAGTAACCGTGTATGAAACACAAGTATAAACCTACTTGTCTGTTTTAAGATGACTCGGTTAATAATACTAGTCGGTTTAATAAGATACTTGGCATAAAGATTGCAAGAGACAGTTTAATAAGATACTTGGCATTAAAATTATTCGGGTGACAACCGGTTCAATAAGATACTCTGTGAAGTTACCCGAACATCAGAGTTAGCCAGTTTAATAAGATACTTGGCATGAAGATTGCAACAGCCAGTTTAATAAGATACTTGGAGTTAAAAATTATTCAGGAAACGAAACCGGTTTAATAAGATACACGGTTAAGTTACCCGAACAGAAATAGTTGGTTTAATAAGATACTCGGCAACAATAGAGTCTAGTTGAAGAAATTTCGTGAGCAATGGAATCATAATAAGACCACTCGGTTCAGAAAAGCTAAACTCGAGATTTCATTAAACTCAAAAGAATTGTTACAAAATTCTTTACAAAAGAATTGTTACAAATAATTCTTTACAAAGAATTGTTAAAAAGAATCTCTACAAAAAACTTATGAAAATTGTACAAGTCAAGGTTGTGAGGATTTTGAACTCTTGCCAATGCTCGGGTTGGGCACCATTTCATACTCACGGAGCAGACTTTCGTTAGAAGGCCAAGCGATTGTGTCGACCGAATCATCCATCCACTGGCTGTAATCTTCTCCTGGGATTGGTCAAACATCAGGCACCGCACCCTCCACAATCGATTCCTGACTAGTGTAAAAAGTTGAGAGGGAGTGCTTAGATAGAACCTCTAAATGCATGGGATGGGGCTCTTTGCCTCGGCTACGACAGTAAGCTCTCCACTCCTTCATCTGAGTCCGAAGAGATTCCAAGGACCGATCCACATAATTCTTGATCGACAGCTCTCAGTTGGTTCGGGCTTTCTCAGTTGCCCGATTCTTAACCTTGAAGAACTCGTCAACTGAAACCAACCCATACTGAAACTCCCAAAAGAGAAGGGCATCGTAGGCAGGGGATATCTTGAAATGATCGACCTTTTGCACTTCGAGTTCCAGCCTGGTCTTGATCGGAACGATTTATATACATATTTGAGGTCCTCATTACCTCACTTTTATTCTTGTTTTCAAGTATATTTTGGTATTTGATGTGTTTGTGAGCCTTGTGTAGGTACATGTTCCCAACGGAAGGTATTTGATCTTAATTGAAGAGTTTTTGAGGTTATATGGAAGAATTTGGAATAGCTTATGCAGATACCCTAACTTTAGAAGGTTGTATCTCTCTCTTCCAATCGAAATACATCGCTCATAACCACTTTTCGGAAATCCTCAGAAGTCTTCTTTTCAACTCACTTTACAGATCGCAATTCTGAGGTTTGTAGAGAATTTTATGACTGTTTTCGTAATGGTGCGCAGAGGTGCAGTACGCAACCGCGCGAAACCAATTTGCAAACCGCGTTTTGTACCGCGTAAAATGGCAGCAACCTCCAAAAAGTGATGTGCGGTTTGCGGTGTTGATACGTATAGCACATCGTACCGCACATCTTGACAGAAATGCATTTTTCAACCATTTTCAGAGGGGTATTCTTGTCTTTTCACCCCAAAGTCTTGCCCTAACCTCCCACCCTATAAATACCCCCTTTTCTCCTCATTCTTGAGAGCTCTCTTCACCTCTCTTCCCTTCTTTTCCCCTCCTCATGCCTCTTCTCTTCTTCTTCCATTTTCTTTCACCTCTTGCTCCCATGGAGTTTTTCCTCCATGGGAGCTCACCATACACCTCCACCTCACCATTATACACTTCTTCCATCCATCTTAGAGTAGATTACAAAGGAATTAGGAGCCAAAATTGAGCTAGAAGGCTAGGAGCATCTTTGGAGGACTTGTCTTCAAGGTTTTGCTCTTATTTACTCATTTATTTGTATTTCTTGTATTCTTTGATGTATTCCATCAATTTGGGGATATTGTAAACCTACACTTGTGTAATAAATGTATTGATTGTTCTTAAATTCATTTGGGTTTTGTTTTGCTCTATGATATATGTGTTTTTATGCTCTTAATATGATATGTATATGTATGAATTGTTAGAAATCAATATGTGTCCATGATTGGGTTTAGGAGTAGTTGTAATTTAGAGTAGAAATTAGATACCCATGATTGTTGATTGATTGATGGATGACTTGAAATTCCATGTATTGAGTAATTTGAGTAATATGGATTTTAGCCCCAAAGAGTAGAAAAGGTTTCAGTTCAAGCTTTTAGTTGCTAAATTGATCTTGGTTCATATCCTTGTTCTTAATGGATCTTTGTATTAATACACGATTATCCATCCACGTGACAGGATTGGGTGATGAATTGATTGTGGGAAAATTCCCTAATCAAGAGGATGAACCTTTAACCTAAATTGAATGTTCTTAATGATATAACAATCACATTGTTTCATATAGTTGTTAGGTAAACTTGTTTCCCATGCTTAGCCATCCTAGGGAGTTGACTAAACCGAATCTTTGACATAAAAGTAAATACCACCGACATTTTTCTTGTGCTTGTGTTGTTATATGGATGTTTTGAGTGCTTAAAGTCTTTGATTAATTGATCACTTTGTAATTGATCCATGGTTAGATGCTATGTACCGAGAGGAGACGCATTTGACAATGCTTAGATAAACATTCACTATGCCTGACTAGAAAGGGCTAGAACCATTAGGCTAGCGTATAGGGTTCGATTTGTATTCCACGTGCTTAATGGGTTCATATATATTGCCCGGATTGCTCGAGAGAGATTTCAGGTATATATGGATACTATCTCTAAGACATCGAGAGAGATTAGAGATTAATTAAGGGGATACGAGCCTATGTATACTTGCACATTTGGGGATTAGATGAGTCTAGAAAGTAATTAGGAGGATTGTCACGGTTGAGTCGTTTTCCTAGTGATACCACATTTCATGCATATCTCCATTCTATCTATCATTGTTTATATCATTTATATAAGTTATTTAGTTATATTATTATTCACTTTTCAGCACACGCAACACACGAGTCCGCTTGGAGTGTTGTAATAATAGCTAGAACTAGAGACGATCGGTGAATCCCACCTCCCTGTGGATCGATCCCTTGCTTGCCGCTGTGCTAGTCTCTGTGTCATACGCCCTTGCGAGGCCGAACTTAAATGTTCATAATTGATGACACTACAATGGAGTGTCCCTATCAGGCCTCTCGGGATAAGGATTCAACCGTCAAAACCTGGTGCTCCAGGTCTTCAATTTTCTGTTTATACACCGACTTACACTGCTCTGCTTCTTGCTCGACCCTAAGCATTGATTCTTGACAGAAGACAATAAATTTTGAAGTGACTTATCTTTCTCTTCTGCCAAATAAGCTATTTCCTTTGGCCTCCACCTGCTTCGTCAAACAGTGGTCGGTGAACACTTGGCAGAGCCCACCTCATTTTCATAAGCCGCTTCAACCCGAGCACGGCTATCCTCACTTTCTTTCAGCTGAGCCTCGAGACGCCTTATTCTATCAGCTTGATGTTGTTGCGTCTGAACCAGCTCAGCAAACTCGGCCACCATCTACAAAGAAGTTTAATTAAAATCTAGCAAGCAAAACTAGCAAAACAATAGAAGTTAAGGATAACTTACATAAGATGCACCGTTAAAAACGTTCTGAAGACGGTCTGTCAGGGAGCCATCCTGAAAACAACTCCAGTTGTCTTCTCCAATGAAAGCCCGATCGGATGACATCTCCCGCAGTATATCCTGGGGAGAAGGATATGAAGGAACCCTCGAGGGTTCAGCCCCTTGATCTTCAACCTCGGGGGGGAGGGGAACCCTTGTTCGGCTCCGAAGTCTTCGCATCCGCCAATGCTCCAACATCAACTCTCCGAGGAATCTCAGTCACAGTATCTTCATCGCTGGAGTCAATGAATGAGACCACCCGAGATACCTTGAGAGGGCGAGTAGGAGAGCTGACTGTCTTCCGCTTCTGAACCCGAGAACGGTGGAAGTTGAGATCAGTTACGGGATCTTTCTAAGCATCATCCCGAAAAGATTCAAAAAATTTGGAACCTGGAGGTAATTGTCTTACGGAGGTATGACCTCCATCACCCACGTCTGACCGCACAGCAGGCCCTTCACCAAAATTCTCACTCTGCCTCTCCCCATCATCAGGCAGTTGAGTATTTGTCGGGCCACTCGGACCACTAGTCTCCCCGATGGCCGGCTGAACAATGTCCTCGAGAACATATTCGAGGATTTGCTCCTCGGCCACATCGGTTTCCTCGCCAGACTCAAGCGGGGCGATACCATCATTGCTCTGAAGATAAGCTTCTTTACCGCTCGTCTGAAGAATCGACTTCACTTGGCGAGCTTGAAGGTCGCAGACGATGTCCGTGTCATACACTTAGAAAAAAAAAAGGGGACCGCGTCAGAATACGAAAAGCAAAAAATAACAATAAAAAAGAAAATAGGGTAACAAAGATCACTTACATCGCCTGCGGTAAGCCGAAATCTGGCTGAAGAATCTGAGCTCTATCATTTTCGTCTCATTGAAAAGATAAGACCTGCACCTCTTCTCTAGTGTGCGAACTGCTGCTCGACCAAGTCTGGTCAGCTCAGCGTCGCTAAATTCAAGCTTCTTCTTGTTCCAAACCTCGGGAGAACATAAGAAACGGGGAACTTTCAGCACCTTCCAAGTTTCCCCAGCCGAGAAGGTGACTTCAAGACCCAAATTCCCTCCAGCGAAAAACCAACTATTCTTCCAGAACTTGTTGGATGAAGGGAACCCCTATACAAAACCCCTCTTTTGGGGTCGTCAGAGGTATCGACTTCCTGATTCACCTTTGTCTCATCGGGGACCTAACAGTCTAGCGGATTAGAAATGAGGAAATAAGTCCCTGTCTTGCCAGACTGCCTTAGCGTAAAGAAATGCCTGATCTCACTCGGGGAAGGCAGTGACAAGTTCATCCGGTTATACATGTGCCACATGCACATCAATATCTTGTAGCTGTTCGGGGCCAGTTGAGCGGGACCAATCCCTGCTTCAGCCAGAAACCAGGCGATGAACTGCTGAAGAGGAAGAGTGTCGTCGTAGCAGAGCATGGATCCATAGATTGGCACCATGCCCGGAGGAGGATTCCACATAGCTCTATCACCAGCGGGAACCATAATAACCGAGTCATCCACATCGAATCGGGCACAATACTTGGTGATCTCTTCTACCCAGACCACGTTCGGTTCGGTGTCAAACCCACTTGGGCAATCAGCAGATAAAGAAAGGCGAGACACTCTGAATGCCTCTTCAACATCATTCTCATCAACAGTCTGCTCCCTGATCCGAACGCTGCCTGAGTTGTGCCTGTGAACTTCACTTCTGCTTTGATGTTTTCCCATCCTTCGTAGAGGTACCCTGTGATTAGAAACGTCAGATTCAGAACTAGATGAAGAATCAGAACTGGATACAAAAAATTAGACGTCAGGGTGAAGCCTAGAAACATCGACTTCTAAAAATGGAGGCTCGTCCGGAGGGATTTCACCCAATAATCTTCGGGTGCAAGAAACCAGCTGGAAATCCCCACGATCGAGCACTTCGAAAGCAATGGTAAAAAGCTGATGGCAGGAAGATGGATTCATTGAAACTAACCTTGAATGAAAACTGATGCAGAATCTTCTACGGAGAAATGGTGATTTGCTGCGCAAAGAAATCTAGGCTGGCAAAAATTTATGGTTTTCAAGTTTTTTAGAATGAACCAGTGCAACCCTTCAGTGAAGAATTTAAAGAGGTGATAGCACAAAACCTTAGGGTCTCAAGGCGGGAAAAATCCGTGACGAGACTTGATGACGTAGGCGACGCACAGGGAGACACGAAGATCGTTTCTCATAAATGGTATCGAAAAATGAAGAGGCAAAGGATACATGTCAAGAAGAGAACTGGCTTTCGCCGTCAGAATTCTAAAACGTCGCTATCACTGAAGATCACGTGTGAGGGGGTAAATCGAATTTACATGGTCACCATTAAGACACACCATTATGATAAGACATGTCATTATGATAAAACATTTACTCTGGCACAGAAATAAAAATTGAATTGATTAAAATACTTTTACCCGAAACGAAATTCTATTCGGCAAAAATATTTTAAGGGGGTATTGTCGTATGTAAATTTTATCAGATGTACACGTCATTGACAAAAAGGATAAAATTGTCACGTAGACATCCAAATAGGCATTCAGAAAATATCCTACAAGACATCACCAAAGAAGAGAAGCTTGAATAAACAAGTATTGAACAAGACTTGCTCGGAGTCAACTGACGTCAGATACTACTCGGGGTTAGTTAAACATAACTCGGGGCTAGTTGATGACATTGTCTACTCGGGATCAGATGATGTCACTCGGGACTAGCTGATATCGTGTTCAACTCGGGACAAGCATGAAGAAAACTGAATAAAAGTCCAGCGCGTAGCTTACACGAATCGAGTCATTAAAATATATGGAAGATATCCATATCAAAGAGGAATTCCAAAAAGAACATAATATCAAGCAGAAAGGGTTCTCAATCAGGCAACAATTTTATTTCTTTAAAAAAACTACGCTCTTGTAAGGAAATAAATCCTAATTGGACTACATTACTATAATCTCATTCGATCTCAATACAAGTTTCCGAAACAGGAAAGAAGACAAACTACTTCGAACAAGCAAACAATCATAATTAAATACAAAGATCTTTTATTATTTGTACAAAGAAGATTAGAGTTCTATGGACATATAAATAGACTCGTGATCTTATCACACAGACATATACAGCAATCATAGAAAAATACAGAGAGAAAAAAGAGAGATCGAAAATTGTAATTATATTATTTCATAGTGGATTTTGGCTTGGTTGATCATTCAACCATCCATGGACATTTATCCGGTCATCGGAGTTTTACCACATAAAAAACTTGCGTTCGATTACTTTCTCATTCTCTTTCTCTTTAAAAACATAGCTAAAATCCAATCCTTGTTGGTTTTTCTCATACATCCAGAAATCGACGTCAACAATATATATAAATCATATCGAGAGTCGAAAGGTCTCAGGTTCAAATGGCATCCGTCAGCTACTTTCTCAATTTCAGGTTCCAGGGATCATAGCATACGTCAGCAATACCTAAACAGGCTTTCATAATTTAAGACTTGGGGAAATTGAGTCATGAATTCGTTACGGTGTTTGAGAAATTAATGGATGAGATGATCAGTAAAATTTTATTCCAAAACGTTAGATCCAAAACGAAAATGACATTCGAGTCGTCGATGTCAATAGAGTGAGATAGCTATTAAATGCAATTCATGGAAATGGTCTTGGTGATGGGATAACAGCACACGTACAATGTTGCTGTGTCTGGGATGAACTGGGGCTGTTGTCTCATTTATTATATTTGCCAATTATGACTCTGTCTATATATCCTTGCAATTTGGCACTCTCTTGCCGACTATTTCTGACAAAGGATTTTCACGCTATTTTAAAGGATGTTTTCGATAAAATTTTGGGTGCTTTTAATTACTTTTTGAAAATAAAAATCGAATGAAATAAACTTTCATCAAAAATTAAAGATAATTTAATTCATCGGGAGGAGCGGAGTATTAAGTTCCTTTTCCCAAAAGAAACTTAATTCAGTATGTCAGGATAATATAACTTTGATTATGATCAATTTTAGTAAAAGTACTGTTAAATTGTTTAAAATTATAGATAAATGATATAACACATTAGTTATCAAGATCATAATATTTAGGTATGATTTTAAATAAATTTTGCAGACATATAACTAGCATTATATTTTAATAAAAACTGTAATTATAAATAATGAATTAAGTTTTTTTTTTCTTATTAGTAAATGTACTCTTTTTTATATATTTTTTTTAATTCAACCCTTTTAAAAAAGCATTCAAAGTTTTTGATGTATATATATGTAAATGGGGCAAATGACACTACTTTTTGGTTAACTTTTAAAAATAACTTTAGTTTAATAAGATAAATTTATATGGTACTGATAGATAAAAATACCATTATCATCTTATTTTATTATAATTTATACTATTTTTATGTTTTTTTTTTTAAACCTCCATTGATGGAGACCAATGGAGGTCCTCCACCAATAGAGATGGAACATTTCCAATAGAGGTTAAAGTCTTCCATTGGAGGTTTGTGGAGGTCGATGAAGAAGATGATTTTTTTTTGGAAAATTTCATTTTTTTTTCCGATAAATCTCGAAAATTGTTAAAATATTCGATAAATCTTGGAAATTATAAAATATGTCTCGAAAATTACAAAACAAATCTTAGAAATACAAAATAAGTCTCGATAACACCAAACTAATTAAGTCTTGGAAATATCAAATTAAGTCAAGTCTCGGAAACATAAAAATAAGTATTAGAAAAAAAACGAGCGACTTATTCTTGTGAGTTTGTTTTAAGTGTATTCTTGTCAGAACAACACTTTATGTGGTATTAAAATTTAAGTTATTAAATTGGTACAAGTCTTAAAAGTAAAAGTGTATGCTAGCAAATTTTTAAAATATATATATATATATATATATATATATATAATTAGGGTGCAGATATTGTCACCCATAATTAGGATACGGCTATTGCCACCCATAAATATGATAAATATACTCATATATTATAAATATACTCATATCTAAAATTTAAATTTAAATCATTACTATAAGCACTCATCTTAATATCAAAAGTACCCTTGTTAAAATAAATGTATTTATTTTAATATAATTTATTTATAAACTCTCCTAAGTTATTAACACACTCAATTTTACAAATGATAAATTCTTAAGTTCTTTAGGTTCGAAAACACAATACAATTGTAGTAAGTTCTTTGCCAACAACAACTGCATATCATATATCCTCTCAACATTTACAAATCTCAAGCACCATCCATGTTGATAATAATCACATTCCACAAAGTTTGGGTCACGAGAGATGATGCTCGTGACTTCATGGTCAGTCACAAATTTGAATTCAAAAGTTCTAGAAATTTCATGCTATGCTTAATTTTTTGAAGAAACAGTTTGAGAAGTTCTACTTTAGGGAAATAAAAACAGAGAGAACTCATCTATGTCAAGTTGTTGATTTCTATTACAAGTACATATTGCACATCCTTATACCACCGTTGAAATCTTGGATACACAAGGATATGTACTGCTAACTTTTTTCAAAAAAAATAAAAATACTTTTCAGTTTTGGTTTATCAACAGAGTTCATAATGTAAATAAATAAAATAAAAAATACATACATTTGTATAATCAGAATCCTCTACAAATTCTTTTTCTATTACTTTGTTATATGATAGTGAGAGATTTTGATACTTAAAATATTATTAGGATTTACATTTTTTTAATATAGAGATATATAGTTTAAGATATGGGTGTACATAGTATTTGGTTTATTTTTAATTAAAATAATTTATCTTTATTGGTATATTTCTATTAAGATATTTTTATAATTAAAATTTTTATTAAAATATAGATGTGATTATCATATTTATAGATGTTAATGTCGGTACCCATATAATTAATGTGTTAAAAGCTAATATTGGTCTTAATACGATGATAGTCCATGCACATAACATGTAGATGGCTATATAATAATTACTAAGGCATTATTTTTTATGCACATGCCTGGTTTAATTATTCTTTTCTAGAAGGCAGTTATTCTCAATACATATTCTCCAACAAACAACCATCTATGCTTGATCTAAACCAATGACTAAACAAAATATATACTAACAAAGTATATATATATATATATATATATATATATATATATATATATATATATTGGTTTTCCGGTCAGTGCGAACTGATATAACTTATATCAGTGCGCTACATGTGGACCATTGATTATGGAGAAGTTTTGACAAGTGCATACACTTTGAGTCAAAGTATGTAAATTTAATGATCTACATCCAACGCGCTGACGAATTTATATCAGTACGCACTGACTTGAAAATTTTTGTATATATATGTCATTTTCTCTTCGGTGCGCACTGGTATATAAGTACGTTGCATATGGACAACCGATTATGGAGAAGTTTTAATAAGTGCATACACTTTGAATCAACGTATATAAATCTAATGGTTCAGATCCAACACACTAACGAATTTATATCAGTGCGCACTGACGAATTTATATCGGTACGCACTGACTTGAAAATTTCTCTCTATCTCTCTCTATATATATACATATACATATACATATATTTCAAGTGAATACGTACTGATATAAATTCATTAGTGTGTTGGATGTGGACAGTGTTCTAGAAATCGGCCGACTTGACCGATTTCTAGAACACTGTCCACATCCAAAGCACTAATGAATTGACAATTAGTCAGCCAACTAGTCACCGGCCGGTCGGTTTAGGCGTTTTTCTTTAAAAAAAATCCACTCGACCCAAACCAGAGCCTTTCGTCGACACCTCGCCAGTGCAGCCGCCGTATCGCCATCGTCGCCAAAGCTGCCGCCGTCGTCCGGTGAAAAACAAGATTAAGAAACCAAAAGGAAAAGGAAAAAATAAGAAACAAAGCAGAGAAATTGAAGAATAAGAACAAGATGAAGACTAGTCGCAGAGAAAAAAAAAAATTAAGGGATGACAATGCAGTTAGAAGTATGAGATCGAGAGTCTTTGGAAAGAGAGAAGATTGACCCAACAAAAAATAAAAAATGTGTGAGAATGTCTTTCGAAAGAGAGTGAGAAGATTGAGAATTTTCTATTTGCTATGGTGAGATATTGGTGTCAAGCTGTAAATCATACAGCACAAAACACAGGGTGACGGTGAGATGATGCTACACAGAGTATGGTTGGGTGAGGTGGCTCTCTGATATACACCAACAAAACTAGAAAAAAAAAATATATATATATATATAACATTGTTAGTAAACGAAGAGAAAAATTAATATATATATTTTTTTTTCATGCGAGGCGCAGATTATACGGTTTAGGAGCTACACGTTAATCCACCGTACGACTGGTGTTTAATGTATACTAGAATAATGGATGTGAACCATTATATTTACATACTAAGTTCAAAACGATAGAAAAACCAATATATATATAATCTTAACGTTTGTTAAGGCTATGATTATGAAACTCGAAATTGAGAAAGTATATGGCCGAGGCCGAGGCGAAAGCAATATGAACTTGAGATCTGATGTCATTACAGGGGCGGATCCACCTAAAAACCAGGTATAGCCCGTGCCATACCTTAATTTTATTATATATATATATTAACAAACATTACATATTACTGTTTTTATCGTAACTGTTTTGTACATTCTTTCCTCTTTGTTTGTGAGTGGTTCAACTCCCACCATTAACATTTTTTTAACAATATAGATATTTTTTTAAAAGTATAATTAGTCACTTTCTCTTTTTCATTATTGTCAATTTCTTAATTGCCATCCATTTGTGGTCACTTAATTCAACTTTATTTTATATTAAATTGTTTATTCTTATTTCAAACTTTTATTATTTTTAATAATTTTAGTTTGATATAACTAATACATCCAATCAATAAATCCTAAAATCTTAAATTTTAATTTATTGTATTAAAATATTTCATCTATTATTATAATTCATTTTATTTTATCTTTAGTATTTTTTTATTATATAGTTTTAATTAATTTAGAATCAATAATTTTTCAAAAAGGTAAAATAATAAAAAAATAAAAACATGTCTAGGAATATTTATTAATCAATTATTTTAGTAAAAATTTATTGTGAATTCATTATAAATACAAAACAAAATTTATTATTATAAAATTAGAATGTAATTTATTATTTTAAGAACAAATATTATAATTTTTTATTGTTTATGTTGTTATTTCTTGTTATTATTTATTTTTAATATTGTGTTTCTTGTTTTTATTTCTTTTCTAATGTAAAATTATTTGGTTCATCATAAATAAGTGTTTTATTTGTTTTATTTATATGAACTTCACTATACCATCGATTTTTTCTTTAAAAAAAAACTCATTTCACTATAATTTTGATACTTTTGTATTTTATTTAGGGTGATGCTGTTAAAAATCCAATAAATATCTTTATATACTTCATTTTATTTTTTTTTATTATATGACAATTTTATCATAATAAAAATTACTAAAAGTATAAAGAAATTCTAAATACAGTAGATAACAATTTTGTTAGACTCCAACGCTGCTTTTTTTTAAAATCTTTTGTTGTTTGACTAACCCTAAAATATATATTTTTTTCAAAATTATTTCAGTTTTATTTGATTTTGAGGTAATAATAATGATATACAACAAGAAAGAAATAATTTTTAAAAAGTATAGATTTTGTATAAATTGTGTTGACTATTGAAATTTTGAAAAAAAAATAGTGTCAAATGAAGAAAAAAAGAATAAAACTAGCCAATTTTAGTATCGAATGAAAAAATGATTATTTTGAAATAAATAATTTTTAAAAAATATGTTTTTATGATGGAGTGTTTTTAAAAAAGATTGTCAAAAGGTAAAAATGATAATTTTGAAAAAAAAAATAGTGTCTTTAGAATTTTTAAAATTTAAGTTTTTAGAATGAAATGTATTTAGAAAATGATTATGAAAAGAAAAAAATTGGATTATAAAGAGAAAATATCTTTATTTATATAAGTGTTATATTATTCAAGTGTCTCGACTGATTAAAATTTCAGGGTTAACCACTGTCTCATGACTATCTTGTAATCTGTTGGAAGACAATATGAAATTTTTGAGAATTTATACTAGATTTTTAAATTGTATTCCAATTTTAAGTACCGGTTTTCAATCACAAACCAAGCACAGAAAATTTTGAAATTAATAAAATTTCCTAGAACAATGTCACAACTGTATATCCGGAAAGTGGAGATGATAGCTTTTGCTACGTAACTTCTAAGTTGTACCAAACATGAATAATATTACAGCTTTATGCATGGAACGGAAAGTGTTGTCATGTAAATGTATTGAGTTTTCTCCTGTTCTGCATATGCTTGGACATTTTTTTTGCTTCTCGTGAAGCACAAAATATCACTGAATAATTCGAATTTTGGAAAATGGGAGATAACTCAAACCTATAACTTTAATAATATAAATGTGAAAAACATATCACTAGGTTAACCTCATCGCATCATTTGTTGCTCATATATTATGTTGCTCATATATTATGTAATACAAAAAGGAAGATCTTAAGATTATAGACACATAATAATGCTGGTGGTTTAAATATCTAATCTCTAACATTATAGTCAATTAAATTAATAATGAGCCTAAATACCACAATTAATTAATTAATAGCTATCATTTTCACATATTAGATCTTTTTTAATTAGACTTTGTATGTAGTTATTCAGGTTTTGATGATCCCACTGACTATATATAAAAGTTGTACATGAGATCTCAACAAATAATGCACCAATGACTTTTTACAATAACAAGTTAACAACTAGATCAGATTTTGAAGAACAAAGTCTAGTCTTGATTTTGATCTCAACGGAAAGAAAATAAAGTTGATATGTTCATGATCAGAATTTCAGAAGTTTTGGAGTACTTCATATTTTTCATGATGAAATTCCATCAAAAAATCAATGCAAACTTTAATTATTTATGCCTAGATAATGAGGAAAAAAAGCATATCTTTGAACTATATTTGGTGGGCCTGGATTTGCTTCTCTGAAAACTGACAACTCATATGGTGGTAGATTTGAGTGATTTATATAATCATTTTTAAGGCCTTAATTAAATTACGATGAAGAAATTTTTGTGTGCCCTTTGAGATCAGATAAAATGGGAGAGAAGCTACACTTAACTCGGGCCCTACTAATCGCCTCAACTTTCCTAATAACAAAGGGTACTCATTCCGTCCCGGAATGTCTCATACAGTCATATTGCAGTTGACAACAAGAATACGAGACATTGAATATATAATATATATATTCAAGTTAGTATGTATTTATATAAATTTATCGGTACGTTGGATGTGAACCATTAAATTTATTAACTTTGACTTAAAGTGTATGAATTTATCAAAGTTTTCCATAATCAGTGATCTAGATGTAACGTACTGATGTAAGTTATATCAGTACATACTGAAAAGAAAATGATTATATATATACACACGAGACTTTTCATATATAAATCTTATGTTTAAATCATTCAAAACATTAATGAGTTCTTTTGTATAAATGATAAGAAAAATGAAATCTACTTATGAGAAAAAAATTCAAATTTTTTCAATTTAGAAACTATTTATTCTAAATTGTTTAATCAAAACAAATTTAAAAGTGGGAAAATATAAGGCAAATTTAGAAAAAATTAGTTCCCAAATTCGGAAAATTTTGAAAATTTTATCATAAGTATATTTCATATTTCTTATCATCCATACAAAAAATTTCTTTAATTAAAATTCATTAAATTTCATCATGCTATGAATGGTTTGGACATAAGATTTATATAAGAGGGTTTGTATGTAAGAAGTCTCATATATATTGGGTCTAATTAATAATATAGATTTTCTCAACAAGAGGCAATTCTTTTGTTTAATTTCAGTTAAAGAAAATATAAATCAAAGTATAATATATAATAAGCATCAAAAGAAATAGCATACAGAGAAAAAAAAAACTAGGTAGATCTATTAATTTGTGCCAGTTGATGATGTATATTGTTGTCTTGTTTTCCACCAACTTCTAACAAGGTAAAATGTCTAGGCATGCACTTAGACCTTTCATAGTAAATTCTTCTGGACTCATATTAATCAATACTTGGCTGAGACCAAAATACATGTTTGTTTATGCCGAATTTTATAGAATTTACTTGTATAGCTATATCGGAACAAAGTGACCTATACACTCTCCCAATGGTGATTAAATCACTCTGTAATATTGTATATTTGATTATGTATTTAAAAAATGTAACGTTATATACTTGATTATATATTTAAAAAATAAACCTACGGGACTCCTGTATTTGAAATATATTATATTATAATAATAATTTGATTGAGTGAAAACATAATGGGGCCTGGATGCATGCAGAGGTTTGGGAGTATGTTGAGACTTAGCTTTCAGAGTTACAGGGAGTCAAGTAGGTGTTGTTCCTACAAATGCAGAAAAGAAATCATGATTTGGACTTCACAGGGGCAGCTTTTAATTAGCTTTCAGAAACATTGTTTTCTTGCATGCAAATGTTAATGCTCCATTCCAGGAACATTCATGTGCATGTGTAAGCGGCTCATCATCTTCATCAGTCATCACCTCCGTTGATTGTGTGAGACACCACTCAATTTTTCAATATGTCAATCTTAATGTCTCAAATTTAATGTCTAATTTATCTCATACTCGTATCAAACACTATATATATGGGTCGAGTATATACTCCTACAATCAATATACGTAGATAATTATGTGCATGGTTAGACTGGAATCCTACCACAAACATTGAATGGGAGGTGAATATACTTGAACTAAGAGGGATGTGTGTATAAGGTAAATTTCTTGTAGGTCTCTAAGATATAATCTAAATTTGAATGAATTCAAAATTTGTTAAAAGCATGATAGAGTTGATGAGCTTCCAAAATTTACTACAAAGTTGAATGGAAATCGTCAGAAAATTATGACTGTTGATAGTTAGGTCATCCCTCAAGAAAATTTACCTCAAGAAGTATATTCTTTTTCTTTTTCTTTTTTGAAATAAAACACTTTCATTCAAAAAGAGGAAAGATACAAGAAGGGCCAGTGGCCAGGCACAAGCTCTCCATAAAAGAGGAGGCCATGGAAGCAAGATTTGAACTAGGGATGAATGTATTCATATGCTTATGAGATTTTATGTTCAGTCGGTCCTACACTCCCACTTTCTTCATCGGTACTCATTTTTCTCTTCATTGATTTGACAACGTCGCGAGTATTAAATTATGTTTTCATCATACGTACTTATTGGTATGCATGGGAAGACTTCTTCAAGATAATGTGATATTAGGTAACCCTCGATCATAAAATTAGATATCTGTGTATATGTAGTTGTTGATTTGGATAGATATCAATAAATTTTTAATCCGTACAAGACTGGATTTAAAAAAATAATAATAATAACCTCGTAGGTAACTAGTAAAATTTGAAGACCAAAAAAGCAGGGTAAGTTGAAAGTATGTATTATATATATCTCAAGTGTACCTAACTACCTAACAATATAAAATTCAAAGGACCACACACAAAAATCCTTCATAATTATCCTCCAACATTTCAACTATTGTATGATTAAGAAGCACCAGAAACTATGCTGCAGATATTTCAGCCATTGAACCAGCATATCACATGTATCTTCAGCCATTGGAATTTTTATTCTTACCCGGCATTAGTTTGGACTGTTTTTACCGAACTTTCCACTGATAATATAAAAATACCCTTAATGATTTCTCAATTAAACACACTGATTTTCTTCAATTAAATAAATTAATTTTCTTCAATTAAATACACCGCATGTTTTCTTAAATTAAACACACCAGTTTTCATCGATTAAACACACCACCATTATAATTCCTAGTGCTTTTAATCTGTATATTTAATTCTCAATGTGTTTAATTTCAGTGCGTTTAATTTGATGCAGGGGTAAATTTGTCTCTTCAGTGAAAAGTTTGATAAAAACAATGAAAACACTAATTACAGGTAAAAATAGAAATCTCCTTAATTTTTTTAGGCGCATGTTGAAAGAGAAAGTTCTTGAGAAAATCTTTTTCTCATCGGTGAACACTGTAAAATAAAATCATTTCCTATAGATTCATCTACTTCAATTTATACTAAGCTCCTAAAGGTTCTTTTAACAATGGTGTTTTGATAAATCATCTAATTAAACTACCTTATAGTTTTCAGTTTTTAAATTTACTATTTTGGTTAATTACTCCATATAAAATGCACTGCTTTGATATCCATGGCCTTTAGATTAATATGTTTTTAAATATATACACACACTCTCCAAATTCCCCTTAAGACTATGAAATTAATTAAGCTTATAAATGATAGTAATGTATGGTATATTTTGGGGTTAGATATTAAGGTCATGCATTTTTCATGCATGTTGTTTGGTCACCTGCTAGAATGAGTGAAACATTTATTTTTATGAATGAGATGTCTAACCCACACATGATATTACATGTAGAGAGATAAATCAACAGAATGTATGTTAATCTTATTTAATTAAGGAAAGATAATATATTATATTTAAAAATAATAAAAGTAAAAATAAATAAATTTTAAATATCGATTATTTTACTTTACAAATGTCAGGATATATCTGTTGAGGTGAACACAAAAATAAACCACCCCGCAAACAATCAATTCAAGTAAAAAAAAAAATCTTTCTTACTTGGGACTTACACGGTGGACCCTCTACATTTATAAACATATGACAATCTTATATGGGACATGGATAATTCAACACTCGGATAAATCCAAATTCAATGAACAGGAGTTGTAATTTAGCTTTTGAAAATTAAAACTATGATCTCTCAACAAAAAATATTAAAACTATGGGAAGAAAAAAAACTAAAAAACCAAAAAATATTAAAACTATGGGGAAAAAAAACAAGAGGTCGAGATAAATATTTGAGTTTTAATTATATTTAGATTTTTTATCCATGGATTTCATAATTTTTTGGGAGATTATCAATTCACTGCCTAGGTTTTAACGAATTATCTATTTTGTAACCGTCCTTGCTTTTTTAGAATATGTGGTCACTACGTTTTCTTAAATACATCCAATTTACTCACTTTCGAATCAAATAAATTTTCAATATTTACGATAAAAAGAGAGAGAGAATAATTATAGGTTTTAAAGTTTATGAAATATTTAAAAGACGAAGAAGATACAAGACATTATGTATTCTAAATAATCGTTTGTAAGTGTATTTAGAACTGTTTGTTTTGTTTAATAATTTTAATTAAGAAAAAAATTGTCATTAATAAAAAATTATAAAAATGGAATATACAAAGATATTTGATGGATTATCAATAGCCAGAGCCGACTGAAGCACTAAGAGCATCTTCAATAGAAAATTGACTTGCATATGAATTATTGTTGACATGGCAACAATGTCAAGAGACTTGCTTCTTATGTGGTATAAATATGGACTCGATAGATGGTCAACTTAAAATTTGGTCTCCAATGCTTCCGTTTAAAACACATCTTGTTTTAACGACGTGTCCAATTTTATTTCCTATTATCTTTTTTATTTTATTTCCTTACCAAAAATAGATGAAAAATTAATATCAATCATATATATTTGCTTAGTCAACCTAAAAAATGGATGTGCAACAGGTCGTCTGAAAGTGGACGGTCATATTAACAATGTCTAATTTTTTTTTTATCACGTCACCTTGAGGTTGAATATATACGACTGCATTGGAGAAAGATTTTTTAACAGAATGTCTATTAATCCTATGTGGCATCTCTTTTTTTCACAAGTCATGCTTATATTGGAGATATTCTAAGCAAGCTAGACAGTTGCTTAGGGCCTTCTAAATTTCTCCAAAATTTTAGAGCTTCATTTTTTATTTTAATTTTTAATTTTTACTTATAGATAATATTAAATTAAAAGATCTCTTAAAATATAGTAATGAAAATATAAATATCTCCTAAAGTTATGATAAAAAATATTTTTAAATGTATATTCACACCTTTTATATAACAACTTATTACATGTATCTTTTTTTTGTCTTAAAAAAATATTATTTATTTAAAATTCAATCGCTCCCTAATTCCAAAGCAACTCTTTATATATTTTTATGGAAAACTCTTAATTTAGAATTTAATTAGATATTGGTTCTAAAATTTTTTTTAATACTTTCTTACTTTTAAACAGTCCTGAATAACATAGTAACAAAGAAAAAATTATTCATTTAATGATCCTAATACTTCTTTAAAACACATACTTCTAAATGTTATTTTTTTAAAATAACGTCATTAGGTTAAAACTTTTGTCGTACATACATTTTATTCATTTATTTTATTTCTACTAATTTTGTTTTCACTTATCTATAACTATGTTTTCTCTCTAACTTAGCTCTAAGTTGTTTCAATAACTTTCTTCAAAATCAATCTTAATATTTTTGATTTTTTAAAGGCAACTTGTTTAGAATGATCATTTTTTCCACATCGGTATTTTTCAGGTTCTATAACTATTATTTTGTATCACACAAAGGAAGATAAATACATCTTTAGTAATTTTTTTTACTAAAAAAAATGATTTTATGATAAATATAAAATAATGCAACATTCAAAGTTTTCATCTAGGACCTCCAATATTATTGAGCTTGCACTGTCAATAGCATGACTCTTACGGAATATTTAAATTGAATCTTTTACTCTTCACTTAATTTAAAGAGTTTAAAAGTACTCTTTTTACCCTCAAACTTTGTAAGGTTTTAAAATGTATCATAGATTGTAATCCAATCAAAATTTAACATATGACACTATATTTTAAAATAAAAAAAAAGGTGTTATTGACACCCCTCTACCAACCTATTTATGTCTCATTTTTTAAATTATTTAGTATTTTTTTCCTTTATCAAAATTACTTAAAAAGACATACAATTTTTTTAATAAAAAAAATCTTCTACAAAGTAAATCTTATAAAAACCCAATTTCCTTTTCAAAAAAATAAAATAAAAATAAACTTCATGTTCACTGTTCACTGGAAATTTGTTTTATTGAAATTTTATTCTTAACTCTTAAACCATAAAATTTGATTTTTGCACATACAAAATATTATGGAAGAGTCTGAGAATGATATAAAATGTCTTGAAGAATTATCTTAGAAAGATATCAAGCATATGGAATAATTGTCTGAGAATGATATCAGGTGCACTACACACACCAACAACAACCAAAACAACAAAATTGCACCAAGAATCGCAACCAAAAAACCTAATTTCTGATGAAATGAAACTACACAAAAACCCTAACTTAATCATTCTAAAAAAACCATCAGAGAAGATCAATACCACACTCTCAATCTACCACCAACAGTCCAATCGACTAAAAAAAATCGCACCCAATAAGGATGGTTTTAGCATGAAATAAAATGAAAAATCAAGTCTTGTGATGGAGATAAGTAACTGTATAGAGGGATTGGGTGAGTAATTGTTAGGTTTTTGAGTCATGCTAGTATAATTCCATAGCAAAACGATATTTTCTTTGTATTGATTAATTGTCTAGGTTCATGATTATTTAAGCTTCAAAGAAGACGACAACTCATCGAGCAAAGAGAAGTCTTCAAGATGAACAAGCTTTGTTGAACATTAAAACTATAGTTGGATCTTGTTCATCTTGCAAGGGGTTAAGGCACGCACACAAACATTGCATAACATTTGTGTCCATGCATCGTTGTTCAAAATTGGTATAACACATACGCACATATTATTGTATGCATATGCATTATATTTAAATTGACAACTTTTATAAAATTGCATGTTCTAGACCTATCTCTAGGAAATTGCATACATGTGTGTTCTTGGTTTATTTATTTGTGTTTTATTGATATCGGACTTGAATATATTCTCATGTTGTTCCTTCTGAGTTTCAAACATTTCAGTTACTCATTCATAAGTTTTCAAGTTCTGATTTGAATTTTACGAAACTTTTTATGTGTTTATCATGCATGATTTCCGTCCTTGTGCATCGAGTCGAATTCTAAGTTTTTGTTCAAAGTTTCATAGACATCTGTGTCTGTAAGAGAGTTAGGGTTCGTAATCCGTAAACATATTCGAATTCTGAGTTCGGAGGTCAAAGAACGGTCGAAGAACACGAGAGGGACGTGAGGGAAGAGAGAAGGCAAATTGGTACTTTGCCTTCTCTCCCATAGAGAAGTGTGGGCCCTATAGGAAGAGAAGCTCTCTGCCCCTATGAAGGCCACGTGCCTCCACGGGGTGCCCATGTGGCTGCTCATGGTCCCCTCCAATGCCACATAGATTTCCTCCCATTTATTTTAAATATCTTATTTCCCTCTCTTTAACTTTAAACTTGTGTCAAGTTTAAGTAACTTTAGCTAGTTTTGTTTAATTTCTCTATGACTTTGATACGAACTTAGCTATCTCACAAATTGCTATGATTGTCGAAATTTGTTGTTTAACTTTTGAGAAGTTCATTTTTGAAATCTATTTGGTGATATTTGTTAAGACTTTTAGAGAAAGTCATTTATATTTATTTATTTGAGTTGAAGTGTTTATTCTTTATTCTCTTAGAATGATATATCAACAACTTGTTGTCATGAGGATAAATGAGCCTAGAGAGCTCATAAAAAAAATAGAGACTTTACATTGATGAAAAGCTTGCTAAGGTATATCTTTACTTTAAAGCTTGCTCTCTTGTTTCATCTTTCAACTCATTGTGTGCATGATATCATGTGGCATGTTATTTTAGAGAACTCGTTTAAGATACATATGATTTTCATTAATAGTTACCATCTAGAGATCATTCAATGAAATTGTTCACAAACATCTTTTACATTATGCATGAATTATTTCTTGTACTTGTTTGATTGATGAGTGGCATTTTGAAAAATATGAGTTTCATATTCTTTAAAAGCTACTCTCTTGAGAAGTAATGATCTTAAGTAAATCTTTTTGTATTGCTTTTAAATCATGCGCTTTTAAGCCTTAAAACTTGGGTTTTTTTTTTATATATAAAAATTGCACATATCGCTTCTCTTGTATGTCTTGTTTGAGTAAGTTGAGTTTGAAAATATGTAAGTTATGGATGCACCTAACAGTCTTTTCATTAGTACATGAAAGATTACCTATGGTTAGTATCCATTTTGCTTCGATAACTATATAGAACTCATCGAGCACCTTCATGAAGAGGGCTACAAATGTTGGTTGTGTTGCCGCCCAATGTAGGAAAGGGCTACACCAATATGATGAGTAAAAACCGTCATGAAGTGTTAAAAAGAAAAATCAAAGAAGTATTGTAAATAATCAAATATTAAAGCTTCAAAATCTTAAAGAAGTTGAAAATTGAGATTTGAGATTGCTCGGGTTGAAAAACAGAAATGGATTGACGAGCCACATGCACACACATTCATTTGTTAAAATCTATTCTCTTAAAATAAAAATATCGGATGATAATCGGTTTGACCTTGAATGGAAAAACTTAAGATGAATAGATGTTGATATAGTTTGCATGTTGATAATCCAATTACTCATTTACTGGTTCCGGTCGGAACCAGAACTATCGGTTCCGAACCGAATCGAAATCGCGGTCACCACTAGTTAGGTGTCTTGAACTTTAATTAAAGAGTAATGCTAAATATCTCACCTACAATCTTACCTTTTTCATTCCAACACATGTGGCAACTGATATGTCACTTAGGGGCCGTTTGGTATGGGATAATCAAAATAATGTGATTCCTAGGAAAGTGAAACCCAGTAATGTGATTACTGGGAAAGTTGTATGCATGTGTTTGGTCATATATGGGAATATTATATCGGATTCCTGGGAATATTAAATAACAGTGTTTGGTTGTACATGAGAATTTGTTTTTTATATTTTTATTAAAAACTAAAAAAAATTAAATTAAAATCGTTATATATACTTACAAAAATTACCCATAT
The DNA here is from genome assembly GCA_032871835.1 of Dipteronia dyeriana. Taxonomy (NCBI): domain Eukaryota; kingdom Viridiplantae; phylum Streptophyta; class Magnoliopsida; order Sapindales; family Sapindaceae; genus Dipteronia; species Dipteronia dyeriana. The sequence continues at coordinate 3,452,796 of CM065297.1, forward strand.
CCATTTCTCATTTTTTTTCCTTTCCTCTCTCTCTCTCTCTCTCTCTCTCTCTCTCTCTCTCTCTCTCTCTCTCTCTCCAGATCACCGTCGTGTTTGCCTCCATCCGGTCGTCTTCTTCAGCCATGCCCGTCATCTTCGCCATCTTCTTCAGCCAAGCCCGTCGTTGTCGCCGTCGTCTTCGTCGTCGAAGATCGCCGCTGCCGTCGTTCTCATCGAAGCTCGCCACCGACGTCCTCATCATCTGAAACCCAAGATTTTTCCTTTCTGCAATTTATTTTTTCTATGTTGGTGATGATGTTTGAGATGTTGATTTGATAATGGTTTAATACAAGATTATTTGTGAGTTATGATTGTGTTTTGACTAGGGATTTTAGAAAGAAAATTGGGGAATTTTGGTATTATTGTTGAAAAGCAACATGAAGAACAGAGAGCAAGATAATAAAATAAAAATATTTTTTTCTAATAATGGTGGGTCCCACTGTGAGAATCAGATGGAGATAATCTGAAACCTACCTATTTTGATGGGAATCACATTAACCCTCTGAGAGGTAATGTGATTCACATGGGATTCACTTTTTCGGGAAACAAAAAACCCAAACCTGCTACCAAATATGGGAATGCTTTGAGATTCTCATTCCCATATAAAGATGTCACCATATCAAACGGCCCCTTAATGAGTTGATAAATATTAATTGTAATTTATCTCACTTTCCCATGTATTCACTCAACAATTAATGTGTATTCACACATCAAATGACAACTCAGATATCATATGTGTTTGGATAAAAATAATGGGATTATAGATAGGATATGTAGCATTACTCTTAATTAAATATACAAATATTAATAATTTAATTTAATATGATGCATGTCTTATTGAAAACTTTCTTAAACAGTAAATTGAGATTTTATTTAGAGACAAACTGTCGGTGGTAGCCTGATAGGTATGTACTTGAAAACTAAGTTGGTTGAATTTTTGACCCAATGAAACCTTTTCACTGGCATGAGACAAGGTCATTATTTTACTGGCACAAGAATCCTTCAAACAAACAAACCAAACAAAAAAAAACCGACACCAAACAGTTTGTTATACTCAAACACTACATGAACAAGCTAGATATATAGTCTCACAACCTCTCTCTTAAATCAAATGGTTTGCATCTATCCCTTACGATAGAGAATTCGATCATGACCATACAAATTTTATAAGTATATATAGAGTTTTCTAGGCGATGTTGGATCAAAATTGGTTAGTACAAAGTGGAAATACATTTCAGTATCTGAAAGAACCCACAGTCACATGGCCAAAGATGAAATTAACCCCAAAGAAAAGCAAGTGTAGGCCAAAAGCTTTTAAAGTAAACTGTCGTACTTGGATGGGAGGAAGAGTACCCTTCAAAGACAGACAAAAAACCATTTGGGTCATTGATTATTGGACAGTGCTCTTAGGTGGGTTTCTATTATAAGATACCTTTGCATGATTTAGAGATTTGTGTGCAATGTTTTGGACTTATTACCTAAGGATTTACAATGTCCTTAAAATTGCTTAATGTAGATGTTAAATTGACCAAGTGGATTGATTACCCCGACAGACTATTGGATATGAAATTATCAATTCAAAAAAGTGCTTTAATGTCAGAAGCTCTTTTTTAAATAAGAAAAAGAAAATAAAAATTGGTTGTTTGGTATCAACTTGAGAGGAGCTTTTCTAGTATATTTTTTAAAAAATAATAAGAAATTTAAATAATAAAAAAATAAAAAGTCACAAACAGAAAATACTTATTATAGTTCATAAATTCCGAAGACATGACACCCCATCTAAATACAAAAACTGTTTTATTTCTTAAACACTTGTAATTTCTCAAACCATCTACCAAGTTAAAACTATTTTTTTATTTGACAACCATACAACGTTAAACTTTTTTGTTAAAAGTCTAGTTATTTTCTGCCAAAGCTATATCAAAAAATCTACTCATGAAAACTTTACTTTAAATGCCATCCCAAACACACCATAAGAATTCATTTCACTCATCTGGTAGAAAGTAGATAAATAACTAATCAAATTCACACTGATCGATTCTGGTAATTTTGAGAATTTCAGATTATGAATTAGAACAGTGGATTGATAATTTCTTTTGTAAATTAAAACCTAGTCAAAACCACTCAATCTATCACTTTTCATAATATAATCTCATATGTAACAAATCATCAGGATATTCTAAACTCATCCCTCATTCATTTGTCAACCCGCTGTCTCATCTCTTACAAAGCAAGTAATGCATTAAAATAAGATTCCTGAAGGACTTTCTTTTCTTTTTTGACTAAAAGAATCCTGAAGGACTTGGTATCCAGTATATGCTGTCTGGATCTTTGTTATACTAAGTTTCATGTCAATGCGATGAGATATGTTGGAGAAGCTACCTTCACCTTTCAAAACCTTGTCGACAAACCCAAAGAATCTCAAAATCATAGCTGGTGAGCCATCACCACAAGTATGAATATATAATGAACGGGCTAATTAGCCCAAGATGATCCTGCAAACACGTACATGTATAGTTTTTAGTCCTACAAAACAAATCATGCACACAATTCCCTATTTTTCATCCCGACAAGAGGATGCACATTTTTGCTTCATCAAGATATACCGGATAACAACAATAGCGGAAAGCACAAGAGAAAATGTGGAATGCAGAGTCACACTTAAGATGACTGTCCCAATGGCCCAACCATAGACAATTTTTGGCCATCACTGAAAGGTGGACACAACAAAAAAAAAAAAAAAAAAAAAACCAATTCCATATCTCACTCCATACTTCTTGGACCAAGGAAGAGATAAAGTTTCTACCGAGGCATCTGTAGTCGATCTTATCAAATCAGCAGCAGCACCAACCCAGTTTATCTTGGTGTTTGATTTTTTAACAGCAAACACACATGAATCATAGTCAAACACAGAAACTGCGTATTCCGGTATTTATCTTATCAAAGATGAAAACCTAAGCAAGGAGAGGGTTGAAAACACAATGATATGAAAGTTATACACAACAGGTTTAGGGGAAAAAGACACGATTTGAACCAAAAGGCTTATCAAAAAAAAAAAACCAAAAGAGCTAATTTATAAATCATTCAATATCCAATGGAGATGATAAATAAAAGTATAAACTTACAGGTCAGCAATCGACAAGTGTCCAAAAGAATAACACAAGATAAAAATATGCTTTGATCATCATTATAGGTATAGAAGAGCATTTGAAAAGCCATCGACCACAAACAAATGGAGAAAAGGCCAGTAATGTGTTTAAAGTTGATGACCAAAATACAAACTCATCGCACATAATAATGAGGATGACCTGGTGGTGTTTCACCAACACCAGGTCGCATGTTAGGCTGCACACCTGGCTGGGTCATCGGCATAGAATATTGTGACATGGGCGAGGAACCAGAAGGTGTTGGTGCAGTGGCATAAGTAGGAACTGAAGATGCCTGGTATGTTTGACTGGGAAAAGTGCCTGCAGCCGACACAAAGGGTGGTGTGCTCCCCTGTGCAGATGGATTCCAAGATGGCCCTTGTCCAGGAACTGCTGCCGCTGCATATTCACTCCCAGGGTACATTGGAGCAGCTTGATGATTCTGCCAATGAGCTGGAGCAGCAGACACAGCAGGGATCTGTTGTGCTGCAAGAAAACTTGGATCTTGTATTGTGTAATCCCTACTTTTGTCACTGTAAGCCTACATGCAATAAAAAAATGATCTTATTTACAAAAAAAAATTAGAAAAACCATATGATGAATCAAAATTAAACAAAAAAGACATGGGGGTGATTAAGTTTCAAGAAGCATACTTTTTAGGGACCAAATCTTTTTTTGATCATGTACAGATCCACTTTCTTCTAAGGATGTCTATATTTTTTCCTCTTTTTTCTTTCTCATGAACATTAACTCAAAAACATATATTTATACCTTAACATTGAGATCAGTATGACGAGAGTATGATAGATGAAGCTTACAATAGCCACCATCATATATGCAATGTCCCTCTAGAGCTTCTTTTGAAACTGCTGCAGTAGCGACATCTGGAAAACAACCTAAGATTAGTACAACCTGCCAAAAGTTTCTGTACTGTTGGCAAACCATGGACATACTTAAACGTTTGGTTATGTAATCAAGATTGCTATATGAAATTTAAAAAAAAAAAACCATGATATATCAATTCCCAATCATTAAGAAAAAGGTACCAACCACACCAACTACTCCATGCCAATTATGGAAGCAATGTAAGCAAGATGATGGAAGCGGAAGCAGAAGGAAGAGTACATAAATTATCAACCCAAAAGAAGGGTGCCATTATGGTCCCTTGAACAAAAAGAGAATTTGCTTTAACTTTTCTAACATAGTGAGCTTTACCAATACTCAATTTAATAAACAAATAAACTATACAGCTAACTTTACATTGTTAACGAAATATTTCAAAAACTTAATGCTTCATCGCTTACTCTCTCTGCAGTACATGAATACTTGATCTTTATAAGAGCACAGAAACAAAGATGCCATCACGGGTAAAATCAGTGTATATTTACCTTCCAAATCTTAGCTTATTGCCAAAGTCAACAAGTGAATAATCAACGAGGAATGATATGCCATGTGGCATGAAAAACGTATTTGATTGGTTATCCATATAATATGGCATGATATCATTGGTTAGGGTGTATGCACGATTTCTCTAGCTACAGATGGAACAGCTTATGAAAGAAGTCCCTGGTAACTCAGGTCATGTTTCATGCATAGCGTAGGATTCGATGGGATTGGATTATGATTGGGATCAGATTGGACTAGACTTACAATGGGGATAATAAATATTACCATATAAAATATTGGACTAAATCCAGATTACCATATACACAAACACTCATACGCAAACAAAATAAAATCAGACCCAATCCTTAGCGTTGAGTAAGGACCACCACCAATAAAAATAGCCGTCAATGAAACACTACCTAATACAATTCCTACCACTGTACAAAGCATCTACCGATCTTTTCACGTTCCAACCACCTTTAATCAACATGATTGATTTGAATCTAGTTTCCTTTTAGTTAGATTTATTTTTATTATTAATAAGAGGTATTATAGCCCTTGAGAGGAAGAGTTATTCCGATTTGAATTTTATTAATAAATTAGCTTATGGGTTGGGTTTATTCTGTTTTACTACTTGCCGGGATTTAGTGAGAATAAACAACATCTAGTTCATTGTTTCACTTCTGGTATTCAAGAATCACTAGATGTGCTTTCTGGTATTTTCAAGAATTAATGGATTCAATAGATCTATCTCCACTCTTATTTATCACTTTTGTTGTGATGCCTACCATTTTGGTATTGTTTTTTAAAGTGGAAAGCTGTGGTTTGTTTCGAAAACCTATTTGAAAATAATGGAAACAATAAATTGTTGTTTTCAACTTTTTAGATATAAATTAAAAAAACAAAAACATTGTTTTCAATTCTCAAAATAACTATTTGAAAACACATAAACAAACAACTGAACAAATGTTTTTTTTTATTTTTGAAAACAAAATTAATTTTTGAAAACAGATCCAAACAGAACCTAAGATGCATTTTAAGTTTGACTTAAATTGAAAATGAATAGCATTAGTACAAGACAATGTTGAGAAAGTCATCTAATTCTAATTGAAAAATAATTCTTGATACTCGAAAACCAAATCGTAAAACACTAAAGAGAAAAATAATCAATATTTCAAGCAACTCCTCGCATGCAAGAAACATATGAATGACAATTCTGAACAAGACTTGAGATTTGAGAGAAAAAAAATGAATATCATACACAAAGCAAATCTAAATCATAAAACACGAAATAAATAAATGACACTTGTGCTCTTAGAAAAGTGACAAACCAGGATACTGAATCAGAGCTTGTGTTCCACCATTTTTCTCAAATATAGCAATTTTCTGGACAGTGCCAAAGGCAGAGAATACCTATAACAAGCAAACAATTAAACTGTGAGAAATAAATTAATGACATAACAGGCAAATATATAGCTTGTAAGAAATAAATCTAGGAATAAATCAATAATACTACAAGGAAAACATGAATACGACTCCTCACCGTGTGAAGAACATCAACTGTGACAGCATACTGCATATTCTCAATTGAAGCAAGGAGCACATTACTCTCAGGTTCTTTTTTCTTTCCATCAGGACCAACAGTAGGCTGGAGAAAAAAATTTGTTAGGGCATACTAGTTTCAAGAAAATAGGCCAAATGATATAAAATCAATAAGGTACCTGCATAACACCTTCAATTGCAGTAGGATTCACAGGAAGGTATGGATTTGTATAGTCCCTGCAGTTTAAGCAGAATAAACCCACAAGCATCACTCACATGTTATGGTATAAAAAAAATAAAAAATAAAAAAGAATATACTGACAAGTGACACCGTAAGTAATGATGTACACATGCAGATGCAAGGAGAGGAATTACAGTGACATGAAAAAGACAAAAAATCTGTTGGGTAAAAGACGGCTCAAAAGATACAAGCAGATTGCAGTTAAAGCTACATCAACATCCAGTTGCCTTGATAAAGTTGTAAAAGGGTATACTTGATATTTTCAGAGGTACACAATAACCAATACCATATCAAACTTATGGTCAATGCACAAAATGCCATAATACAGCAACCTGGGCAATGCTGCCACTGAACAGAGGTTGGTAGGTTTTCAACAAGACCAAATTCAAGTGACAATAAAATTAATAATATTTCACAAACTTCCATAAAGACATGATTTCACATTATTAACAAATATCCATAAAGTGTAATTTCAATTGATTAAAAATATTTTTTTAAAAACATAAATTTCATGCCTACTGATACATTACAATTTCTTTTTCTTCTTTTTCTTTCTGTTGATACATTACAAGTTTTATCACTAAATGATAAATACATTGATATGTAAGTGTGGAGAACCGAGGTCCAAATCTATTACTATATCTTTTCTTGTTAACTAAAATAAAGCTATTCTTTCCCAATAATCTCATATTATATGTCAGCGAAATTTCCAATATGCGCCTCAAAATGACAATTTCCTCCGGCAATAAATTTTAAGAATTTCTTGAAATAAAATATGACAATTTCTCAGCTAACAGATTGTCAGAACCATTTTCTTATGTCACTCAATTTAGCATACTCAAAGGCGTATCATGTTTAAACGTCAGCAAAGCACTAGGAAAAATAATAATAATAAATGAGCATGTATAAAATTAAGATGTTTGCATATCAAAAAGACTTAAGAAAGAGTTAAAACAACCACAAATGGTTCCATAGATAATAATACATTTAAAATACCAAAAATAAAATACAAGTTTCTAGTAAGTGAAGCTTTTTGCATAATAAAAGCATTGCTTCATATAATATGATAGCTTAACAAATATAAAGAAAATCACACTACAATGAAATTTGAAAATGTATTAAACTACTCTTAAAAGATTTAAGAAATTACTAAGCAGTCATGACCAAGGTTTTAAAAGGCAAAATCGAGCCTCGAGGCGATTGACCACTGCCTCACGAGGCAAAACGAGGCGTAAGCCTCAATTAATTAATTAATAAATAAATAAAATAAAATAAAAACATCAAAAATTATAAAAACAAACTAAAAATGCATATTTCAATAATTCATACCATAATATCAATGACTTAGTAAGTAGTAACAATACTATCCAATAAAAACACACAACATGATTTAGTTCATAATAGAGAAAATTAATAACAATGCGAAGTCATAAAACAAAAGACTAAAAACCATGAATCTTCCCATCCCAATCTATGACTCAATCTAATCATTACTTTCATCAACACTATTGGGATTGGCATAGTTGTCAAAATCGCGCCTAGGCGCTAGGCGAGGCAGGGCGAGTGGGTCTCGCCTTGAGTGTGGCCAAGCGCAGCCTCTTCGACGAGGGGAGCGCTTTTTGCGCTTAAGCGCAGAGGCGACGGGCGCCAAAAAGCGAGCTTAAGCGCGCCCGGTTCATTTTTTTTTTTATGTCGTTTTGATAGCTTCTCTTAAACAAAAACATACCAATTCGTTTTTTAAAACAAAAAAAAACAAAAAAAAAAACAAAACAAAAAAAAGAAACCCTAGAAACAACAAGAAGCAGTCGACAGTTTCTCTCCTCAAATCCTCTCCAATCTCCTCCAATCCTTTCCAATCGGTTGATTCTCCTTTCCTCCTCTCCATTCGAAGTGAAGACCGTTGAGGAAGTTGAAGCCTTGAAGACTCACTCTTGATTCTTGAAGACCAGCTGACTACCGACCATAACCAGGTATGGTTTTTCAATTTTTTTATGTTTTTTTTTGTTTTAAATTCAATTTTTCTCACCATTCTCTCCTTCTCTATCCTTCTTGTCTCCAAATATAAGCTGTTATGCTGCCCAATTTTTTATTTTTATTATCTATTTAGTTTTGTTGAAAAATTGATGAGTTGATCAGTTGATGTTGGCTATGTTGAAGACTTGAAGTTTATTTTTGTTATCTATATAATTAATATTTTACTTGATGAGTTAAAGTTTACAAAATTGGTTGATGACTTGATGTTGGCTGTGTTGACTGTTGAATGTTGATAAAGTTGAATATTGATGTTTATGAAATGTTGTGAATTCTGATGTTGCATTACTGTTGTAGTGTTGTCAACTTGTCATGCTTGGTTCACTGTTAGTGTTTGTTTTTAAGCAAAAAGTATCATGTTTGTTAACTGTTACTGCACTTATTAGTTAATAGCTAATTAGTTAATAGCTAATTAGTTATTAGCCATTAACAAATTAATTTTGCTTGTACTTTTTGTGATTATAGGTTACAAAATCTAAATGTCGACATTAGATGCGAGTCAAACATCAAACCTAAAGAAGTATCCCGCATGGCGCTATTTCAGTTGCCCTAACCCTAATGACACAAATACCACAAAATGCAATTTTTGTGGTAACAGTCAAAAGGAGGTATTTTTCGGGGCAAACAACATTTAGCTGCATGTTCTAAGAATGTCACAGCTTGTGCCAAAGTTCCAACACAAGTCAAAGAGGAGATCTTAAATTATATGCAGAGGAAAAAGAATGAGAAAGAGCAGAAAAATTTGGCACCTGAAGATGATTTTGATTATGGCGAAGGAGATAATGATTTGCCGATGCTTTCTAGTACTCAAAAACGACCATGTGGAACTAGAACTAGAAGTGGAAGTGGAAGTGGAAGTGGAAGCACTAATGAAAGCATCAACCTATTTAAAAAGCCAAAACAGAAGGGTCCACTTGATTTGTTCTACAACAAGACCCCTTCAAGTTCAAGGCAATCGAAGTTGGGTGAAAGTGATGCGGTAAAAGAGGAATTAAGAGGTCGTGTTTGTAAAACTTTTGCTAGATGGATGTATGAGGCAGGGATCCCATTCAATACTGTGAAGTACCGTAGCTTCAATGCATTTTGTGAGGCAGTTGGACAATATGGCCCGGGTGTTAAACCGCCAACTTATCATGAAGTCAGGGTTCCCCTTCTAAAGAATGAGGTGAAGGCTACCCGTGAAACTTTGAAGATGCATGTACAGGAATGGAAGACTTATGGATATTCCATTCTGTCGGATGGTTGGAAAGACAGAAGAGAAAGGACATTGATTAATTTCCTAGTCAATAGTCCGAGAGGAAGTGTGTTTATTGAGTCAGTTGATGCTTCGGGATATGCTATGACTGGTGAGAAGATGTTTGACTTACTGAGTCAATTCGTGGAAAAGATTGGTGTAGACAATGTGGTTCAAGTTGTCACCGACAGCGCTTCAAATAATGTTTTGGCAGGTATTATATATTTTTAACTTATTAGTTAAGAGTTAAGACTTATGACTTATGGATTGATATTTGATAAATATTAACTAACTTATATTATTTTTTTTATATAGGGAGATTTCTAGAGGCAAAATATCCCAATTTGTTTTGGACCCCAAGCGCTGCACACTGCTTGGATTTGATATTAGAAGATATTTTCAAGTTGAAAAAGATGAAGCAAACATTTGAGAGGGCCATTATGATTAACAGTTACATCTACGGCCGCACCGGTGTGGTAAACATGTTAAAGAAGTATACAAACATGAAGGAATTGTTGAGGCCTGCAAAAACAAGATTTGCAACTGCTTTTATAACATTGTCCAGGATTCATAGCCAAAAGGCCAACCTCAGAAGGATGTTTACTTCTAAAGAATGGGCAAAAAGCAAATGGTTTAAAGAAGCTGGAGCTAAAAGAGTTGTGGAAGTTTTACTTATGCCTTCATTTTGGAACAATGTGGTGTTTGCCCTTAAGATAGCCGATCCTCTTGTGGGTGTGCTTCGATTGGTAGATGGCGAGAGGAAGCCTGCCATGGGTTATATTTATGAAGCTATGGATAGGGCCAAAGAAGCTATTGCTAGATCTTTTGGGGGCAATGAAAGTAAAAATGAAGATATTTTTAAGTTGATTGATGCTAGATGGAATATTCAACTTCATCGCCCTCTACATGGAGCCGGATGGTTCTTGAACCCAGAATTCTTCTACAATACTAGAAATGTAGATGATGAAGTGGCAAATGGATTGTATACATGCATAGAAAGGTTGGTCCCAGATGTAGAGACTCGATGTGCGATTGATCTTGAGCTCTCCAAGTATAAGAAAGTTGAAGGACTATTTGGTAGCCCAATGGGCGTTAGAATGAGAGGAAAGAAATCAACATGTATATATTTTTTTAAGTAAAACATGTATTCTATTTTTAAAATATTATATAACAAATATTTATTAAAGATTTTTCATTTTTAATTAACAGCTGAGTGGTGGGATTCATATGGCACTTCTACACCTGCTTTGCAAAAATTTGCTATAAAGATTCTTAGCCTCACTTGCAGTTCATCTGGGTGTGAACGTAATTGAAGTGTATTTGAAAGTGTAAGTCTGTGTTTTTACTTTTAACAGTATTTTTAATTACGTATTACATTATAATATAAATATTCTTATTTTGTATGTATAATTATTGGCTTATTGCAACTTCATACCAAAATAAGAAATAGACTTGATCAAAGTCGGTTAAATGACTTGGTGTTCGTAAAATACAATGGATCATTGAAGCGTCGATATGATGCGCGTGACACCATTGATCCCATCTATTTGAATGAAATTGATGAAAGCAATGAATGGTTGACTGGGAGGTTGGATGATGAGAATGACGGAGATGATGAACTTGTTTTTACAGAAGAAGATAATTTGACATGGAATGTTGTTGCTACAGTTGCTGGTGTTGGGGAGCCTAGTTATCAATTTAGAGTGAGAGAAGCTTCTTCGTCAAGGGTACCTCAAGTTCGACCAATGAATCAATTATTAGATGAGGGGGAAAGTGAAGAAGAGATTGAAGGGCAAGATGAGGGAGAGCGACTTCAACAAGAAGAATTGCATGAGAGGATTGGAGGAGATGATGATTTAGAATTTGATTTCGATGCATGATCTTGTTTTTATTAGAATTGTGATGATTTTGCTTTTTTTTGCAACTTTAGGTCTATTTTGAACTATGAATTATGATGGTAATTGTTTTTTTATTTAATTATCATGTGTTGTGGCCCTTGTGGGTAGTTTTTAAAGTAGTCACTTAAAAAAATGTTGATAAATTAGGTATACAGGTTTTTATATAATAGGTTCGCCTTGCTTCAGTCAGGCGTGCGCCTCGCCTAGCGCCTCAGGCGATAGAGGCCCATGTCGCCTTGAGTCGCCTTGAGTCGCCTAACGCTTCTGACAACTATGGGGATTGGGATCATTTGGAAGGTCATATTCATAATTATTAAGTCCATCTTCATATCCATCATCATCGAACCCAATCTCATTGTCTTCATCTCTAAATTCAGCATCCGCAGATTCTACTTGTTAAGAAGAAGAAAAATCTTTCCTCTTTATCCTTTCTTCACATCTTTGGTGGGCTAGGGTTTTAGTTTATTTAGGTTGTTTAGTTTAATAACAGGCCCAAAATAGTGGCCTAAACCTATTTTTTTTAAAAGAATAAGGGCCTAATAGACCAAACATAGAAAAAAAGGTCCAATAGCATGTTATTTTTGAGGCTTAAGCCTCGAGTGCCTCAAGTGGCGTATGCCTCAACTCTTGAGGCTTATGTTCTAAACCACAGGCATGAGGCTTACGACTCGAGGCTAGTTTCGACCGTCTCAGCGCCTCAGCGCCTTGAGGCGCAGGCCTCGTGGCGCCTTTTAAAACCATGGTCATGACAACACATCTATGTTCTGGCTACCAGGCTTCACTACGACCCTAGACGACAAAAGCACACAGATCAATCATCAAGACTTCAAATGCCAAAAATAAACAACAAACAAGAGTAGTTTTAAAAAGTGAACAAATGAACATGATCAGATACAAAAGAATAATAAATCTCAGATTGTTAACCTCCATAATCTTCCATTACCTGCTCCTATGAGACTGAAACTTTATATTCAGATCAGTGTGCGCCGAATACGAAATACGTAAGTGGCAGGAACCAACATGCACCGGAAGCAAGTACCTGAAGTAAATAATCATAACACAACATTTTCAAAACACTGGTTCTGCTAATTCCAATTCTAAGGACATTCTAAAATGAAAATGAGAAAATAGTTCATGCCTGGGAATACTTCTTCCATCCAAAGCATTCCTCGCTGAAGATGCAGTATCAGCATCGGTAAATTGGATTAATGCCTGTCAAGATATGACATAGTATTAAAATTTGAACAGAAAATTAAATGCAAAGACCAGAAGGTAATGTAAGATGTCTCACCTGGAAACCAGCAGCCTTTTCAAAAGTGGCAATTTTGTGCACAAAACCAAATGCAGAAAATACCTGAAACAAATTTTAAATAAATAAGATCACATCCTGAAAGATACAAACGAACAACAAGGACACTAACCACTAGGACCATCCCAAACATTGATACGCAGGGACACGAAAATAAAATTCCAAATGGATAAGATATAAGTGCAGAATGACACCTGTACATATATGCGTCAAGATAGACCTTAGAAAGGAGTATGACGGATATGATAAAATTTCCAAACTGTCTTCAACAAAAGAATCTAAATAAGAGGCATAATAATATGTGATTCAATTGATTTAAGTCAAAATTGACATAATTCAATTAAGGTGTAAATTAAGAAAAGAAGAAAACTAATTCTGTTTGGATGCTAAAACTTGACCGATATAATGTGGAATGCTATTAACTCCAGTAACAAGAAGAATACAAACTGTGAAGGACATGAAACTTTAATTCACATTTTATTTACTCATTAGAGATGATTCCACCAGTACAAATACACCAAGTATAATTATTGTAGAACACACACACACAGAATAATAGATACCGATACATATAAATACAGTGAGTGAATGGAATCAATAGTAAGTAGTAAGTACATCTTGCAGCAAGCACGCACGCGCACACACACACTGAGACAGAATAATAGATACTGATACATATAAATACAGTGAGCGAATGGAATCAATAGTAAGTAGTAAGTACATCTTGCAGCACACACACACACACACACACAAAATATTAAGTAGTCAGTACATCTTGCAGAACACACACACACACACAAACAAAATAGTAAGTAGTAAGTACATCTTGCAGCAAACTCAATGGTAGACACACACACACACAAACAAACAAAATAGTAAGTAGTAAGTACATCTTGCAGCAAACTCAATGGCATAGACACACACACACAAACAAAATAGTAAGTAGTAAGTACATCTTGCAGCAAACTCAATGGCATAGACACACACACGCAAAAAATAGTAAGTAGTAAGTACATCTTGCAGCAAACTAAATGGCATATGAGTATATCACACACACACACACACACACACAAGGCTACACTGCTTGCACCATCTTTCAACTCCACTTGTGACTATGTACCTAATGTATCCAACACACACACACACACACACACACACACACACAAAAAGGCTACACTGCTTGCACCATCTTTCAACTACACTTGTGCTATGTACCTAATGTATCCAACTTTCCCCATTAATTTGCTTAAATGATTTGACATTCCTTTTCAACTCTCATAAATACAGTATTTGATGTTTCCTAAATAGAAGACCCATTTCAGTGCAAGAACGGCATAATGAGGTGCATTAAACCAATTTGCATATTCAAAATTGGAATAGAAAATATTTTCGACACTCATACTAGATCATTAAAGAATGTTTCATAATGCTCATACAAAGGACAGGAATGTTAACTACATTTCAAATCGATGTATTAACAGCTTATATGAGTTTTAAATAAAAAGGCTCAACCATTTGCTAAATTTTCTACAATTGGTTACGCTCTCAGAATCTTTGATCGACACTATGTTTTTCTGTACTCTTAACACATTTTTTGTTATGCTTAAACCATTAGCATAGAGGCTGACTGCTTGAAGTAAAAGAACCAAATAATATCAATGCTTTTACCCTAAGAAAAACTTACCATAATGTTTTAAAACTATATATGCTCTAGTACTCTACGATAGCCATAAAAATCTTACCAGGCATTTCCTGCTCTATCAAACATAGATCATGAAGATAATACATGGGCTGTAACATCTAATAGGATACAACCAAAATGTGATAAATTCCAAACAGTATGCACTTACCAAATGAATAACATCAATGCTCACATCGCCCGCTTCTACACCTTCGATAGTTACCAGCAAGACATTTCCAGGAACATCTCCCGGACTCTTGTTGTTGACAATTTCATGTCGATTTGAATATTGAATATACACGGTTTTACCACGAACCTGTGCAGGTTCTGATGATGAAGCATAATACGAAACCATTGAAATCGCTTGATTTAAGTCTGCCTGCAAAAAGATTACTACTTTCAACAGCTCATAAAGAAAACTAAAACAATCCTATCCATCTCAATTTGAAATAAAATACAACCTCAATACAATTCAACAAAGCCTCAATCTGATGCAAGTTGGGTTTGACTATAATACTTTTCCTCCACACCACCTAATATGGAGCTACATTATTTGTTTCTTACAACTAAGATAGAACCACTATTCCATTATGAAACATCACATTTAGATGTCGGATTTGACAGAAACATCTACATCAACCTACCCTAAACCTATTCTCAACAGATGAAACCTCAAACCTTATCATGTGTTCTCACACTTCCAGCTTAATATCCTCATTCAGACTCAATGCATTTTTCAAGAAAAATGTTTCGCAACTGCCACTGCTAATATCTCAACCTCTAACTAAATCTAGTATAAACTAAGTACCCTTTGTGTTAATTGCTTAATTCAACTTTCAAACATAGCTTTCATGTGTCCAAAATACACTATACCACCAAACCAACTATATTCTACAAAAGAAAAGCAAAATCTAGACCTAGCTATCAAATTTTGTTCAATTTTAACCGTTAAAAAAGAGTTAAATTTAACAATAACAACCTAAGAACCCCGTAATTACATAATTCATACACTAAAGACAACGACGCAATCAAACCCTAATAATTCGCTGTAAAAATAATTGAAACGACTAATAGTATCGAAATCACAAAACAGAATAAAACCAGGGCACTCACGAATTCGACGAAGGCCTGGTTGCGATTGGCGCCGACATTGCACTTGGTGTTGACGATCTTGCCGAAGGGTTTGCAGAGCTCGACGAGCTCTTCCTCCGCACACTCCCACGGCAGATTGCGGAGGTGGAGCACCTTCGACGGAGTCTGCGTGTACCGGAACTGAGGCTGGCTCGAGCTTGACATCTAGGGGGGTTGTCGATTATTATTCAGGGGGGGTTTGGATTTTGGACCGTGTTTGGGTGTCTAGAAAGTCGGTTAATTTTCACGCGAAAAAATTTCGTGGATTGCTTTCGATTGCGTTGTTTTGTTTGTTGAAGATGTGATGTGATTTTTATTTTATTTGTATTGAGCTTGGCATGTTTGTTTGTATTGTCTTACAAAATTACGCTATCCTCCTTCGATGGATATGAAGAGTTGCAGACTGTAGTACCAGTAGTAGTACCAAACTGCTCAAGGTCATTATGGGCATCAAATTAAGCTGAGTCATCCTATCAAAATGTCAAACGGGCCAGAGCCACTTAATCCGATACATAAAAAGGATAATCTTAATACAGAAGAAAGTGTTTTTAAGAGCCATTTTGATATTGTTAAGAGCCATTTTGATATTGTTGTAACTTTTCTAATAATCATTGATAACTGTAGTGTATGAATAATCAGCTGTAAAGTTAATCAGCAGATGTTTGGTTAATTATATTTTTAAAACTATTGTATAGTTCAAAAACAATATACATATGTTTAGTAATTTTATTGTAAAAGTGATGAGATTAGTTACAATGATTAAAATGTATATAGTTTATAACCCTATTTCAATTTTTTCATTAATTACATATATTAAACCAATGTATAAGTAGAATATTTAAATTGGAAAAAAACTCCATAAGAACAATAAAAATATCTTTAAAATATTTTATAAATCAAATCAATATTTAAATAGAATATTTAATTTTGAGATGAAATAAGGTATATAATTGATTTTTCATAAGGATATTAATGATATTTTAAAAGATGCATTAAAGGCTAATTTGGTATTGCTTTTGAAAAGTTAAAATCAGATTATTTTATAATTTTGATATAAAATGATGTTCGGTAAAACTTTCAAAAATGATTAATTGATAATCTGATAAGTTTTGATAGTAATTTTGAGAAGTAGATGGTGTGTTACTTTTTGAAAGTGATTATGGAATAATCTATTTCAGCATTTAATGCATCTTTTTAAATATCATTAACATCCTTATGAAATCAAGTTAAAATCATTTTATATACCTTATTTCATCTCAAAATTAAATATTCTATTTAAATATGATTTGATTTATAAAATCTTTTAAAGATATTTTTATTATTCTTTTGTTTTTTTTTCAATTTAAATATTCTACTTACATAATAATTTAATATATGTAATTAATGAAAAAAAAAATGAAATAGGGTCCTAAACTATATACATTTTAGTCATTGTAACTAATCTCAACACTTTTACAATAAAATTACCACACATATGTATACCGTTTTTGAGCTATACAGTAGTTTTAAAAATACAATTAATCAAACATCTGCCGATTAACTTCACAACTGATTATTCCTTCAGCACAACTAACAATAATTATTACAAAAGTTACAGCAATTTGCCCTAAATGCTGAAATAGATTATTTTATAATCACTTTCAAAAAGTAACTCATCACATACTTCTCAAAATCACTGTCAAAACCTGTCAGATTATCAATTAATCACTTTTGAAAGTTTTACAAAACATCATTTTATGTCAAAATTATAAAATAATCTGATTTTAACTTTTCAAAAACAATATCAAGCTGGCCCTAATTTTTTTTTTATATATTTAAATTTTGATAATCGAGTGTCATTAGAAAATAAACATAAAAGGGAAAAAATGGAACCGTTAAAATAAGGTCTTAAAAGTAAATTGTAAATTATTTTTTATTAAAATAACAAAATCATTATACATATAAACAGACTTTTAAATTAACTATATTATCTAAATTTTGTATTTCTTTAAAGCACACTTTATAATTTTATTTATTTATCAATATTATATATTCTTTCTTACATATATATAAATATACACATATACTAGATGCTCTTCAATTTCATGGAACACCTGTTTTTTTTTTTAAATTCGTTTAACATCTATCTACTTCCACATCAATTGGGATATGACACGAATCTTGCATCCATGCAGCCCTCTCAAACAGAAAGTTGTTCTCTAATAAAAAAAATCTTAAAATGGATTTTTAACAAAAAATAATTAACAAAAATGGAGTTTGATTTTGAAAAAAAAAACGAAAAGAGAAAAGAAGTATGGAAGAGAAAGAATAGTAAGAAAATTAAAGATAACAACAAAATTGGAAGTAATAATAAAGTTGACTAAGGGGCTATATGGTATAGGGTAATCAAAATAATTTGGTTTCTAGAAAAGTTAAATACAGTAATGTGATTTATGGAAAACCTATATACTTATATTCGGTTGTGTATGGGAATGATTCCTGGGAATATCAGATAATTGTGTTTAGTTGCACATGAGAATCTTTTTTTTCTTTTGAATGACTTTTTAATTGTTAATAATCATTTTTTTCATATTTATTATAATATTTATTTAAAAAATAGATTTATCATATAATAAATAATTATGAAATTAAAAAATTTACAAATTACAAATTAATTTAGATTATAACCATAAAAGAAAAAAAACGCAAAGGTAAACATAAAAAACAAAATTTGAAACATATAGTAAGTTAAAAAAGCATAAAGTTGTCATAAACAATATTGAAATGTAAGTATAAAGAAGGAAAAAAAAAGTTCAAACTTAAAATACAAGAAGTTAGATATTGCAACTCTATAGATATGACATCTATGAATGTCAATTTCCCTACCATTGCTCAAAATTTCTATTACCAAGTTGACCCTCCAAGTGAGTGTAACAATCACTATTCATGTCATTATCTTCGTTATCACTGTCATTATCCTCAAATATAACATGCTTTAAAGGATGCACAGGAATTTCTCTTCTAATCAAGTTGTGAAGAAGGCAACACGCCAAAATAATAAGACATTGTATTTTGACAGAGTTGTATGACCGATCTTTAAGAATTGTGCATCGTCTCTTTAAAAATCCAAATGCTCTCTTTATTCTTTATTGCATTCCTAATGAGTATTAGGTGAGAGTTTCCAATCATTCAAATAGTAGCATTGTCCTTTATACGGTGTTAAGAAACATTTACCATTGGGATACCTAGCATCGCATAGATAGTAATATCCTACAAATTATTTAAAAATTTGTCAGCAATAACTCATATAGTAAGTTTTGTCATTCATTCATTCATGCAATAGGATAAAATTTTATCTTGTGGAACTTTAAACCCATTTGTCCTAAACCCTCTGAACCAGGCAAAACATAAATAAATGTATATCTTATGAGACCACCCCTAACACATTGAGATCAAATTTTCAACATATGATTCAACCAGATTTCTCAATATGTACACCATATATTATGAACATTATTTTTGAAGCCATAAGCTCACTCAGAAAAATACACAAAAGCCATAACAAAAACCACCCAAAACGATAAAAACAAGCACAAATCAATCTAACACACACACACACACACACACACACACACACACACACACATATATATATATATATATATATATATATTGATTAGTCAATCAAACAAAAAACTAATAGCAATCGGAGAGATGGCATACCTTAACGGATAAAAAGGCTTCGACGGAGAGGGAGAGGGTCGTGAGTTTGACGGACTCCGGTTGGTTTGACGGGGAGAGAGAGAGGGAGATGAGTTCAACTTAGGTGAAGAGATGTGAGAAGTGAACATCTGAGATGTGAAAGATATTCTGGTGTCTGCTAGGTTATAATTTTTTTTAATTAAATATGGGTCCCACAGTGGGAATTAGATAGAGGGTAATGTGAAACTCATTATAATAAGGGTGGGTTTCACCATATCTCCTTGGAGGGTAGTGTGATTCTCATGAGATTCACTTTCCCATGTTTAAAAAAATCCAAACCTGTTACTAAACATGGAAATGCTATCAGATTCTCATTCCCACGCAATGATTACCCCATACGAAATGGTCCATAAATAACATAATAACAGTTATAGGTGATGTATACTTACAAAAATACAATAAATTATAATTTAAAAAAGGTTATTTTTGGCATTAAGTAAGGTTTATTTACAAATTAGAGATTTTTTTTATTTTTGATGGGTGTAATTATGAAATGGGTGTAAATATCATTTTTAAGGGGTGCATTATCGCCACTAAAAAAGAATTTATTTTAGTTTATTTTATTTTATTAGAAATAATTAGATCCAACAAAATTACACACAACCCACTAATTCGATTTAAACCCACTCGTTAAAAATGGTTGATAGGTTTAGCTTTATTGGGTCGGGTCATTAATAGGTCAGGTTATTAAAACCCAAAAATAATGGTTTGGATTTGGATTTGAATTTGGATTTATCTCTCAAAACACATTAAAACCCATGACCCATTAAGTTTAATAATTACAAAACACCTTTCCTACAATCAAAATTCACATAAGCCGGATAAAAGATAAAATAATAATAAATAAGGGTTTTATTGAAAAGTAACACATTTGAGAGAGCCGACTCATAACCTAACCTAAATATGAAAATCTTTCGAAAGTAACTCATTTTTCATAGACAAATACCATATTACCCTCATTTAAGCATTTATTTTTCTTTACTTCACTTCCCTCTTTACCATATCTTTCTCTCTCACTCACTCTCTATCTCTTTAAACCAAATATTTATTTCTCTACCACTCTCTCTTTATCATTTACAATTTCGAACTCCATCATCATCACGAATAAATATCCATTTTTCACCAACAAAAGGGGATTCTTGTTTCAAAGTTTCGAATGTGAGTTTTTTTTTTCACCACAAAATGGTGGTTAATCTCCTATTTATTTCGTCAAAATAGTTAAATTTAGAGATAAGAACATGGGTTTTGATTGAATTTGATTATATTATGATTGATCTATCATTGTTGCTTTAGATATACGAATTTTAGGTTTTTTTTTTTTGAAAATATTGACAGCTCGGGATTCTCAATGACATTAGGAAACTGCAACAATTCACAACTGTGTTTGAAATTCGTAACAGCGTTTGGATTTTGCAACTGGTTTTTCGGAATTCACAACTATGCATTGAAGTGAAATATACATGTTTATCATATTTACATTGATAGTTGTTATTTATTTATGTTAAGTAATTTACCATTTTTCTATTTTTGTTTGATATGTGAGACGTTGCTTATATAGTGTTCAAATGTTACAATCGGGTGTTTTAGACAATATTTTTTTAGGATTTGAAGAAATTCATGTTGCGTTTGTAGAATTAAACGAAACATTGTCTATATTGTTGTTATGGTTTTAGTTTTTTGTCTATACTCTTATTTTGGATGCATATTCTGTTTCCAAGTACTGTTAATAGATGTAATTTCCAAGAACTCACAGTGTGTAGCATTCCTAACACCACTAGAAAAGCATTGGAATCATGCTGAAGTACTTTTCTAGTAATTTTGTTATTACTTCATTAAATTTTTGACAAAACAATAATAATAACAAATTGCAAAAAAAAAAAAAAAAAAAATTCATCATTTCCACATTACACCATGGTCAAATGTTAACTATTGCATACGGTCAAATGTTAACTATTCTAAAGTTTTGTTACGGTATTTGACTTCCTCATTTAACATGAAATCGAAAAAATTGCTACCAATGTGATCTTCTTTGTCCTTATAGGGCATCTGTGGTTAAGGGCTACACTTCAGACCCAAAACCTTCATTAAAAAATCAATGTATGTACATCTGATGTATAATAGCATACATTTCACTGATAATTTGGTCAAAAGTGTTTTCCGTTCCATGGATGTTTGAGTTTTTAACCATCCAAAATGGAAAGTTTGTAGGTTCCATGTTGAATTAGTTCTTTAATTTGATATGGGTTATCCCAATCAAGTCCTAAAACACCATCTCTTTTATTGTCATCCATTTGGAATAACCTTTTTCATGACTAAATCTTCTTTTCAAAAGGAACTAGATTCATACATTGATGATTGTCTAGAACCATTTATCAAAGACAAATCATACAAATCATTATCATATTTGCATTTACAAATATACCCGTAGCACCTATAGTTTTATTACTCGAAAGGCGGTGCGAGGCGGGAGGGCCTTCGTGAGGCGAGACGGGTGCCTCAAGGCGATCGAGGCGACCACCTCGGTCGAAAAATGGGAAAATAATATAAAAAAATTAAAAAATATATTAAAAATTTTAAAAGTAGAAAATTCATAAAAAAGTCATATTCAATCTCAAACAAATTAAACACTACTAAAAACGTCATCCTAATAAGAAATGACCACTATATATCCAATGTATCCCATAAGCTATCATTAGTGTTAAGTGGCTTGAAATTTGGATCAAAAGGGTAATCTCCTCCATTATCATCATCTGAAGTTTCTATAGAGTCGTTCCGGTTTGAAATGTCCTCCTACCTGCATTCATCCACCCGTTACAAATCCTTTCCTTTATCTATCAAAAAATATAAAGTAATATTTTAATTAAATATATCATTTTATCTAAGTAAAAATCATTAAATTTAATTGGAGAATTACTTACTTGTATTTCTCTTTCTCTTTCTCTTTCCAGGAACTTGTTGGCTTCCACTCGGTTGACTCATGTCCACATCCAAAATGGAACATATTCCACAACCAATCACTCATCATCCGAAGGCACATCTTCACTAACCAATGGATCCTCATCATCCTTTAGTGCTTGTCTCTTAATGAATTTGTGTTGCAACCTTCTATTGTACATTATGTACACTAAGGAATTCAACTTTGTTGGCTTCAATCGATTCCTCTTATTTGTATGAAATTGTTAATTAAGTAATACTAAATTAATTTATATCTAATATTAGAATTCTAAGTAAACACATACCAAATTAAATGTACTTCAATTCCTCTCACAAACCGAGGATGAGCAAGTGAGACTTAAAACCTTCACAACAAAACCCATAAATTCCGGAGCATCGTCCCTCCATATGTAGTCCACCAATCGGCTACAATGAGATAAAAAACATTGATTAGTTACGACATTACTATAAATTTCATATAGAAATTGATAAATGTAAACAATAGCTTTACGATTTTATATACAAGGGCTAAGTTTGTCAATGACAGTTTGTTGACGTCCATATGTAAATAACCCTTTCTTATTCTGAAAGAGTTGAAGTTGGATATTAGCCCGTAATTTGTCCTCCTCATTAGGAATAAGTTTGTCCATACACACCATCAACCCAATCTTTATCTCTCGATGAGTGGAAAAATTATCTGAATATTGGAATCGGGGATTCAAGTAGTATGCAGCTACGTGTAAATACCGGAACAATTGAAACTCCCACTTATCATCAATCATTTCCCAAATCTCCTTGTATGCTAATTTCCCAAATTTACAGTTATCTTCTCCT